>JAPZDV010000022.1:23213918-23228915 GCA_029814665.1 Acanthurus lineatus
GAGGATGAGGATGGTTGGGTGGCGGGTGGCGGCGGCTGCGGCGGCGGTGGTGGTGATGGTGGGGAGACACGAGGGGGTTAAAGTGGTTCGAGGAAGAAAACGGTGAGTCATTTGGTCGCTACTCATCATCATCTGAAGAGACTTGGAGCACCTGAAGGTCGGGCGTTTATACCGGCGGATGTGAGGACCCTCCGCGCTGAGCGCACTTGGCTTTCCCGTCACCGTCTCTCCGGTGCGAGTCGGTTAATCACCGCCGTTCTCCAAAAACGTGGCTCTGGGAAGCCGTCGGGATGTGAGGATCAAACTCAAAGTTAGGTAAGTGGCAGAAAATTGGATTTCAGACATTTAATTAAAGCAATTATAAGTAGATCATTTTCTTTTTCTTTCTCTAAAACTGACTTTTTTTAAAAATTTCTGTCGGTTCCGGTGATGTTGGACACATTTCATTGTTTGTGACCAACAGAGCGGACTTTTGATTTTTTAGAAAGGAGGGAAGACTTCACAGAATTTAAGATCTTATCATAAATTGTGCAGAAGTTGCCAAATTTATATTAATTTCATTTTATTACGTTTTAATTACATTTTTTAGCCATAATACTAAAAATTTAAAAACTTATTATCTCGTTAAATGAGCTCTGATTCAATATCTTTGTCTAGTATCTTAAATCATGTGGCTGTTTCCTACTGCTCAAGGCTATAGATAGTTGAAAGATATATGAAGCCATATGATTTCTGCTGTTTTAAAATGTTTCCTCAGTCTCTTAAAACTTAAACCTTAAAGATTATGTTTCATGTAACAAGATCACTTAATAATGCAGTTTTGTAGGAGAGTGTGTGTTTCAGATTAATGCACTGTGAGGGTGTCCAGCAGTGGCGGACAGGCGGGCGGTCTGAGAGGCAGGGCAGATAGAATAAAAAGGGCACCCTGGGGTGCACTTTATCAGTTTTCTCCACTGCAAAGTCACTCAGTGTGGTATTGCATCAAATGTTCTCCAGTAAAGTGCACCCAAGAGGGCATCTTATCACATTTTCTCCACTACAAAGGCGCCTCAGAGGGCACTTTTCATATTTTCTTGTGGCTGGATCACTGTAGAGGGCATTCTTTCATTTATCTATGATAAAGTATCATAAATTTATATACCATAGGAGGATCCAAAAGGGCACATTTTTCCCCAAATTGTCCCTCCTGCCTCCATCTACGTCCACCCACCCATCACAAGCGCCCACAAGTCCCTGCTTTTGTCATTTTATTAAGGTGGATGTCACGTTGTGTCAGGCATCACCTGCACGGTGACCTCATCTTATAGAGCTGGGAATCACCCAGCTCGCCGGTGAAGAGGCTGAGATGACACCTGAGCCAAAGAATGGATGTTTGCTTCAAACCAATTAAAAAAAGAAAAAAGAAAAACCCTGCAGACACAGAGAAGCAGCAAAGAGAACATTATTGTGGATTTCTGTCCAACGCTCAGCAACAGCTGCACACAAAGCTTCTCCAACACATTGTTGTGTGTGTGTCTGCCTGGAGAACAGCCAAAGCATGAGGCGTGCACTCGTGGATGCTTTCTGTGGTGGAGAACAGAAGGTGCCTGCAACGTTTTATAAAGAATGTAAAAGCTAATAGCCTCTACGTTGCCCTTGAGCGAGGCAACTAACCTCCAGCTTTGTCCTCGCAGAGATGCTCACTGGTTCGGGTTCACCCTCGCAGTACGCCTGCTCCTCCGCTGGGCAACACCCACTGTAGATGTGAGTTCATCTGTATGAATATTAATCAGAGCAGTGCTGGAAAGGAGCCGAGCCGGCGTGCATATTTTAACTGCACCTGGATCCATAAGCTTCCCAAAGCAAATCCCATGCTTCTCAACTCAGACTGCAATTTACTGGAGTCAAATCAGATGCCTGGTGTTTGGATTTATCTCAAAATTAGCAATGTGATCACAGATTTTAGTCTTGTGTTTATGATAAATGAATTAAATCAGGTTTGTCAGGCTTATTGGAAATCTTCCCAGCATTTAATAGACTCAACTCTCAAGAAATAAGTTTTTTCTTCTAGTTTGTACAAATTTTTATTGCATAAAATGAAAATTAAGAAAAATCAATCCTAATCCAAGACTCTTTTTAATTTAAATTTAAATTTTTTTAGTGTAATAAAGTCACTGAGCAGCCACAAATTGCAGATCTACATCATTTTAATGGCCCTGACATAAACATCTTCCACCTAATTGCTGTTAAACTGATATGAAACTCTGTTACCACTTTTAAAAAAAACCATAGAAGAAGAACAAATCATGACCAAACTTGTCTTACAGTAAATCCATCAACCGTATCTTCTCCAGTTTGATTTAACACAGCATGTTTAATATTTTAATGCGGCAGGGACGCTTAATATTTTAAGCGGAGGTAACTTAATCTTTCCCACAGTGAAAAATAATGACGGTGTAATGAGTTCCTGCAATCCTCCTGTGGATAAACATGCAACTCTCACTTTCATAATTACCTTAGAGGCACCAGCCCCCCACCATCACCACCACCACCACCACCAGCTCCTTCCTCTTCTTGAGTGGGTGGGAGAAGCTCTCAGGTGCTGCCGTTATGCAGGCTTTTTCTTTTTTTTTCATTTTGCCGCACTGTGCCGGCTCAGGATCTAACCAGAGCCGGTAGAGTCTATGTTAAACAGCTGTACATCAGGATTTTGTTGGGCGCAGAGGAAAAGGTCATTCAGTGGTTAATAGTCTGACATGAGGCGATGGAGGAGGGGAGGGGGGCTTAAGACAGAAGGGGACTGCATAATGCCTGCATCTACATGGTCTTTGCACTGTGTGTCGTATGTTAAGCACATTTAACACCAGCACTGACAAAAAGAATAAGAATCTAGATGGATGGATGGATGGGAAAGAGTAGAAAAGAGGACAACTCAGATGAACTCTTAATTTTGTCTAAAAATAAAGCAGCTTAACAAAATCCTAAAATCGTCAACATGGCCGCACTACTTTTACTCGTCCCATCTAATCTACATTTGGTTAAGGAACATCCACATTTCAAATCCGCACAGACAAGATTAATCTCACATCTGTCCAAGTGGAGGAGTTTGCATGTTTACCAAGACATTGTTTCTGCAGTCAAAGTACAGGACGTTCAAAAAAAAAAAAAATGACATTAATTTGATGCATCAAAGTCACAGGGAGCAATTCAGGCCGAAACGCTGGAGGAGCTCTGCACAAAAACGTCACTTTTCATTTTTCTGACTTTTCATTTCACTTATATGAAAAGAGTGTAACAATGAAAAGAGTCTAAAAGTTCTGGCTTGACGTCAAAATGATTTAGTTTTTTTTTACTCGGTTGAAATGAAATTGTAGGTACAATAAAAGTAAAGCATAAAATCAGGTAGATGTCTTGCAGAGAAACAGGATTGCACTCTTTTTTTTAAAAGGAAATGTGCTTTCCCTTTTTTTCTGTGAGAGTAAAAGAAGAAGATCAGTAGCAGTTTCATGTCTGTGCATTAACTATTAAGCTAAAGCTAGCAAGCTATTAGCTTTATTTATCACAACAACTGTAAGTAGGGGATTTGATAGCTACCTTTCCTCCTGTCCAAAGGGACAAAACTTGCTTATAAGTGTCTCTAAAGACCATTTATTAACATTTTATGTCTTGTTTAATAAGTACCACAACTGTGCAATAAGGCTGTGAAGCTAAAAGCCTGCAGACAATTAGCTTAGCTTAGCATTAAGACTAAAAACAGGGGGGAAACAGCTGGACTGCTCATTGAACAGAGCCACATCTGTTTCCAGTCTTCATGCTAAGCTAAGCTAACTGGCTGCAGGATGTAGCTCCATATTTCATGTAAACATGAGACCGATATCAGGAAGAAAATAAACACATCGATCAAAATGTCCAACTGTTCCTCTAAAACCATTCGGGAGTGAAGGTCCAACAACACCTGAATGCACACACGTCAATTAAAGTCAAACTGTAACACTATATCGTTTTGACCTTCACCTATATAGAGGTCACACGGCGGTATTGATTTGTTTGCATGCTTGAGGCAGGATCAGGTTTGTGTAGGTCAGTCGAAGACAATATTAGCACTACAAAACAGCAAGAAAATACACATCAGGTCTCATGACTGAGGCTGTTGCATTGTTGACTCTCCGGCTATCTTGGTTTGGTTCGATAGCATCTTGAGTTTTAATTGTGTGATTTTCTCCCACATGATTCAGTGACAGAGGCAACTGATCAGTCCTGAGATCAGTCTCTTTATTCCTCTGCCTCACATTGTGCTCAGTTTAGCCAATAATCTCAAGGAGGTCGCATTGATCTGACGGCGTCGCCTCTCGCCCGCAGTCCTGATAGAGCTGATCTGCTGTAAGATGAAAAAAATAAAGAAAAGAATACCTGCAAAACAAACAAATCAAAGGTAGAGGAGTTTATATTTACTGAGTGTTGATGTCTGTGTCAGCTCTCTCAAAGCACATTCTTCTGTTTTTTTCTTTCCAAAGGTGCTGAAAACTGTTGCATCAAAGCTGAATCTGACTCTGCGTTCAACAGGAAGAGCCCAGACGACTGCTTTTAATCGGAAAAGTGGTTTCTTAAAATGCACTTTTTGGTTCAGAGAACATGCAAAGGTCTCTTCTAGACGTGTACATCCATCCCTCGATCCCATCTATAATGCATTTCTAACTGTGTTTGCAGCAGCTGCACAGAAACAGTTTTCACATCAGTAACATTTTCAAGATGGATTACCTGATTTCAGAGCGGTAGGCTTCGTTTGCATATATTAAGGCTTCTCTCTTGGTGTTTCTGCATACATGCTGTTTTATTTATTTTTTTTCTCGATGCTTCGCCAGCATAATGGCTAATTTGCTCAGGGCATCATCATTCAAATTATGTTTTGACAAGTCAGACTTAATGTGATCATTACTGTAATAGCTTTTATGAAAATGCCCTGATGTCCCTCTTCTCCTTCAGTGAACTTTAAAAGGGTTTAGGTTTCAGTCAGACTCACACAGGACAGTTTCGAGCATCAGTTTGGCGTTGGAACTGATAGTTCCTATGCTGGACAATATGACACCAGCTTCTCTGATGCAAAACTGCTCCAACTGCAGCCAGGTTTTAGTCCCAGAGCTCAACGTGGTCAAGGCTGTGTTTCTGGGTCTGGTGCTCGGCATCTTCATCGTTTTTGGAATCGTGGGAAACATCTTGGTAATCCTGTCTGTAGTGTGCAATCGCCACCTGAGGACGGTCACGCATTATTTTATAGTTAATCTGGCGGTGGCAGATCTGCTGCTGAGCTCCACTGTGCTACCTTTCTCTGCCATTTTGGAGATTGTGGATCGTTGGGTGTTTGGACGGGTCTTCTGTAATGTTTGGGCAGCTGTGGATGTGCTCTGCTGCACCGCCTCCATCATGAGCCTCTGCGTGATCTCTGTCGACCGCTACATTGGAGTCAGTTACCCACTTCGTTACCCGACTATAATGACAAAACGCAGGGCTCTGCTGGCGGTGATGCTGCTGTGGGTCCTGTCCATCATCATATCCATTGGACCCTTGTTTGGCTGGAAAGAGCCGGCGCCTGAGGACGAGTCCATCTGCAAGATCACAGAGGAGCCGGGCTACGCCATCTTCTCCGCTGTGGGCTCTTTCTACCTCCCTCTGGCCATCATACTGGCCATGTACTGCAGGGTTTATGTGGTAGCCCACAGAGAGAGCCAGGGCCTGAGGGAGGGCCACAAGACGGAGAAGTCAGACTCAGAGCGGGTGATCCTCAGGATACACAGAGGAAACACGGCCGTGTCAGAGGACGAGGCTCTTCAGAGCCGAACACATTTCGCCCTGAGACTGCTCAAGTTCTCGCTTGAGAAGAAGGCCGCCAAGACTTTGGGCATCGTGGTTGGCTGCTTCGTGTTGTGCTGGCTGCCTTTTTTCCTGGTGCTTCCCATCAGTGAGTATCGGCATGTTCATCCTATTTGTAATTTTTTAAGTTCAAAGATGTTCAAAACCTCTGCAGAAATAAGCTCAATATGATGTAAACAGTATCATTTTAATGAGCCTGCATGTAATTTGTTCACATGTTGCCATGTTTTTATGGTAAAAATGAGGCCACAGCAAACCTTTCAGCATCTCTAAAGCTCACAGTTGAACATATCTTTGCTTGTGTATTTGATTTGAACCAAAACCAAAGTAAAGAAACAACATACTTTGGTTCTGTGGGGGTTTGGAAACCATTTCCTGTTTCCTTTTGGAGCTTTAGAGGTGCTGGTTGGCAGAAAACTGTTGTGTTCCTTCCTTTGAAATCACAGCTTGAATGACATTACAACCTTAGTTGACCCCATTTCAGTACAATATGTGGGAAAATATTTCACAGAGTGCATTTTGCTTGAGCAAAGTTAGCCGCTGTAAGCATAACCAGTTGATAGTAACACATTATTCGCTGTGTGGGGCAGCCATCTTGAATTTTTTAGGTTGGGCAGATTGGGGTTAACTGACCTTTACAAGTTAAAAATTTGTCTTCAAGGAGATTTTACAGGTGAAACTCCTACTTAGAAACTTTCAAGTTCAAATTAAACGCACCTTAATTTCATTTTCAGCAGAGCCGAGCTAATGATTTTCCCTGTTTTCCATCATTATTAGTCCAGAAGCTTCTGAATCATCTCTGAACTCACCTGAGATGATTGTTCTTTCTTTTGCATCCACTGTTGTGACTTTGCATGTTATCACACACCACAAAAAATCCATTTTGTTTTTTTTTTCCAAACACTGTGCATATAAAATAAGCATATATCACAAAATGTCACTAATCCTTCAAAGATGCACATGGTTAATGACTTTTTTTTTGGGTGAATCTGATTTAAGTTCATATTTTTAATCGCCTGCATCCTCTCATATGAGTCAGAACACTTTCAGAAAAGCTATTTAACTTCTGCATTAATTCATTTTGCAGATTCATTCAACGATTGCCAGGGTTTTTTTTTTTAAAGGGCCGGTGAATTTAATGGTTTTGATGGTGCTTAATTGAATTGCTCTCGTGTTGAATCATGCACAGGTTCCTATCATTCAGACGAGCTCTATGGCCTCTTGAACAACGTAGTAAATGCTACTTGGCCAGGTAGACGCTCTATAAATAGACCCTATAAATCTTTTAGCTCACTGACAGCCTCCCATGCTCCCCTGTCTGTAAACAAAAGCACAAAAAAAAACTTCAGACCAATATATATTTCAAACACACATCCTTCATTGAAGTATAAAGCCATTTCTCCGCTCCCCCTTTTTTTATTTTTTTGCCTCCCTTGCGTCTCTGACTCACTGCATCACAATGAAAGTCCAGGAATGACAGATAAAGCCATCACATCGGTGTCAGACCTCATATTATGCTCCCATCAAGAACACCCAGAAATCACACCGCTAGTCGTTCATGCATGCACTATATGTGTGTGAGTCTATGGAGAGAACGAGAGAAGGAAATCTGAACCGAGTAGATATGAGATATGACAAAGCCCTCACAAATCCCTCAGGATTTTTTATTTATTCCATGCTCTCATGCTCGTAAATATAGCTGTTACTATTTAGTTGAAGGCCTTTCCTGACTGGGAAATGAGGAAAAAGCCTCAGCTCACCAACACTCCCTTGCAAATGTTGGCGTCTGGCTGCATACCGCCGCCATGTTCAGTCTGATGACAGTAAGAGATTTATCGTTGAATCATTCAGTTTTGATGTGAAAAGCTGGATAACTCATGATTGTTTTTTTTTTTTTGATCTGGTTTACTGGCATTAACTTTTTTTTTTTTGGGCGATTAAAGAAGAATAAATGGTGAGAATTTTTTTGGGGAATAGTTCTGCTCCCTCCTGGACATTTAAAAAGTCCACCTCAGGGATTATAAACACGTGTAACACATGTCATTGCTTTTCTAAAGAGAAGAAAAATGTGCCAAATGGTTTATAGTCACTATGACGTCACCCGTTTATTAATAGAGTACAGTTTTAATCCAGTTTGGCGTAATGTTGTCTTCTTGATTTGTTGGAGACAGATGTGACCAAGTTTGGACAAAAAGGTGGAGCTGGAGAGGATGAACGTTCCTGCCAGTGACCGCCAGAAGCTGCTGTCACTCAAATTGACGTGACTTTAGTTAAACAAAACTCCACAACTTATAAATAAAACCAGTGAATTAAATAGAAAAATCACCCTTTGTACATTTGTTAAGAACAGGCAAACTAGACCAGAATCATTCTTAGTCACAGGCTGTGAACATGTTTATTTCTGCTGTAAAGTTGGACATTTAACACGAGACTCTGTGGGAATTAACCTTAAGTGGCTTTTCATAGAACTAAAGTCTTTTATTACATTTTTCAGCCTCAGAAGTTGCTGCTTACGTCAACCATGAACTGTAACGTCTCT
This sequence comes from Acanthurus lineatus, assembly GCA_029814665.1. NCBI lineage: Eukaryota > Metazoa > Chordata > Actinopteri > Acanthuriformes > Acanthuridae > Acanthurus > Acanthurus lineatus. The sequence continues at coordinate 23,222,305 of JAPZDV010000022.1, forward strand.
GAATCAAGTCCTGTTAGACACCTTTGCTTCATCTCTCCCTCTTCTGATCATTTTCTTACTATTGCTGTCCAATAAATTCATTAAATACCCCATCAAATGCATATAATAATAATAGAGGAGTAATTTAATACCAGGCTGAGAAGCTGTTTGTCGGCTCTCCGTTCATTAGAGGTTTGAAGTGTTGGCAGGTTTTGGTCAGAGGGGACTTGTGATTGTTTTGGTTTTACAGCCTTCAACTTCATTGTTTAAGTTCACTGTTTCAGTTAAAAATCTTTCAAAAGCCTCTTTACATCACTTTCATAGCAAAAAAACAACAAGAAACACAAAGTTAGCTAATGATCACAGGGGAGCTTTTAGTCACAAAATAATTAGAAACTTGTCTCAAGAGCTGGTAGTTACCTAAACAGAGGAAAAGGAAGTGATTAGTTTACTTGCATTTTCCTGGTGGTTAAGAAACATGACTCTGAATCAATCTTAACTTTGGTTTGTGTCTAATGAAGCTGTAAATAAGCATCACATCCACCACAAACGTGTGGTATGAGGTCATATTTTACACGTTAGTAGCTGTTATATTGATATTTCTATTATTGTAGGCAACAAATGACCTCCTGCGGCCTTTATTTCTGTTTCTAACTCTCAGGTTTTTGCTGCATTTGCAAAAAATGCAACAGTTTATATTAAAAAAAAATATTGAAAGCTGTCTTCTTTCAGATGGACTGCTTTGCATTTTGCAGGTTCGTGCAGCGGCTTTTAAACGAGCTCATAAACCAGAGGGTTTTCTTAACACGATGCTTTTTGCTTTAATTGAAGTTCACAACAGTCGCAGTTACGCAGTTTTTCTCATTACAGCAGCCGGTGATGTTTCATCAACAAGACGTTCATCGAACTGCAAAAAACCCCCCTGTTCTTTTTTTTTTTTCCTTTCAAAAAGTGCTCCTATCAAGAGTTCAGCCGGGGATTAAACGTATGAGCTGCAGAGTCGGGACACAAAAATGATTTGCTCTCTTGCTTCTCTCCTCCTCCTTTCCCCTCTCCATCCATCTCTATATCACGATCTCATTTTTCAAAAGCCCACGTTTAGCCGTCTGCAACAGCTCGACCAATAAAGCTTCTCACAAGACGGCTTCTCCTCCTCCACCTCTGCAAGAAAAGAAACAGACTTTTGTCTTTGCAACAAGAGCAGATAGATAGATAGATAGATAGATAGATAGATAGATAGATAGATAGATAGATAGATAGATAGATAGATAGATAGATAACAAGTCAGCCGTTTAATTAATTCAGCTTTTTAATTTTACATTCAGCTCTGTATGTAATGTGTGTATAAAGCCGTTTTCTCTGCTTCTTCTTCTTCATTAATGATCCACTCACGCGCTTCCTCTAATCAAAAGCGCCACTATTTATGACAGCAATCTGAATAAAGTCCTTAACCTTGACGGCAAGCGGAGAGTTTAGTTTTTAGTGGGGAGTGGTGAAAAATAAATAGTCCTAAGTGGCTGAGAGCACTGATTTGTTTCTGTGTTATTTTCATATAAACTCAACCTTTCATGCAATAGATATCAGAGCGAGTAATGGAGGTCTAAAAATGTAACCCCCCAGAGAAAAAGGAGCTGTGGTTGTGGCTTTGTTTCAAGGCCACAACACGGTGAATTCTTGTTTCTGTTTATTGTAACAAGCGCAGGACATTTAAGAATGGTGGAAATATATAAAAAAGTCTCGGTTTGGGTTGAAATCAGCCCCCAGTCTCCCATGTGAAAGTCCTTAATTTGACCCAAACATCCCAAACATCCTCGTCTGCACGTGAGAGATGTTGCCCTTTAGACGAGTTGTGATTGATAAGTTCAAGTTCTTTTCCCTGATTATGGAGGTTTCTGCATTTCATCACTGACACCTTGGTTATTTTGAGTTTGCTTACATTCCCAGATTTGTGGAAATGTAATATTTTAGTTATTCCTCAGTCTGCCATGATTGTGTCATTGATCTTTGGTCTCCTTTCTCAGACTGAGCTGATGTGGAGTTTTTAAAATAACCTCAAACAGAAATACCTCAGAAGTTATTAACTTCAAACTTTCTATACAATCACTCTAAAACTTTACTGCATCTGCATAGAATAAAAACTCTATCAGTCATCCCTTTTTTACTTTAGGCCCTGAACTTATCAATCACACCTCCTGCTATGTGCTCAGCTTACAAATCATATTTTCCTGATCAAACTGTGATTGTTTTACAGAGTTAACATCATTACAGATGTTATAGAAACTCCTGCAAAACTAATATTTCTTCTATGACACCCTAACTTTGTGTTTTGGCATATGAATCATTCAAACCAAGTGGAAAATGTTATTATGCTTAACACAGCTTGTTAGCATTGTTGTTGAGAACTGACATTACCAATTAATTACACACTGCAGTTTTGTCTCCGGCCTCATTGAGCTGCCAGCATGGCGGCACACTCTTGTGTTCTAATAGGCTATTTCAAACTCTATTTGCGTCAACAAATCACTTTAATCATCCTCGTGTGTTTTTATGCCCCCGCAGGCTCCATTTTCCCCGCGTACAGACCCTCAGACACCGTCTTCAAGATCACCTTCTGGCTCGGTTACTTCAACAGCTGCATTAACCCCCTCATCTATCCGTGCTCCAACCAGGAGTTTAAAAAAGCCTTCCAGAGTTTACTCGGAGTTCACTGTCTGAGAGTGACCCCCAGACCACACCTCCATCATCTAAATACAGCCCAGAGTCAAGCTCAGGGTCCCGGCCAGCCCCTCGCTCTGGGCCTGGACAGCAGGGGGGCTCCCTGTCGGCTCAGCCCGTCCTCCTCCATGGCTCTTTCCAGGACCCCTTCCTCCAGGGACAGCAGGGAGTGGAGAGTGTTTCCCGGAGGAGCCTCTGGCGGATCCGGACCAGCAGAGACCAGCAGAGCCAAAGTGGCCAAAATCTGCAGCAAAAGCTTCCACCAAACCTGCTGCTGCATCCTCAGCGACGCCCCCCCCCCACAGGAGGAGCAGCCTCCCCCCGTCGGAAACCTTCCCACCATTAAAATCCACCAACTGTCCCTGTCGGAAAAAGGAGAGCCTGTGTAACTACTGTAATCCTTCATCCATTTGCTGTGACTCCTCTTTAAGGTCACGGATGAGAGTCGATTTCCATTTTGCTCTTTAAACGTCACGAAGGATGAGCTCTGCTGGAGTTATGGCTGCTCTGAAATATAAAATATAAAATAAAATAACAAAAAAAGTCTTAGCTTTGATATCATTCTGTGATTTTATCTGGATGTAGGATCAACTGAAGCATCACAGCTGTAACATTTCATCCACCTTAAAATCCATCACAAGTGTAGAGAAAAAGATCCTGTAAACTTTCCAAAAAAACATCCATATGGTGAAGAGACCAAAGGATCTCTGAATGTTTACATATTTTATATCGCAGAAGAGTGTTTGAATTGTATAAAAGTGTAAATAAGAAAGTTTTCTATGTTGCATGATTGAACCAGATGTTGGAGAGATGCTGGTGCGTGGTGCTCCTGTCGTCCACAGTTTGCCTGATGATGCTCTTCCTGTTTTCAGTATGTTGTTGGTGTACAGCTGGAAAAAAAAACAAAAAACAAGAGACCTTGTCCACTTTCATGTCACGTTACAATAAATTTCTATGACGTATTCCTAACGAGGGATTCACGAGGACATTTTTGGACTGTGGTTCGTTGTTTCTTTTGGTTGATTCACTGACTGTGTCGCCCCTCAAAACTTCCACTTCATCATCCGTCTGCATTCCCACAATTTCTTGTACCTCCAAGCGCTGCCAGATGGATGTCTTAATGTACTCGTGTGGATTTTTTCAGCTGACCTTGTGGTTGCTGACCTCAATCCTGACCCCCCCCCCCCAAGCCTCTTAAAATATCCAGCAGATTTAGAGATGTCAAGTTAAGTCACACACAGTCTCAGACGTTCTTCTCTCAGGGTCAAACTCTTTGTTTCACTCATGTTTTTTCAGTCTCCATCCTCACACAGAGCACGCCGAGCCTGCATCTTAGCTTTTTTTTTTCTCTCAAAGATCTCACGGAGTGGGCGGTGTGTTACCAGTGCAAAGGTGAGAGACAGAGTGTGTTTTAGTGTAAGTTCAAGACTGCAAAGTGTCTTTCTGTTTACGCAGAAGCATCAAAGGGCAAGAGGACAACCTCTGCCGTGCGTATTGATTTGTTTTCCCCTCGGCTTCTCCTCCGGTGGTACCTAGATGCACTCCCCTTGTGAGTGTGAGAGCGAGGTGATGCAGGCAGCATCCTCAAGACTGTCTGCCCCTCTGCCTGTTAAGTTCAGTCCTAGAAGTGGACTTGAAAGCTTCTCCCACAGGAGAAGGACCCCCGGAATAGCAGCAGAGAGTGCTCGTCTGCGTCCGCGTTGTCATTGACTCGCATGTTTGTGAACCTGTAAATCGCACCATCTTTTGCACAGATGCCATTGGACGAGCAGCAGTAAACTGCAGATGGTACATGCGACCTAACTCATCTCCCTCCCTTCTTCTATTGTCTCTCTTGTCTATGGAGAGAGGTGGGATTATGAACTAAAAAAACCCTCAGCGGGTGAAGTTCTAAAGATATGTCATCTTCCACAAATGCAATAGCTGTAATGAACACCATAAATAGATCCACAGCCTTGCAGCAGTCAGATATAGACTGGAACAGCAGAGCAAGGACAACCCCCCCTGTGTTTCATCTGCACTCCCTCACCTTCTGCTTCCTAATTTAATCTATTCATGATGAAATTATCGATACTTGTATGAATTTACGCTCCCTAAGTGTTGTTTTAAATATTCCAATACATCACTGAGACCACAATCATTGATCCTGCAGGGAAATAAACGTTATCATAAACTCTTACGGTTCTAAATTAATGCTCATGAGGGTGTTGGAGTGGTGACAAATCAATTCTGGGAAGGATTGTGGACTTATAATCGTTGCGTCTCTGTTCCGGTGGATTATAAAAAGTATAGCAAACGTGGCTGGTGAGTCATGTTAGCAGGTTTTTCCTCAGGAGGACTCAGCTTTGCAAAGTCTTTTCTTTTTTTATTCCCAGTTCTTTTTAAAGCTCTCATCAGTGTGTGAACATGTTGACATTATAGGATTCCCCCTCTCTGGTTTAATCAGCGCGTTCATCATTTGCTACGTCCTAATTGGATGGCTGTCAAACCAGCCGGGGTGGAGGGGTGGTGGGGGGGGGTCTTCAGTGATCACAGTGCTGTTTGCTGCCGTGTGCATCCACTGTGACATTGTCTTTTGCTCAGTTCGTTTCACTGGAAGCGTCCCTGTGGATGAAGTGATGGAGGAGCCGCATCAACGAAACGCTGCTGCGGCTGCGCTTCACGACTCTGTGCCTCCATCTAGTGTCTCACCGCATTTACTCCATCAGCTGCCCGGGTGGATGGAGGCCCGACACGACAGAATAGCTAAATTAGAAAATGAAAAAAGCTTTTTTTTTTTTACTCGTGTGTGAATGTAATCTTTTCTGGAAGAGGATTTTTTTTTTTTTATCGGTGTGTAAATTCCTCTGCGGGTTCCTGGAAAGGATTGTTTGACTTGCTGCTCGAGAGACAATGCTAAGTTAGTCCACATCTAATTAATTAATTCCAATCAATTGGTAATGTGATTAAGAGAATCTTTTAATCAGCAATTGAGAAAGGATTTAAATCTACTACTCTAGCACAATGTAAAAATACTCCCTCACAAGTAAAACTCCTATATTTAATTAGTGCCATTAAAACTATTAATGATGCAGAAAATGGACATTAACATTATTAAATGATCTCTGACAAAATGTTTAAAGGTAAATTTAATATGTCTGAGAGGGTTTTTCCACCAAAAAAGTTAAAGTAACTGGTACGAAATGGACTCTACATCTCACTTTCATCTTGAATGATACATGAATATGCAAATATATTTCATTCTGGAGGATAAATTATGTACACAAGAAGTCTCTTATTTCTCAGTTATGTGTGATGGAGGTTTTAAAGCTTCCACATCACACTTGTAAGTTTCATATCAGACCACAACTGGCCTCCAAACTTGTAGTGATGTCATTAAATCAGATTGTACATCCGCATGTTAAACAGCTGTCAAGAGCTGAAACCTTCACCTGCATCATTCTGTACAGAAAAGCTGCCACATTTAAGTAAAATAAGGAAAACAGATGGTGTTTGCACATGTGCATGAAGCATTTTGTTCTTGTAGTTCAAGATCTTACAATGTAAATTGTCAGTTTAATGTACATACACAGAAATATGCAGCAAAATTAGACATCCTCCTTTGAGACACCTCGTGTGGTGATGAGGAACCAAATGAAGCTCTGAGCCAGCTCCTGATCAGGAACATGGAGGAGAATCAATCGAATATCAATATGTATATAATATAAAACAGGAAGTCCTCACAAACACAGAGAAAACATGCAAAGATGCAAAAAGGAAAGGCGCTTTACCAGCCAGAAATCTGATGCAGAATCTTCCAGCTGTGAGGCAGCTGTGCAAACCACTGAGCTGCAACACTGAATTATATTATATTATATTATATTATATTATATTATATTATATTATATTATATTATATTATATTATATTATATTATAT
>JAPZDV010000022.1:23229015-23251401 GCA_029814665.1 Acanthurus lineatus
TATTATATTATATTATATTATATTATATTATATTATATTATATTATATTATATTATATTATATTATATTATATTATGGTGCTAAGTTTTATTATATATTTTTGTTGTTTTTCTTTTCATGGCTCTTCTACTTTGATTATTTGTGTGTGTTTTTGTCCTCTAAGTTTTTTATAATTTGTACTTTATTGTCTCCATTGTGCAGCACTTTCCAAACTTTACTTATAAAGGGGAAAGTGACGCATGAATAGGGTTATTATTTATGAGTATTTTTGTTGTTAGTAGCAGTTACAGCACCTTTCACGGCTTCATTTCATTATTGTTTCGTCTACAATAACACAACAATGATAATACAATCATGCAATCCAGACATTAAGAGTTTATTGCACTTAAAACTGTCCACACATAAATTTCTATAACCATAAAACTATATGACTTCTCTCTTGGAATATCTTTAATTACTGTAATGGGATATTCTGGATGTAAAAATTTAATTTAATTTGTGCATTAATTCATGTTTAAAAAAAGAAGTCAGAACCAGAAGTTCCATTTTTATTATTTTAATCCACTGAAGTCAACACAGATAGGGTCAAATGCTGACAGGACTGATGATCCCCCCCCTCCCCAGGTAAACCCTGGTATCCTATAAAACAAACATGACCGAGAGAGAGAATCACACTTGCTGGGAGAAAAGGGGGAAGGGGGGGGGGCAACAACATCACAACTCAATAACCATTATCAAGAAACTTCCCAGAATGCAAATCACTTCACATTATAGCTTGGCATACAAAAACCTACACTTGACAAGGCGATGAGGAAGAGAGAGTCCGGTGTTTTACAGCGCGGCCGAGCGGAGCCGCGAAAAGACTGACGACCCGTCGTGGTTTCGGTGAACACGGTTACTACCTCGAGTGAATCTGGTGTCAGGTGGGGGGGGGTGGTGGGGAAGATAAACAGGATATCTGGTAATTCATTCACAACACTAACACCGAGAACAGTGGACACATCATCAGCACGCTGTTGGGGGGGTTGGTCTGGGTTCGGGGGGGGGGGGTCTCATATACATACTGAAGCGTTTTTTTTTTCATCAGGTCTCAAAGATCATGGTTCCACTTCTTTAAAGAGCCTTCATAGATACAGTGTGCTATCAATATCATACAGAAACAGGCAGGCAAGTAGTTCGATTCAACAAATATCCTAAAACATACAGACGTTTTTTTTTCCAACACAAATTAAAAAGGTTACAAGCTCACGTACGTAGTTTGTTTTTGTTGTTTTTTTTGTGTTTTTTTTGTTTTAAATATTTGGATTGTTAACAGGTGCAAAACAAAGTGGGTAAATGTCGGTGACTCCACTCCGGCTGCCGTGTGTGTGCACGTGGACGTCATCTGCACACAAACAGCAAAGGTCATTTAGCACCAGGTGCAGAGAGGCTGCCGGGCAAAGCTCGCGTCCGTCTGTAGCATGAACATTATACACAGGTCTGATTTCTGGAAGCCTGTTGCCATGACAACCTCTTAATAAAACATGAGGACAAGAAAAAAAAAAAACAAAAAAAATGATGGATGAAGGAACAAAAAGTGGATGTTTTCTTGGATAAAAATGGAATGTGCCGGCCGTTTCTCCACTTTCATATTAAAGGCGGAGTTGAATGAGTGGTTTAACCCTAAAATACCCTTTTCTTTTCCTTTCAGTGCAGTCAGCTCTTCCCAAATAAAAAATAAAAAGACTTAAAGTGATAAAAACAGAAAACATCCATGTTAAAAAAGTGCAGCTATAACACAAAAGGAAGACCAAGGTGAATAATTAGCAGCACACAGCACCTACAACAAAATTAAATACTGCAAACTTCACATAAAATTACATGTTAAGAGACGCAGAAACTGATTTTTTACAGTCTAATCTGTCATGACTAGTGTTTTGAGTTGTTTTGCAGCAGCAATGTCAATTTTTTTTGTACTAAAACAGCAATCTTACACTTTAAAAGTGTCACAACACCGACAATGGAGCCTTGACTTTTTGACTCTGTAACATTCCAGCTTCATCTGGGAGATTTTACAGCGCATTTAGAAAAAATTGTAAAAAGTGGGTGAAGTTTTTCTGTCATCTCTCTGAGACAAGATTGCAACTAAACAGCTTAAACATGTACAGCAACAAATTATACATAAAAAATGTAAACAAATGAATTTAATCAACAATCAAACTGGCTGGAAAACAGCAAAAAAAGCTGCTTCGATTCACTCGATCCTTCCTTGATGATGGAATTTGGCAGGAAAGATGAAACAAAATGGAATAGTGCCTCCTTTTCTTTTGCATGAGGTGACAAAGTGGTGGTGGTGGTGTGTGAATAAGAATGGATGGAGTGCTTTTGGGTGAGATGCAGGGGGGGGGAGTCAGAGGTGACCAGATGTGATGTGATGTGACAGCTGTTTAAGTGGCCTCTGGTCCCCTTTTTCGGCCTGCAACCCCCCGACTCAGCTGAGAAAAAGAACTTAGCCGAGGCTGGTGATGTTTGCTTTTCCACCAGGGGGAGCCACGATGCGTTGAGTGGTGCGGCGGGGAACGTTGTCATCAATTTGGGCTCCTAAACGATGATAAAATATAACTTATTAACCTTGTTGTAAAAGAGGCAAACTTGCAGGAGTGAAACGTGTGTTTTCACTCACCGGACAGGCTGAAGCCGGACTGGTGGAGGTTGCGCACCGGCTGGTGAGTAAACTGCTGCTGCTGCTGCTGCTGCTTGACGGGGGAAGTCTTCATTGAGGAGACTGTGGAAATCACCTTGGGAGTCACAGTGACCTCACACACCGGCCCGTCGTACTGACCCCTGGGGACTCCTCGCAGCTCCGTGAGCTAAACACACAGGCACGGTTTATCAGACCACAAGATGCCTTTTTATTGTAAAAATCTAAGTTTTTTTTAAGTGTGACTTCCTGCATTTACAACTCACCCTGCTGCGAGCCTTTATCCTCTTATAAACGTGGTCGGAGAAGGGTTTGCGGCTGATGTAGCGCCCGCAGCCCTCTGTGGTGTGAAGGCTGCCCTCCTCCAGCACGATCTTGCCCTGGCTGATCACAACCACAGGACCTCCACGCACTTCTGTTCCCTCAAAGATGTTATACTCCACCGCCTGTGAGAGCAAGACATTAAATCGATCAATCAGGTTTATTTAAGTATTAAAGAGCCTGACCTCAACACAGCTCTTGGCTGATGAAATGCAAAATAAGTGCATTTCCTAAAAAGCAAAAATCCTGCAGTTTATATCACAAAACATTTTTCTGCTACATTTTTTAAAAATAAATATGCAGATTGGTTCAAACTGAGTTTTACATCAAGTAGCAATAAATCTGAAAGTTGTTGTTTTGCCTGCAGGAAACAACTTAACACTGTTTACTGTAACTGACATTAAAGACGTTCCCCATTTTTTAAATAAAATTATACATGCAGTTGCTCTGAATTAGTTTTTGTTCTGTGTTTTTTATTGATGTGATCATCTGACCAGGTTGTGGTTCTTTGCTGAGATGATCTTGGTAACGTCCGGGTCCCACAGCACGAGGTCGGCGTCGGACCCAACGGCGATGCGGCCCTTACGGGGGAACAGGTTGAAGATCTTGGCTGCGTTTGTGCTTGTCACCGCGACAAACTGGTTCTCATCCATCTTACCAGTCACCTTTGGAGACGGGAAGACAAATCACATGCTGGAATTTAAACATGCAAAGTGGTTTACAAGGTCATCTGCTTCATGATAGGCATGTTTGGAATGTGTGAGAAATGGGTCGTATAAAGCTCACCACACATTTGTCCCAGATTAGAGACATCCTCTCCTCGGTGCCGTTGGTCCCCTCTGGGATTAAGGTGAAGTCATCTTTGCCTATTGCACGCTGAGAAGTCTGGAAAGTGCAGTGAGCACTTCCAGTCACCTGCAAGTCCCCACTACATGAGACAGAAAGCAAGAAAACCAAGAATATGATTCATTTGTGAATTAAAAATAACTCTCACTTTAGCAATTTTTCCTAACAAAACTTTGACATTTATCATCTTATTTTTATACAAAGTGCATGTAAATGTTACAAAGGGCATTCTGGGCTAAATGTGGTCACGGATGAGATACGAGTAAAAATAAAACACAGAACACACACTGCTGTAACACACATTTAAATTGTGCTCCAGCTATCTTTAGTCCAGCCTACCATGACAACAGAGAGCTGAGGTAGTCGGGGGTGGTTGGATCCGGACTGAGCGGTGGAGAAGTGACATAGGCTGCAGCTTTAGCCCAGTTCTTGCTCCAGTAATGGGTGCCATCTGTGCCCAAGCTGGCGGAAATGGGCTCTCCGTAAACCACAGCACCTTCAGGAGGAGACAAGGTGTAAAGACAAGTGCAAATTAAAAGATGGAGACAGACTGACGCAGGTAAAGAAGTTCAGTGAATTTACTAAGAAAAAGTTTTAAATCTTCTCTTCTCACCTCTCTTCCTAGCAAGCGCAATAACATCAGCAGCACTCTTGCTCATCACCTTGGTGATGTAGAGGGGACAGTTGGTCTGATTGGCGATGGTGACGGAGCGATTGACCGCCTCAGCCTCCACCTGCAGACACAGGAAGAGAGATTCATCAGCAGCCTGGTCTCAGTGCTACCGGTTGAAGATGTTGAGAAAGCAGAAACCTCCATCTCACCTCCTCTGGGCGGCTGAGCACATGACCTTCAGGGCCGGTGATCCCCAGCTCTAGAATGCGTCTCTGCTCCTAAAAATAATCCCCACAGAAAAAAAAACATCATTATCCACAGTGGTTTACAGCTGAGACTTGAACAGCAATCAGCGGTTTTGTTACCTCTGCGATGATGTCTCCATTCTCAGCGTGCACCTGTGCAATGGCTCCAAGGTCTCTGATGACACTGAACACCTCATAGATCTAAGAGGAGATGATAAAAGTCAGCTTGTAATCCACAGACATCCAACAGCCTCGTGTTTTACATGCTAACATGTGCAGCTCAGTAGAACGTGCAGAGGCACAGATCATACCTGAGAGTCAGAAAGTTGGAAAACATCCTTATAAGCCAAATAGACCAGGAAAGAGTTGACACCTGAAGATAGAAAACTTATGAGAGAAAACAGCCAAAGGTGGAATAAAGAGAGCAAAAGGAGGGAAAACCCAGAGCGAAGGAGAAAAGTAAAACCAAACGGATAAAAATTGCAAAGCAGAAACACTTAGTTACTGTTTCATGGTCTGTGAAAAGTGGTTGGCTTTTTTTTTCCCCATGCAGTGTCTGAGAAAACCCTTTCTTTGAGCACAATGACAGAAATTTGGCAGAAAGTCAGAGATTTGCAGACTGAATGGAAGTGGAGACAAAAAGTGAATAAGCTGACTGCGTACCATGATCCTTCACCAGCGTCTCCATCTCTTCTTGGGTGCCTTTGTTCCACTCGGTGATGTCCACATGCAGAGAATAGTCACAGCAGGACTTGCTGTCAGCCCACTCTCTCCACTGTTTGAAAGCTGCTACCAGGCTGGCGCCGGGCTCCGGCACCACGTGGTCGACTATGAAACGCAAACAAACAAACAGGTTGTGTTTTATGTGCACAAGCAAACAGGAAAATTGAATCATACACATGACGGCACGCACATCTGCAGTGTTATGACTCCTGCAGGAGGACGACTGCGCTTCCTAACTGGTTAAATTGCATGTGGAAATCTGATATAACGCTTACTGATCATGGTCGTTCCCCCAGCCAGAGACGCCTTGGTGCCCTGGTAGAAGTCGTCTGCTGCCACCATGCCTCGGTCGGGCATCTGGAACCGGGTGTGCACATCAATACCTCCAGGCATGACCATTCTCCCATGAGCCTCTATGATCTTAACTCCCCCAGGAACAATGAGGTTGTCTCCTATTTGCCTGATAAACAAGGAAAAACACAGAAAGTTAGAAATTATTAAAGGAAATATATCAGATCTGATTCCAAGAATAAAGGTAGAGATGTGAAAATTATAAATATAATGAAATATTTTGCAGTAATCCATCATACAGCCGCCACAGCAAGACAACAGGAAAAAATGTAAAAAAAGCAGCCCTGTTAATCCTCCAGTTGAACTTACTTGATGACTCCATCCTCCATGTAGATATCAGCCAAGAATGACTGGTCATCATTCACTATCTTGGCTCCTTTGATGAGGAGACGATCACTCTGAAAGCAGGAGACAAAATTTCACATTACCCATAAAACCACAAAAGCCACCTGCTGAGCGAAGTAAAAGAGCGAGAAATTACCTCCTTTAATCCCTTGTAGCTAATAGTCATTTCCATAATTAAACAGTAAATTTGAGCAATTTCGAAGATAAATTATGTTTTAGAGTAGAGAAGACGCTTGGGAAAACTTTAGGGATTCATTTCGCTCGAGGCATTTCCTGGTTTAGTCATAGAGCTGAACAAGACAAAGCAATCGATTAATCCACACTGTCTGTCATTCTGTGGAAACAGTAATTGGAGTATTCACAGTTAAAAGACGCATCGCTTGAAGACAGGGAGCAGTTCTTGATCGAAACCTTCATTTAAGAGTAGAAACTCTTAAATGGCACAATTAACTCAACCTGTAGGAGATGAAAGGACGGCGTACGAGGCCGGCCTATTTCTCTGACAGACTTCCCCGGGTCTCTGAGGACAGTCGGGGGAGCTAATGAAGACAAAAGTGGTTTACTGCAAACCTCACAGCAGGAAACACTCGGTTTCTAATGTTCAGAGTGGGTGGACGGGGACAGCGGGGATCCATTAGGTAAACAAGCTGTGACTGTATTGACATGATCTCCTAGCCCATTACTCTCCTATAAGTGGGTCACATAACCTCTGTTCTCTCTGCAGCCGGGCGGTCACTGACGAGTGTACTGAGATTGTTAGATATATCAACTCAAAATGGCCTGAACTCTCTACATACATGTAGAACAACCCTTGTGATTATTCCTGATATCTAAAGTCATTAACTTAATTGATTACTAAGGACTGAATAGAATCTGATGATATCACATGGAAAAATTCAGCAGCACCACAAACTGCTGCCTCCAAATGACCTTAAAGTTGATCTAAAAACCTCTCTAAAACTGTTTTAACATAAATGAAATATCATAATTTTCATGGACGGCGCAGCATTAATTTTAGCTAGGTTTTGCTAATAAACAGAAAATGATATAATGTTACAACTGAAGTGGACTAACTCAAATATCTGCATGTGTAAAACATGATTTTGAAGTTTTATAAAGATTTCTGTTTTTGGTTATTCACTGTGACACAGCAAAAGCTTAACAGGCAAGCAACTAAATACACAAAATCATAAATAATAGAATATGCTGCATTTCCAGTATCATAATTATTGCATCACTGGTGGCTGCAACCAGTAACTACTGACATTTTATACTCTTTTATGCTTAAAAGTCCAATGAAACATCAAATGTTATTGAATGGAATAGTCTTCTTAGGAAAATAAACTTCAAAAATATTTTAAAAAAATGAAAATCTGCTTATTGCCACTGTTGTTTTTATCAATTAAAACGTTAATGGATAGTAAAAATAACTCTGAATGTATCTGTCATTCAGCCAATTTTTACATTAACTGTGCATACCTGTGATGGTACTAAACATGACTGTGCAAATTATTGCATTAGCGAAGGACACTGGCTTAGACTCACAGAAATGCTGTCATTCCTGCTCTGGAGACACGAAACAGATTCAGTCAGTGATGTTCAGAGACAAAGCCTGATTGAATCAGAGGGAAACTATCTGCTTCACTCCAAACTAACAAGTGCTGTCCGCCTGTGTCTGAGGGTCTGATGCAGAGTTACTGCTGTCTGCATGTTGTGTCTGGGATGTCAGGGCTGTTTCTCCTTAACCCTGCTACGACCTGTGAGAGAGACCTAGCAACCACTGACTGATTGTCTGCACAAAACACAGCCTCAATACATTTCACAGTGCAGGTTGGTTTTTATCAGATGATCAAATTTAAAGCAGTTTCCACCTATATGCTCCACAATCTGACTGAAAACAGCTGCATGATGAAAGCTTAGAGAAAAAGGTTTGGATGGGTGCTGCTTTCCAATGACCTACTTTACAAAAGAGGTTTTACTTCTTTTAACTATCACTGCATCCCTGCTGCAGGCCCATTAATGCTGAGCTTTTCAGGTTGAAAAGCTGCAACACAAATAAATAAAACAAAATAGCCATTATACTGCTAAATCCCCAATTTCCAACAGTGCATGACAGACTCAAGGATAACCAAAGCATGACAAAGCTGTAAATTTTGCAAAATCTTGCAACAAAAAAAAAATGAGAAAGACCACAAAAGAGGGCAGATTGTGTGTTTTAGTGGACGTCAGATGATGGAGAGTGGAAGATGAGATGATGACAGTGGAGGAAACCTGTGTTTAAACCTGATAACAGCTACACCCTGCAAAGTGAGGATGCTGCCAGGTTTGAGCTAACGTTTCAGCTGCTAATAATGACAGCAGCTAAAAGGAGCAAAAAAAACCCTGAGTGTTCATTATAAAGAAAAAATAATCACTTAATTTTAAAAAATGAATGGCTGTTAAAGAGCTTGCTGCAAACCCACAGGCTGGTTTTCATTATTCATCCCTGTCTCTCAGTATATGAGGCTGTAGCAGGAGATGACAGCGTCAATGGAAATGAATGGAGACGACGGCTAACCTTTGGCTAGCTTTTGGTTTAATCCTGACGCTCACCGCACGTTTAAAAAACACCCCCCATTGATAAATTAAACGTGTTAATATTTCTAAAAAATGCTTCTTTACTTACTGTAATTCGTGGGATGTTCTTCTTTCCTTGGTAACCCGACATTTTTGAAGATGTCTCAGACACAGCAGCTCCCCCTTCTCCCGGCTAACGCTAGCTAGCTAGACTGGAAAACCTCAGCAGCCAATGAAAGGATGAATGGATGCTCTGCTTGATGGCCAGTCGACGCCCTGGGAGATGATTTGAGCCACTCTGACAATTTTCTATCGATAGTAAATTAAATTTGCACAACACAGCCTAATGGATAAATTCAAAATGAGAAGTTATAGCTTTTAATTGAACCCCTGTTCTTGGATTTTCTGCTGGAATAAGTCTCCAGACACCAGGCAAGTACCAAGAGGAGAAGGGCCACAAAGAAGAACCGCGCATGCGCACTGCCCCGCCCTGCTCAGCCACAGCTCCATTTTTTCCCCTGATGTGTTTTCATCTGTTTAACAGGTTAAAGCATCACTGTCACCCGTTTAATAGACTGTGTCACATCAAGGAACCTCTGCAGGTTCATGTAGAAGTTAAACATCCACAATGATTAACAGTGATAATTACAATTACTAAGCATAAAAACACCTCAGTTCAATGGTGATTGATCAACTTTGCAGTTGCATAATTATATACATAAGTCAACTAAGTAAACTTTTTCCAGGAGTAGTTGCAAGGAAACCTTTTTGCTGTGTGTGCATAATGTGTCTAATACCTGACATTAATATTATTTCCTTTTAAAGCTGTATTTGGGGATTTGATCAGTTTGTTACCTTAGATAGAAAGAGATGAGTCATATAACCCTCTGGATGACTTTGCATATAGTTTTCAGTTAATGCCTTTTGTCTTATTTCTTTTTCAGGTTCTTAAAAAAAGTGCAAGTCAGCACTGTGAGCAAATGAAGGGTATCTAATCTCTTACCTCCTACCTAAGGTGGGAACTGCTAAAATTTGAATGTGGCAGACAGATGACTGCATGACTGCGGCTATTGCTGTCTATTTTCTCAGACAATGCTGACTTGCAATTTTCAATTACCCGAAAATTGGAAAAAACCACAAAAGTAATTAAGTCCAAACTTTCTGCATAATCACTTAAAGAGCTGAACTGCCTGTGCATGCAACAAAAGCAGCTAATCTCATCTCCTTTTACCTCAGGCCACAAACTCATCATCCACCCCTTTTTTATTGATGGAAAGAATTAAAACACTTTATTCCACTGTGAGCATTGTTACTCTTTAATGTTATGTTTTCAGTATGATAACAGTCAAAGTCCTAGGTCCTTGCTACTTAGCACTAAAATTTGACTCATTACTTGACATAAACCAGGGCCCTGCCCTGAGTATGAGCATGCAATGCTTAGCCTGTCAGGTTGAAATAAGTGGCAGCAATACTGTACATGCAGTCAAAAGGCAAAATTTGACCTCTCTGATGGGAAACAATAGATTAGACTATAATGTGCCAGTCAAATACATGCAAGTATGCAAAATACAGCAGTTGGGATTAGAAGCAACATAAAATTTGCATCGCATCCATTGAATGTTGCCCTCTTATCTCTTCTAATTGTTGATAATGATGAAGAAAAGACCATGTACAAATTGCAAAGAGGTATGATTTGTGATAATGACCAGTGGCCTAAAACAAAGTTGGGCCTTTGGCCAGGATGTGCTGATTTGATCCCAGAACCATCTAGATAAATCTGAGAGTTTCGCTTGCCCTTCTTTAATTACCACCACTGAGAAGCCCTTAATCAGAAGCCTTAACCCCGAACCACGGAGCTGCTCAGTGGCCCTCTGTGGAAGAACTGAGCAGCTTCTGAACATGTGTGTTGTGAGTCAACATGAGAAAACAGTAGTTGTGCTCTCAGCCAATCTTTCCTGAATACAAACAGCAAATGCACGCAGATATCTTAAACCTAAGTTTGCAAGATTTGGCTTGTCATTCAAGTAAGTACTTAACATGGCATTTATTTAAGATTATGTCAACACAGCTGGGAAACCACAGCCATGTTAAGTTGGTTTGGAGAATTAGTTTAAACTTTGGATAAAATTAGAAAAACGTGAATTTATAAAACTAACTTCCATTCTACAATTATATTCGTCTCAGTCTCTTTGTGTTGTGTTCAGTTTGATGTCAATTCAGAATTTACAGTTTTTGCTGCTGCTCACTAATCTGCTGTGAAGAAGCTCATAATGATATGTGCATTATATTACCTATTGGTACTGTGACTTAACTAATGCATTAGGGTTTGCTGAGCTCTGTTACCTCCTTTTTGTAGTTATATGTCAGCCACCGTATACAGTACAAACTTTATTCAAATTCCAAAATGCTCTGTATTGCACACTGATCAACTGTACATAAGCCTGTTATGAAGACAGTTTTATGAGTTAGTATGAGTTATATATGATGCATTAAAGCCTGAATGCATGTTGAGTGCTTCAAACCAATACAGCCAACACTGTACATTATGGTCGATGATTTTTTTCATGACGCTAAAATGTCACCCATTTACAAACACTGACAGAGGAATCATCCAGTCATCCAATCAGCATCAATATACAGAAATCACATGCATTTTCTTCAGGAAATGCTCATCTAGCTTCTCTGGAAGTTTCTACACACACTGTACACTATTTATTGTAAGTTTACTATGTAAAATGATTGCACAGTGTATTCTAAATAAAAGTCAGATAACACTCTTAAATGAGGCCCCTTTGGAAAAAACCTTCCACTGTGGTGGTTTCTGCCACTGACACTTCAGCGATTCAACAACAGCAAAAACACATTACGTACACTGCCACAATGCTATATAGTAATGATGATATAATATGCATTACTATCAATGTATAAACAAATTATACAATGTCATAAGGTGTACATGGGGCAGGTCACAGCTTAAATTATTTTTCACATCTACATCTTTAAATACCTAAACATATATCAGAAAATCAAAAAAAAAAACAAACAAACAAACAGTCTAAGATAAATCACCGATGTGCAGTGGTGAAAGATACAAATTTTGGCACTTTTGCCATTGCTGCTATGTTATGTTAAAGAAGATATGTATGCAAAAAGAAATGCAAGTAGCATATGGCCTGGTAAACTGTCATCCAGCCTAGTTTTCCTCTATCATAGGTACTCAAACAACCCCACTGTAAAAAATTTGCAGCTACATACTAGATTTATGTTTTAAGCTTTCCAACCTTCAAAAAAAGAAAAACAAAGCTTTTAAAAAAAAAAAAAAAAAAACTCAACACCATGCAACTTCTGTTCTCAAAAAGGTGTGGAATTTTACAAAACAAATCCCACCGTGCAGCATCATCTATGTGCCTGCGAATAACTGCACCGTGAATGTTTAGCTCAAAATTAAGGCGATTAAAGTCCTTTCTGTTCCCAGAGCCAATTCAGTTTGTTTGTATTGCAGATATGACGCATATTTTTGGTCCACACACTCTTCCTACTGAGACAACAGCAGAGAGATGCAGCTTGGGTGAAGGCCAGATTTCTCATGGAATAACATCAAAACAAGTGGAGAAACTTCAACCCTGAAGCCACCAGACATGAAATCTTTGTCATATATGTTGGAGATAAACAGGATGACTAATATTTTCCATTCTAGCAGGGTTTTATATCTACTGGATTCAAGTTGGTGACAGCTGCAGGGTACAACGTTGCATCCCCCCCGTGTCAAAATGTGATGGGAGTGCAACCACATTACGTCATGTGCATAACTCTATAACTACATCTACAGTGTGATAGAATTGAATGCTGATCGGAGGAGAAATGTGGGCGTACGACAGATGCAGAGAGACAGCTTGACTACAGGAGGATGGTTGAGAGACTTGGAGACAGGAGAACATCCAGGCACTGCTTCAGCATCTGTTCAGTAAGAGCTGGTGGAGGCTGTGGCAATTCTCTTCCCTATGAACACCCTGGAAAAAAAACAACAACAACGAACAAAACAGAAAAATGCATGAAATCAAACTGAGCAAAAGAAATGTGAAAGGGCGTATTAACATTTTGGAAACAGTGAAAAACTGCAATGCTCTCATTGATGATGCAGAAGCAAGAAAAGCATTGGTCTCTTTCAGCGAAGGTGCACATTTTCATTGACATTAACAGGCCAGCTTTCTGTTTTGAATGTGATGCAAATATCCCAACCAACAGTTACAACTTCAGGGTGATAAAAGCTACTTTCAACTCTAATCTGTCTAGATGTGCTTAAGTGGCTTTAGAGCTGCTTAAAGAACCACTTTCACCATTTATTAGGGTTGCAGCATCATGTACATTTGCTTTTCTATAGTAAAAATAAGAAAAAGGTTCTTATCAACAGTCATCATAAACATTCATTCAACCAAAATACCCTTCTCCTAACTAAAAATAATATAAATAATCAGTATTATTCCATTATTTTGACCAGAATCTGCATCCCCAATATGCTAAATCTTGTACACTTATATGAAAGTTAACAGATTTATTACTGTAGAAGTAGCCAATATCAATAAACAGCCAATCACTTGTGAAACTTGAAGCACATCCATAAATAACATCCACACAAGGTTATTAGTACACTGCTATTTAAAAATAATAACAATAAAATGTTTATGCACTGGTTGTTTCTTGGTATCAATACACAAAGTTCAGGTATCAGAATCTAGAAGAAAGAAATAGTATTATAACAACTCTAGTAATAATTATGTAACACTGCATATCTTGATATTATCAGAGTTATTTTGCGTAAAACATGTCATGCTGTTTCACTTCAGCCTTTATAAATGAAGCCCACATCTTTCCATCAGATTCCATCAGATACATAAACTGCAGTTATCTCGGGCACCAAAACAGCTGTGCACTGATAAAATGACAATGACAGCTTGTACTGACCCTCTCCTACGGCTCACAGTGAGTCACTACAACATCAGACCGGCAAAGGCAAGTAAAACACAACAGTTGCACATCAAGAAAATACAACTTTGTTTTTTTTTTTCTAAAGCAAAGCAAAGCTGGAAAAAAATGTCCCCAGATAGAGTTTTTTAAATTCAGACTTACCCGAGGCCGAGAGCGAGGATGTGTGAAATGAGTAAGGAAGGGATGAAGACTTTGAGGAATTCAGCAGAAAAGATGCCGCCTTTCTTCATCACTCCGCTCTTTCTCATACTGAGAGAAACTGAACGCCGGGGGTGCCGAAAGTGAAACTCCCTTTGGAGAATAATCAACCAGTCAATGCTAAATGATTTCAGAAAAACTGCCGAAGAAAATATCCTCAGCTGTGACAAGTAAATCATTTTTAAAGCGAGGGTTTGCTTACTTTGGTGGAATGTTCTCAGGCCTGCTGGACCAATCAGCGACCCAGTCTGAATCTTTGTTGAGCAGGATGTCTTCCTCTCTGTCCTGCTCTGGACCTTCTTCCTCTGACTGCAAATGTGCACAGAGAGAAATCAGGTTTGAAGATAAATAAAGACTCAAGTGAGGGTTTGAACTTTAAAACTGTGAGTGTGTTTTACCTGACTGCCTCTTGGACTGGGCATGTCCACATCAAAAGTTATCTGACCCTCATCCTGATCTGGACTCGGTGGCCTGTGAGGACTGAGCGAACATGTCGGGATGAGAGACTTACGAAATCAAACTCTTGTCTGATCTTTAAAGAGCTAACATCAGTCTTTACTCCTACCTATGACAGGAGGAGCTGCTCGGGCTGGATTCATGCTGTGCATCCAGGAGGATCTTCTCCATGTCTCCATTGTGGATGGAGGAGGACGACGGCACATGCTCCAGTCCTCCGATCAGGGTCTCATCATTCTCCGGCACCACCTCCAGGGTCTGCATGGTTTGACTCACGCCAGCATTGGCGTTTATTTGGTCTGCAGCGGGTGTCATTAGCGGGTTGGTCTGAGCACCATGGGCCCCTGTGTTTCCATTCAGCTCAAGCTCTACCCACGAGCCTTAGCAACACAAAAAGGTCAACAGGAGGGAAGGAAGTGAAATTAAGCTTTATGTGTTAGAGTGCAAACCTAACAGCAGACCGCGTCCAACACAGGAACACACCCCTCCCTCTTTGCAAATGGAAACAGCTGACCTACATTTCCTGCACCACTGACACTGTGCATTCAAATGAACTGGCTTTGCACTGCATGATCCACGATAGCATGCATTTCTTTGTGCCACTGCCCCACAAACAGCTTGCACATTTTTTTTTTTCCAGACAGGCGGGCGTTATGTAATCTGCTACAGGCAGCAGCGGTCTTTGGAAAGCACAGAATATAAACCTTAACGATGACATAAGACACATTTTTTTCCCTCCTCGTATGGTGATCGCTGGAAATAAGATATAATTAAAGCCTGTGCGTTTTTCTAGGACGCACGTAAACCTGAGCGACAGCACGTTTGCAGGGGAGGGGGGGAGTTTGTCATCGCTGCTGCTCTCAGGAGAGGGCTTGCATAACTGTGGAGTGTGAGACAGTTTGCCCAGACATGTCGCTGTTCCAGCTGTGTTGTGGTCACATATTAAGCCAACGTCCTTGTTTTTTTTTAATTTTCGTCCAAGTTAATATTTTAACCCTTAAAGAAATTTTTAACGAGTCGATTCTGAACAAAACCATTTTGCATTTTAATGTTTTAGATGTGTTTTAAATAGCTTAGTTTGCACTTAGGCTAACATCACACCGCTGTCTTCCTTTAAATTCACCTAGTAACGTTATGAACTATTAATTGAAATAAAAGCAATAAAAGCAACATAATCGATTACCAGAAAATATAACGATTTTTCGCGAATAAAAGCAACATTTATTCCGTCTTTTGTCCAAACTTGTTTTCATTTTGGCATAGTCCCGCCCAACTCAAACTTGCGTACGTGATTGGCTGCGAGACCATCAATCAAACATTCATCACGACGTAATTGGCTGGCTTGCGGTGACGCCAAACAACATCACCCTCCACCCCTCCCAAAGAAGAGGAAATACCGTACCAGATGTAACTTTTACAATAAAACCCTAATTACACGCATTTTATCATAAACACACACACTCGTACGAGTAGCTGAGGAAGCATTTGAGGCGCGGATAACGGAGAAACAACCGGCGGAACGTACCGTGAAGCCCGGGCTCCTCGTTATTGTTCTGTTGAGCAGCGGCGGTGGACATGTTGACTAGCCAGTTATTGCATTCATCAACATGACACGCAGACAAACCGCGGTGTGCGCATGCGCCAAAATCTGCCCCGAGTTCAGCAGCGTAACACAACAGACAGATAAGAGAGTGACTGCACGCTCCGGATCAATTTTTATCCATTTAATTTCATAAAATAAAAGACTGCGCTTTGAGTTAAGCAGTTTTTAAGTGTAATTTATTTATGTATGCGATAGAACTGATAAAAGGAAAGGATCCAGAGTTTGACTGAATTTATGAATGAAATAAAGTACATTCAGTCCTGACTTGTTGATGTGTTAAACTGCAGATGCAGGGTGGAGTTTCTGCTGAGTCTGTGCAGAGTTTGAGGCCTGATAATGGCTGACAGGCTGGTCTTTATCACTTAAATGTATGTTAGATTGGTTGGAGTTTATTAATATCAGGAGGCAGATTAGTCTGGGATGTATCTAAAGTATATTAACATGCCTGCAGTTCCATAAAATTGTATTTTTGGTGGTTTTGCATGGAATATTTGGGTTTTTTTTGCATAAAGATAAATGTCAAGTTTCATATTATCATGTGCAGTTTATGGACGGGAGGATTTGTGATTTCAGAGAGGTTAAAAAGAGACCTACTTTACTCACGTAACCTACCTGCTAGACCTGTTATCAACCTTTTCCCAAGGGTGGGTGTCGACTCCCAGAAAGTAGAGGAGGTCGGACTGTTATAAAACTGCACAAGGTTGGAAATTTTATTTGCAAATGGTCAAATGGACTTATGGGTTGTGTCTCTCTGCCTCTGAGATCTTAATCTTGGAGCAGTCATGAGGGTTCGAGGGGTCACAATAAGAAGTGATTTGCATACATTCCTTCTCAGACATTCATTTTCATAAGAGCAGCAGCTTGGCACCGATGCAGGAATGTAAAAACAGTGCAGTCGCTCTGCCTCGCTGATCAAATGGACCTAAAAATAACACTGATTTCCATACACAAACTATAAAATCATGCAGTCATTTTAATCAGACTAATGTAGGTTTGAAATTCTTTATTACTTTTCATCTAAATTGTACTTTATGCCATTTGACAAAGATAAACAGAGCTGTACAATGAACCATTTGTAGTTTTTTTTTTTTAAATCCCCCAAACAGATCACCAAAACTCTCATACAATCTTTTTTCCAAGAGCCCCTTGAAAAAAAAACAAAAAAAAAACATACAAATTAATGAAATTCACAAAAATAAAAAGTGCATTTTTGTTTTAATTCCTGTGATACATTAGGCATGTACATACTATGCTGCTTCAAGTGGAAAAAACCTCATAACTCCAATTTTAGACAGTTTCCTTGAGATTTCATGATCCTTTGAATGCAGGGCGAGTTTTGTTTTGTTGACAACTAGATTTCTGTTCAAAAACAATTATAGCAAATTAGCCATTATAAATTAGCAACTGTAAAGTCCTGAAAAGCTGCTTTTGTTGAAGGTACAAGGTTTTAAACACAGAGCAGCGGTTTATTCCCCTGAGCAGTCTCCTGTCTGGCACCCCAGAGAGTTCAAGAAACATACTTGATTATCTTATTTTCTTCTTAATGCGGTAAGAAAGGCATTAGGGTTCATCTGAACGTCTTTGTGGTTTTCCACCACAGCTATGAAGACAATGAGGGGAAAGTAAAATTAGTGGTCGTTGTCTCTCTTTTATGAACGTTAGTGACTTTTTACAGTAATGCTCCGACACTCGTACAGTTTGCAATGAACATCTCTGCATTTTCTGCAAAGGTTGGATTTGTTGAAAAGATTTTACTCGCCACTTCTGATCTCATACTGGTTTTATACAGATTTTTGCATTTTAAAAACATTTCTTACATCCTCCAACATCCACTAGTGAGTGTTTTTTTTTTTTTTGGAAGAATGACAGGAAACAGCTGAGAGACTGATCACATAGTCTTGACGGCCAGCTCTTCTTTTTGATTTTGTGGCTACTAAAAAATGGATCATCCTTGACCTTGGAATGGAAATAAGGTGCCACATTCATGACATGAGGCAAACAACTTGAATGGCTCTCACACAATCTCTCATAACACAATAAAGATGCTTTCAAAAGGTTGCAAAGTAAAAAGAGAGAGAGAGAAAAAGACATAACCCAGCGCCCTGAGAAAGTGACACTCAGCAGTAGTTTAATGTTGCTGAAAGGAGACGGGTGGTTGTTTTGGTGGCATCCCAGTGATCATTTCTCTAAGGAGGAGTGACATCAACTTACATAAATATGATCCAATGGACCAATAAGCATTACGCCCTGATTAAAATGGCTTAAATCTGTCATCAAGAAGCAATTTTTTTAATAGGAAACTGTGCTATAATCAACCTGTTTTCTCCAAAAGAGAATTGGCAGCATGTGACTGAAGCATAGTGTAGCAGAGAAACAGCAGAGTTCATCTATAAAGTATTTTCCCGTGTTCAATACAGTCATCAATAACCGCTTCCATCATCTGCAAACCAAGTGCTTCACAAATCCTTTCTCTCTTTTTTTTTTCTTTTAAATAAACAAGTCTGTGTTCTCCTGCATCGCAGGAGAGAGCAAACATTTCATTTCATTTCATACAATAACTCAAAATCAGTAACCCGCCTAGTCAACTGACTTGACTAGATTCAGAGAGAACTTAATTTTACAGTTATAACATCACATGTTGATTAAAAATGCCTTTCCCATTTAGACCCACAGGGGTCTAATTCTTTCACAGCGAGCAAAACGATTCATAAAACAAAACCATGGCACAAAAAAAACAAAAACAAAACAGAACGTTAAGATCCAAATTAACTCAGAATCTCATTTTCAATTAAGTTTTACACAAACATTAGATACGGTCAGCCAAATTAAAAAAATAAATTGTTATAGTGCTAATGACTACAGAGGTGCTGACACTAGAGTTGAAACCCATTATTTCTTTTCATTATCAATTAATTTGGCGATTAATCTCATGGTAGATCGATTAATTGGTTAGTCTACAAAAAGTCACAATTTCCCAGAGCCCTCAGTGACAGCCTCAAGTTTGCTTCTTTTGTCCAACAAAACCAATCAAAAACCCAAAGATTCTTCATTAACTATCACAAATGACAAAGCAAAGCAGCAGAACTTTACATTTAAGAAGCTGGAACAAGCAAACGCTTGTATTTTTACTAGAGAAATGACTTCAGTGCTTAGTGGATTATCAAAAAAGTTGGCAACTAAATCAATAAAACTAACTCTAACTGACACCTGAAAATACTTTTCTTTGGACATCCCATGAGAGAAACCACACACTTCCTTGATGTCACAAAAAGTCTCTAGCTTCTAAAAATAAATTCCTGCCAAAACTAACAAAATGCTCCAAAGTCATGACAAAGTTTCCTCATAAGGGGAAACCTTCGATCTACAATCAGTCTGAAATAGACAGCTAAAGAAACTACAGTGATCAGACTGTAATCCTATTGCCTTAATTCATACAAAAATAAATCCGCTATAATGATTCTTCCTTTATCAGGTACAGTACAAAATATCATTAAAAACAAAAAAACAAAAAGAAAGAAAATAAAACTCTACAAACAGAAACTAGATCTGGAGGGTAAAGCGGTCGATCGTTTTGCAGCAACACAACAGGCTCTGAGGGGAAACTAACAGCGGCACTTTAACTTCAGCGCCACAGAAAATCAGACTAAATCACACCATCACACCCTTCTATGTGTATAAAAGCTTTTGTCCTGAGCTTCATATGGTGGTCCATACTTGTGCAAGGGTGACCAGTCTGCACCCCGTCTGCAAGACAGCTTTGAATGAACAGAACTTTGTATAGTACTGGTTACTTTGGCATGATTAGCCCCCATTCGACACCCGAAACCACGATACCTGACGAAAGCGTGTGCACACCATTTTCACGTCCATGTTAGAGGATGACATTTTTATGTTTTTTTTGCCATTAACTTAAGATTACAGTTACATTACTGCTGACCTCTTCCATTGATTTTAACCATTTTAATACTTGAATCTAACTTGGAATGAGTCATTATCTTAGTGAACATTTTAGCTGTTTTTGCATATGAGGTTTGCACCATGTCTGCAGAGTCAGTTGTGCAGGAGTGGAGCATGCAGGAGGTGTGACGTGTGCTTTGTTTACAGCAAAAGTAATGATGGCAGATGAAGCAACTTTAGCGTTTTGTGCTTGAACACAAAATAATTAGTTTGACTTAACCGAAGAAAACAAAATGTTCACTGTGATGGAACTTATTTCAAGACGATTTCAAGTAAGTTGACTTTCCTGCTGCAGAAAAAAAAAGAATGTAAACCTGTGGCTGTTATCAAGTTGAAATTTGATCTAATAAATATTGGTACTCTGTGGACAAAAGTTAGCAGTAATGTAACTCATACATTATCGGTAGAGAATGAGCTAAAATGTGATAAAACACTAGAACAGTCATTTCACAGCAGAACCTTAGTTTGAGTTAAGAAGGAAGAAGTGAGTGAACTTGGCAACTTCACGAATACTTTGGGGCAAATATGGAGTGTTGTCAGCTTGTATTTGCAGTGTTTCAGGCCAGAACCAAAAGGAACTTGGTGACACAAAGCCTTTTTAGCAGTAGAAAGAATTTCCTATTCAAACTAATAAAACATGGTCGCTACAAAAAACTCAGCTGATGGTAGCTTTGACATACAAGTGAATCATGTCACAATGGCACAAAAGAATAATGAACAAACTAGCCAAATGTGTGTATTTAACACATTTTCCCTTTGGTTTGGGATGTAGTGGAGTTGCAAACATTAGCTTGCTGACTGGACTGCTTCTAACGGAGAAAACCCAGTATTCTAGATCCCAAATTCTGGGCTCAGATCTACAAACCCGGCATGTTTATGTTTGTAAAACACACATAGAATGTGTTTTTTCGATGGCTTGCCTATATGTACAGTGTTAATGCCACTGTTTGCTGTTGACAGTCACATTCAATACTAAAATCACCAAGGGCAGATGGTGTCACGACTTGGGGTTTTAGCCGAGGACAGACAGATAGTTTGTGTATGTTTTTTTTTTCAGAGCATTGGGGCTCAAGCAGAAAGTGGGATCTGAGCGGTTCAACAAACGCTAGTTCAGTTTTTCCTGGAATATGTACAGATTGTTGGTGGTGGCCACAGCAATGACGTTGTCCAGAGGATGCCAGGCCGTGTGGAGGATCTTCTTGTTAAAGTCCAGACTGTCTACACTGATCTCATCCTTTTTGCGCTTCCCACCTGTGCTTACTTTGCGAGGTTTCAGGACCGACCGTGGCTTACTGTTTTCCCGAGATGCCTCTAGAGTCACGTCCTGCCGGTAGCCCCTGTCAAACATCCTGAAGAAGTTGTTGTAGGAACCGGTCATCACGACGCTGCAGCGACACAAGATATGAGTCAGAGACGGTGAACAAAATTAAGATAATAAAAAAGCAATATGAATATGTGTCTGTCATGGATCACTGTTAGATAAAGTACAGAATAAGCCTCGCCATCTAGTCCAAGTGACGTGCAGCCTTCTGCTCTGCACTGAGCAGATAACCACAGTTATTGATAAGGCCAGTGTTGCTGGGTTCAGCTGAGGCAAATATGGTTCAACCCAAACATTTGCAGGCATCAGATTCCTTAAATGTGTTGGACATTTCAAAAGAATGAAAAAGAAACTAAAGATAAGTTTCTCAAATGCTCTCCAAAAGCTCTCCAAATGGCAAGTTTTCACCACGTTATAGTGCATGAAATAAATAAACTCACCTGTCGTTTCCATTCCAGCAGCACTCAAACTTGTCGAAGATGCAGTCATTCTCATAGAGTGAACACAACTTACTCCTGAGATATTCATGCACCTGTTAAAAGAAGGTAGTGAGGTGTTGTAGTTACAGTTGTACAAGAGTGAGAATAACATTTTACTATGACTTCTGAAAAACACCTCCCTCGTGTGGAGAGACAGCAGGATGATTA
This sequence comes from Acanthurus lineatus, assembly GCA_029814665.1. Lineage (NCBI taxonomy): Eukaryota > Metazoa > Chordata > Actinopteri > Acanthuriformes > Acanthuridae > Acanthurus > Acanthurus lineatus. The sequence continues at coordinate 23,250,864 of JAPZDV010000022.1, forward strand.
TACGCTTTAAAATCTGCAGAGAAGAAACAGATTACACTTTATTCATGCCTTAGCAGCAGTTACACACCTGATATGTCTCTACTGGCCGGTTCTCCATGTTTAGATCCCAGATTTTGACGGACAGATAGTCGCGGGTCATCATGTAACGCCCACTGTGGCTGAACTTTACGTCAGAGATGGATGAGATGATTTCAGAAAAGAAAGAACGATTGTTTGGATCCTCTGGCTCTTCAAACACTTTAATAAAAGAAAAGAAGGCATGTCATTAGTAAAGTCTGACTGACACTTACTTTGTTTTTATGCAGCGGTTTTGAAGCAGCAGTTTTGGAGCACTAACACTTAATAAAGGGAGAACACCTGGAGACTCTACATACAGGATTAAAGACGATAAAGGTGGAATATTTCCTTTTTTTGTTTAAGCTCAAAGTTCTTCCCTTCATTTAAAGTCTGTCCAGGTATCAAGGCACAATTTTAGCTACTCCAGATGCAACTCTGTCATTTTACATGTCTGTCTTACAATGTTATGCTTACACATAAA
>JAPZDV010000022.1:23251501-23262384 GCA_029814665.1 Acanthurus lineatus
ATAACTAATAAGCTCACATAGCATTTAGCTAATTAAACTTCTCCTAATGTACTTGAGCAAATTTGCAAAGTCAATGTTGCAGGTTAGATGTAAGAGCCCAGGTGTGATCCTCATTTTGCAACCGGTCTGTCTGTTCAAAGGTGATTCCTCTCTTTCCAAAGCATGGTAAAGCTAAAACCTTTCACATTTCACAGGACCTGCCAACTCACACAGGTGTGCAGAGCTTCACTAATTCATACTCCTCAGGAAAAGTATGCTCGGTAAAAGCACATTAACCTAACTAACCCTGTGACTCAGCTGCAAGAAAAGCTACCACTTAATCACAACATTAGGTGGCATTTTAATCATGCATGTTAGTTGATAAGCACACTATTGCCACCACACTCTACTAAAAGGCTGGCCTTACAGTCATTGCTGGTCAAGGCTGTCCTGTGCCTCTCCTGCAGGTACAGAGCATGATGGTATTGTGCTTACTTTTGGCGTGCTTGTCGCACAGTGCTGATGCTCTCATGTCACACAGGCGGATGGTGCCCTTGCTGCTGCTGTAGACAAAAGTGTTGCATTGGTTGGGATGAAACTCTGCCGCCGTGATCACCTCTGTTAACTCCTCCATATTGGCTGGCTTGATGTCAACAATATCTGAAGAGTTGAGGTTAAGGTCAAAAGGCTAAACAGACATTTTGAAGTCCTTCACAAAGTATTTGTTGCAGGACAGTGCAAAAACGTAGCATGTGACTGCCTTTTCCCCTTTGACCCAAAAGGTTCATGATGGTTCTGCATCAGCAAACACTGATATTTAAAATGTGTTTGATCATAAAATTGCATAAAGTAATATTAACTATGATTGAAAAAGGCTTCCTTTTCTGTAATCAAGCATTCAGGAAGCCTTCACCTAGAGGAGCCTCTGAAGTACGGTAATTAGGTGTCAACATCAACACTGCCTTTTTTGAGGATGCACTTACATGACAAGCAGCATTTTGTTGGCCCATAATTCACTGCTTCCTTAGAGATAAGACATTGAACAGCCTTTTTAAAAGAAATTCATGTAGGCAGCTCAAGTCAGACGTAAAACATTTCTTTACAGTCTTTCTAGTCTGTTGGAGCCACTGTGGGTAGAAGTCAAAACTTCTTACTCTGGGGACATCTGGTGGCAGTCTCATATATGACACTATTTCTACATGACATGTTTAAAATGTTTTAAAACCAATATTTTAATCAGCTTTGAATCAGATCTACTTTATAATGCATTAAAACAAACCAGGAGCCAAAGCATCATTTGTGCAGCTGATATAATCAATAAAACTGATTCATTTCCATGGATCAGGGGTTGGTGTCCTACGCAGTGAGTTTCAGTGCTCCTGCAGGAGTTGAGTGATGCACAGTCTGATGTGTGGTGGGCAAGTAAACAGGATGCATGCGGGGGATCATAATCTTACAGTGAGTCAGAGCTACCTTGAAGCAAAGAACTACACAAAACAAAAAATGTAACTAATTATTTCAAATAAAATGTATAGAGAAAAGTGAAAAATCTCAGAAACTTGTGTTCACTTAGGTGACGTCTTACACCCACTCAAAAGTAGACATCAACAAAAAACACTTTTCCAAAGAAAAACAACAGCTGCTGCTTAGAAACTTGGATGTCTAATCATAAAAACATGAGAGATATTTTGTAAAAGGTTGCACTTCCCAGCAGTTAGCAGCATTGTCCTGCAGCACCTTTCTTGCATGCAAGATATAACTAAAGTCTATTTGAATAACTATGAGAATCATGTCAAGACCCGCAGAAGATGATAGCAGCATGAAATGAAAAAGCAAAAGGATACTAAAGCTGCGATCAGTGATCTCCAGATTCCAGAGGTTAATGCGCAGGTCGTCTGCAGACAGATAAGTCTCACAATCACTGTTCACTGAGATGGAGTTGATATGGTAGGTGTGTGCATTTGCAAACACTCGTCTTGGGCTGGCTTCCACCATCAAGTCCATGGGCCTGAATACTGGTACCTGAGGAGAGGAGTGGGATTAGTATGATTTTGGGGTCATTTCAGAAGTCTGTGTGGTCATTATGTTGTCCTCATGTTGTATGATTTTTTTTAAGTAAGAAGGATTTTTCCTCCAAACAAAAAACAAGCTGCTCTTCTCCCAAACTGCTCTTTTAGCAACAATGAAAAGGGTGACAGATGTCAGCGCCACAACACACTGCTGAGTATTCAATAAAAACAGATCAGTTTTCAGATTTGATTCCTTAAGTGGAGGACGCAGTAAAACTAAACCTGCAAAAAGCTTTTTAACTGCGGAACAGTTAAACAGGTGTAACTAATGACATAATTAGCTGCATTGCAGTGATCGACTGTGTTATTAGCAGCACCTGTGCTTTAGCTAATAAGCCACACAATTAGAAAGAAGTGAGACCTCAGACAGTGCCTCAATGACTGGAAAACATCGGTAAGAAAAAACAGAGCAATACTTTATTGTAATTACTTAAAATTTAATTGAACATCCTTTTAAAATTGCAATTCAAAATCTGTAAATAGAGCATTGGTCCATGCTGGGTAATAGTATAATGCACAAAAACATAGTTACCGAGCTTTTAATTCGCTGACTATCTTAATTTATTTAAGGAATACACTAAAATAGTGGCTATAAGATACAAAGCTGGCATATTAAAATACAATATATAATAACATGATGATAAGTAATACATATGTGTTCAACATGATTAAATTAGTGATAAAGCTTTTATACACACCCGTAATGTTGTAACGGTATTGAAATCTCTGTATCGCCCATCTTCTTCCTTTAAATTGTAGCCTTCTGGTCTTTTATCTCGCTCACTAATTTTCCACAGCTTTATGGTTTTGTCTGAAAATGACAAAAGAGCAGAAAGTAATATTAAAAAAATTGTTCATTTAGATTACTTCCTGCCAAATGTTTTTCTCCTGGGGACAAAAGGAAAGATTTCCCTTTAGAAACAGTCTAATACCCTGTATCAATAAGTTAGCACAGTGAATAAATTCAATATGAATAAAATGATTTAACTAACCGTTCGTAGACAGAAGGAACTGTGCTGCATTCTTCTGAGGCAACCATCGAATCTTGTTGATCTTCTCCTCGATCTCAAGGCTTTTCAGGTAGTCAAACTCAGGCTCGTGGCTCTGGAACGTGCTGTAAACATTGTACTCTCCTCGACACTGCGGCTGATTCTTACTCTGAACAAAAACAGGCAGCAAATCAGAGTAAGTTCATTATTACGAGAGAACCACACTTACGAGAATCAGAAGAAAAAAAGAATCAGTGTCTTAGTTTATTTATGACCAGAGGCTACATACACTGCTTTTCCAAGAATTGAGTAATATGCACAAAAAGACCTGACTGAATTAGAGTTTCCTGAAATGTAGAAAGCAATAACTGTGCTGTGTGTGAACATTTGTCATATGAGTCATCAAAAACGTACCTCGGGCTCCTGCTGAAAGATGACAACACGACCTCCCTTGTCCCCAGTAGCCAGCAGCTCCCCAGAGTGGTTGAATTCGACGGTAGAAATGATGTCAGCTGTCAATAAGGTAGTTTGATTAGATTATTAACAAACTTTGTGCCCTTTTATTTCAGAATCTAATTTGCTTTCATTGTGTTATTGGCAAAATATTAGCAAATATTGTATGTTTGCTCCTGTTTTATTTACCTAAAGCATGAAGGGTGAAAACCAAATCAACCATAGTGAAAACACAACAGAGCAGTGATGTAATTTATATACACTACAGTGAGCTGGTGCAATGTAACTTAAAGTCTACTAAACACTCTTAGGAAGGGGAAAAAAAATTGCCCTGTGCAGCTATTCAGCACTTTTCAAAGACAAGCATTCTCATCAAATTCTAAAAGGAAAAACAATCAATTCCTGGTTACAGGCTGGTACTATTCTGAGCCAGTGCAGTCCTTTATATAGACTGTTGTTTCCCCCCTAACACAGCACACAAAGTGCCTGATACGACCTGACTCCATACAATCTCCATATAAAGCAAAAAAAGGACAGTGGGAAGGACAGTTTTTTTCTGCAGGGGTCAAATAAAACTAATACGCTCTTGTGGTGGTGAGTTTTTTCAGCCTCCCATTGCTTTCTATTGACACAAGGAGAAGCTTGCATTTGTACTTGTTCTTAGGCAAAGCTTACTGTAAACACTTGTGTAGTCTTTTACACACAAGTAAGTTCATCATGTACTGTAAACATATGTGTTATGGGAACTTGTGAATTTCTGTCACTGGACAATGGGAAAAGGGCAGCAACATGCAACCACTGGTCTTTCTGTTCATTTGGAGGTTAAAACTTAATATATATATAAATCACACCATGGACTCCATCTTTTTATGCTTTATTTGCAATAACTATGCCTATATATTGTATTAAAAAATATCTGTTGCACTGCGTGGGCCTATTCATTTGGCTCTTAAGAAAGAAAAATCTAATTTAACCATTGTAGTATCTCACCATTGTCATTTTAGAAACAATGTTCCTTCTAGTCAGGAAACTTATGAACATCAGTGACATCAGTGGAACTTTTATTTTGTTGAAAATAGTTCAATGAAGTCTGTCCTGAATGTGGAAAAAAATGGCTTTCAAGGTTCCTTAAAATTCCCCGACCTTCCTCATGTTGAGGATGCAGTCTTAAAACACAAGAATGCTGCATGATTAGAGTTATGCATATGAAAGCATACTTGGCAATGAACTTGAATGTTAAGTGGTGAGCCTTTTTTCTTTTGACCTGGACAATCAGACCCTTTAAAAAGTGTAGGACCTTTAAAGCATATCTGAAGTTAAGCCCAAGCAAACTATTTACTCAACCAAATAAACGCACTGCTGCAATAACTTCCTCCTTGGTTATGAACAGCTCTTATCCTGCAGAAGTAAAAACCTGCAGCTAATCAATTGTGATATGCATTTAAACATTCAAACATTGCATAACACACACAGGAGAAATACACTAGGAGTGTGTAAAAGTAGTAACTGCTTACATTTTGCAAACAAAGTGGATGAATGTTGTCAGCCATCCACCAGCTTTTCCAATCAACAAAACCCAGGTTATCAGCAAAAGGGTGCCACACTAATGGCCATTTAAACTTCAATGCAAACAAGTTATTGCTCTATTCTGACAATCACTCACAGAAGTTTTCATGATATGCACATTCTTGCATTTTAGCATTAAAGCTAACTCCAAAACAAGCATGCACACAGGATGCCAATGAGACAGTGCACGTTAGCAGCACATGGACTTACCTTCAGCGACATCATCATCTATCGCTCCTTTGACCTGAGAAAAGCACCACTGCACATCACTGCTCCCACCACCGGCCCCTGAACAAAAAAACCCCACACAAATCCAAGTTTTATCACACCACCATCATCACACACAACTTCAGTTACACGAGTTAGCCTGGTGCTAACTTAGCTACAAACTGTAATAGCAGAATAAAGCTGGTTTTGAATTGATACTAATTGCATGTTTTAACGCTTTTTGTAGATCTTAGAAATAGTTTTAGCACATTTGTTGCGGAAAACGGTCACTTTCTACTGTCAGTGACATACTTGCATCTTGTGTGTTGTATCCTAGCTTGCTAAGTTAGCTAGCAGGCGCCGTTAACCACAACAGAGGGATAAGCCTCTCATCTATGCAAAACAGGATAATAACTACGGGGAAATAATAAAAAACTTAGAAAGTCTGGCGGTCTTAGCACTAGTTTTACCTGCCATGGTGAGCGACTCAGACAGAGGCTGTCTCTGAAACGGGCTCGGGCCCTGGACTGGAGCTGTGCTGACCCGGGTCGGCTGGGCGGTTCTGACCGAAGGAGCGGTGGAGGAATAAACCTGAGGGTGCTGGTAGTTTCACCGGACACCGTGCAAGTCCTCGGCCCAGTCGGTACGGACAACACGAAACCGTTCCCACCAAAGAAAGTGAACTGCAAATAAAAAAACCTCAGTAGTGAATTTCAGACTTTGCACTCTACTTTGAGATTTCCCTCGCCTCTGCCTGTCCGAGCATTACACTTTCAAAATGGCGCAGCGCGGGCGGCGTTCAGCGGGCATCAAACACACGGCAGTGAGGATGCTCACACATTTAAATCTAGCTTACTCCCGAGCCGTCAGCGATGTGGGTCCGTTACCCTTTTTACATGGTTAATTTATTTAAACACTGAGTATTCTTTAATAAAAAGTATTAAGACTTTTTTAAGAAACCCCATAATGGCTTAACCCCGCTCGTGTGGGCTGTTTCAGTGAATGAAATCGAGCCAACCCGCGCACGCAGAGTTTTTGGCTTCGCAGCAAAAGTGAACTAGATTTACTTTGAGGTTATATTTAGAAAATATGATTTGCTTCCAGTATATTTACTGTAGATTCAAAGTCGCAACTAAAGATTATTTAAATGCTTTTTAAAAAAGTATTTACGATATTTATGCAAAAACAATCACCGAATACAGTTTGAGGTGTTGCATTAAAACATAAGTGTTGGCACGGAAGTGATTCAAAATCATGGACAAGATGGGATTCAAGGCCACCATGATTAAAATGCTTGAATGCATGTCAGCTCACTGTTACCCTAAAAAAAATGGCACAAATGGGACTTTTTTTGCCTGCAAAGCCTGCAAAATCTTATGACACTTTGGTAAATATATTTGTAAATAGTTTGCTTTGTGTGTGATAGAGTTTATTTCTTTATATATATATAGACTCCAAAAGTCTGAAAAAATACATTGTCTACAGAGGGTTAATATACAATTTTTGGTTTTGAATTGAGTGTGTGTTTATGTTATTCTTGGTGTTTGATAATTCAATGTGGAGGGTGTATTGTACCTTTATTATACCTTTAAAAATCTTTTTCTTTCGAGCTTTCATAAAGTCGCACAGATTTAAAACCTCCATGTCTTCAAAATCGACATTGAACAGGATAAAATCCAACCCTGCTTGCAGCTGCAGGTGTCCTGTCAACAGTTTTACACGCCTCTCTTTCATCATTGTGGTCTGTGGGAAAAAAGCTTTTTGGGCTGCAGGGGATTTTTTTGCTGCAATACCGCGAGTGGCCACTGGGGACATTGCAAGTTAAGCCAAGCGGCGGCATCCAGTCCAGTTCTCATTATACATGTATTAAATATAGGCCCCATTAGTAGGGAACCTCCTAGAAGCAGCGTCACTTCCGGTCACACCTGTTGACGTTGCCACAATGTGCTGTAATTTCTTGCACCTGTCGGATTTAGTTTCAGCCTTGGTGCTTTGATGTAACAAGTTAGAGAAAAAGTAATCATCAGGGCAAAAATCTGTGATGGATCCCTACAAGACATTTGGACTTGTTATTGTAGTAATCATATGGAAAGATCAGGAGTTACTTATTACACAAACAATGGCTCTGTTCCATTCAAGTGTCCTAGTAAGTCATAACGGTGATGCAGCTTGTTTAGTAAGAGGACAATGGACTCTGAAACAGAAGCAGTAAATGTAGTCATCAATCATTTCATCATACCTGTGTTTCCTCCTGTAACATATCATAAAAAAAAGGCCTCCTGAGATTCCTATCCCAATACCACTCTGTCATTTAATGTGTGTGTTATTCAACTTTTTGGTGTAAAAAATATTTTTGGGAGTTGCATTCTATGCCTGTTATAAGATAAAGGAAACAAAGGAGAACAAGTAATGCAACAAAGTTTAAAGTCAGACTAGGAGTTAGGACACTGCTTTTCCTGGTTGCATGTTAACCCCTTAGGCCACCCTATTTTTTGGTATTTAAAAAAATAAACAAAAAATTTGTTGAGCAATATGCAGCATTTGGGAATGATAAAAATACGAATAGTAAAAACCTTAAAATTAGATTTTAAGTCTCCATTAAAAGGGCTTCAAGATTACATAATAAAGCACATCATATCTATTTATATATGTTGATTTAGTGGTGCATCCAGTACTGACAACTACGTTTACAATTAATGAAATTAAAATTAATTAACTGCTATACTGCTATACAATAAACCACAGGCCGTTACCCTCCATACATCCTTTGGTTTCAACTTTCCCAGACACACAATATCCCATCAGCTTCATTTTACTGGTTATTTCAGGAAAAAATAGTGTTTCAATGGAGAAACAGTCCCTGCTTACATTGTCATATCTAATATGCTATTCACACACAATTTTTGGTCAAACTTTATATGTGCTTTTCAAGAAGAAAAAAGCTTTAAAGCCTTGCTCAAACAAGAATACACAAACGTGATTTTGTATGCAATGCAACTATAAAAACAATTTATAGCTTCATTGTGGACATTTTCCAAGTCAGCAGTTGCACTTACAGTTTCCTAGATTGCACATTTACACTGTCGGCACACACACATATGATGCAAGCTGGCTGATAAAAAATGAGTTTCAGTGCAGAGTTGCTCTATTAAGATTATTAAAAAAATGCAAAAAAAAAAAAAAGCTGTGAGCTCTGCTGCAGAGTGTGAATCAAATAAGGAAGCAAAGATGATCACTCCGGCTGTTTTTTTTGTATGTAGAGACATTAATAATTTATAAGAACTGCATAGACCACAAATCCCAAGCAGGTCTGCCTGATCTACTTCATTAAAGAGCTCTAAGTCCAAGAACAGGCTCGTTCTTCCTTCTACAGTCAGTTGTATTTTTACTTTCCGACCATAAAATAAGTGGTCCATCGAGCGAGGAGCAAAGCACCGAACAGCACCGTGTAGCTGAAGAGGACGAATTTGAGGATTTCCCTGAATGTCCTGAGAAAGCGGATTAACAAAGGCTCCGCATCCAGAGGTTCCTGCTGTGTCTTCCGCCTGCGACCAGGTTGAGTCAGATATCCCATGTTGTCACCTCGACCCATTCTGCAAAACACACACTTTTACAGGAGAGAATAAAAGAGAATATGAAACAAATATAAATGCAAGTTTAATTTAAGAAGCACATGCACTGTTTTTAGATTTTATGTGTTATTAAATCTGTTTTAGTTTATCTGTAGTACAGGTGCATTTGTTCTCCAATCCTGTAAAAGCTGAGGAGGCTGCACTGATACAAGACTGCTGTTAATAATTTATCTGTAAACTGCACCTAATGGGCTCCGTATTGATCTGCTTTATTTGTGTCTGGACCCAAACAATATAAGCACTTGAACATCTTCTGCACTCACCTTATATGATGTCAGTTTCACTTGATTTTACATAAATTTTAGCTTGTTTCCTTTAAAGTAGTCATTTTTTTCAGGCTGCAAAAGTTACAGCAAAGCTTATTCATCATGATAACAAATATCCAGTTTTGTTGTGCCTCACATTTAAAAAGAAAAGAGATGTTTAATCTAAAAAGTGCTTATATCTTGCCCTAGTGAATATTTAACAGACTTAAATTAATAGAAGATAAAAACATGCATGAACCACAAAAAGAGCTCAAGCTTTAATCTCTATTGTTAAAAACTTAAGTTAATCTCACCTTGGTGCTGTCGGAGCAGGACAGGAGCTGATTAGCAAGCAGGCTCCTGTGCTTCCAGTCCTGAAGTCCAAGTTGGTGTGTGCTGCCTTGAGCGTTTCCAGCCCTTGTGGCAAAGGAGGAGCCAAAAGCAATAACTGATCATAAGGAGCTGAATCCCCTGGGATTGATCTAATGGGACTTAAAGTCTTCGGTGCACCTGCTCCTCAAACAAAGAAATTGTAGTGTAAGGTTTTGTCCATCTGGCAAAATGAACAGAATCAAGTGTTTTTTTCGAGTTAACTGAACAAAAGCAGTTTTTCAAGCCATCTAGCTGATAAACATTGAAGGAAATGAACATAGATTTACCTGAGTTTGTTCACCAAAACATCCTTGCTGTCAGCAGGTCTCCCCCCCTGTGTTCGTCGTGTAAGGCACGGAGAAGCTATTGACTGATGCAGAGATCAAACACCCTCCCGCAGCACAGTTATCCTCCACCGGAACATGGAGCAAATGGCCTCCTAATTCAATCAGTGTCTTGTGCTGTCAAATCATGGGCGGCCGTGGGCTGAGCTCTCCAGACAGCACAGGGCCATTACCGGCTGATCGGAGGGCCTGTTACGGCGCTAATTGCTCCTTCAGAGAGCTGGACCTCGGCTGACGGATACACTCCCATCCCTGCTTTTTATCCGCTGCTCTCTTATCACAATCAGCTTGTCTTTCTGAAAATTATCTGCTAAACAATAGTCAAAATGTCTTCCAGCGTGACCGAGTTATTGCAGAGTTTGTTTACAGAGTTTTGCAGCTGTAGAAGACCAAAAAAAAAAAAAAAACCCACACAAGGCTTCATAAATAGATGACGTGCATCTTTAATCATCTATAACATGACATCATCACAAGAATCCCAAAGGTTTGATCATACATACATATATACAGTAGCTTAGTAGTGCAGCAATGACGTCAGTGATGGAGATGTAGCTGAAGGACAAGGGATGGAGGATAACAGTAGAATTAAATTAAACCACTAAACCAGCTTTTTATTACATGTCTGGGTGTAAATCGAGGACTGGAAAAAAAAATTAAAGGTAGCCTGTGGAGTTTATGACCACTGTGAGAGCTATGGAGCAACGCTGATGCATGTGTGTCAGCATTAATGCAGATCATGCATGCATGCATGCATCAGGCTGCAGGTGATGCGATGCACATTCCAGCAGCCGCTCAAGTAAATGTGGGAAAGTGCAACCAAAGGAGAGCAAGAAAAACATGGATATAACAATGCACAATTTAAAACGGTGGGAAACAAAAAGAAAAAAAAAAGGTTTTGCTGAAACAATGGAGAAGGAAATGCATTAATGTCACTTCGTCAAGAATACACACACACACACACACACACACACACATCACGGTTTGGTCAGTAACACTGAATGTAAACACAACTGTTCACAAGAAAACT
>JAPZDV010000022.1:23266058-23276064 GCA_029814665.1 Acanthurus lineatus
GTTTATTGGCACATAATGTGAGAACTGACATCACAGATGAGCTTTAGAAAACCAGTGATATATGTGAAAAGTACCTTGTCTGTGTCGACTCCAGTCATGAACTCCTGCTCTACCGTCAAGTTATCAAAAAAGGCCTCAGATGCTGAAACAAGAGACATCAGTTAAATTCAATCACATTCTATAAAAGCAGAGGAAACCGAAAAAAATTTAAAATTACAACTATTCCACTTATTACAACTGGTTTCTTTTTAAAATAAAGACTGCAGGATTTCACTAAACAAAAGGCTTCGTTGTGTATTTGAGAAAGATAAGGTTTGAATCTTTTCAGATGCAAACAGAATCAAATGTAGAGCAGTTTAAGTAGAAAGTTAAGAACATACTGGTGATGTCTTTGATCAGCTCTGCGATAGACGTGTGGTTGGCCAGTGAGCTTCGTGCTGCCTGCATGTGAGGCAGCTGAGAGACAAACTGCTTTATTTCTCCCACTGTTTTGGCATTGTGGCGTTCCTGAAAGACAACAACAATATCACTGAGCTGGCTGAGCTGCTATTATGTTTGAAAGTGCAGAGAAACAGAATTTTAAATGGCAGAATTTCATTAAATTTACACAAAAATTGATCTAAAAAGCAAATGTTTATGGATAGTGTTTATGTACATGTGAAAAACTCTAGAAAGCACAAAACAAACCACCCTTCGATAAAACTGTTTAAATTTGTATTTATTTACATTTCTTCTAACCAAGCACACACAATCAATTATGTTCCTGAAAACCTTTTAAATGAAAATCATCTTTCTCTACATAAACAAAGAGCAACGTGCTTCTGCTTGCTGCTTTTCAGAGTTAAAACACCTTTAATCTCATCTAATGTAATTTGTATTGTAATCAGAGTAACTGATCTCTGAGCTGATGAGAGAACAGTAACAGGTTTCACCTTGTTAAGCCTTCTACTTGAACAAATTACGACCTGATGTTATCTCTGCGTGTCTGTCATCACTTCCCTAACCTCATGGATTTCTGTTACGACCTTTGTGGTAAAATGCCACAGAGACAGAGATTACAATCAGATCAGCTGGGATGTCTGGAAGTGAATCTACAGCAGCTCCACAGTAGTACCAGATACTAATGTTTATTTTATCATTCTTGTAATGGAAATGAGACTGTAATAATATGACTGCAGGCACATTTGCCAGAGCGACAAAGATGAAGCAGGACTCACCTCAAAGGCAGCTGAAATGATTTTGGCCTTCTTGCTGAGCGCTGCTCCAACAGCGTTGAAATTTTTGTCCCTTATTTCTGCATAAAGTTCCTCTGCTGAGTTGAGCTGTAACTTCTTGGGCTCTGTGGGCAGATCTTTACTCGCTTCACCTTGTTTCTTCTGTGCAAACTTCTCTGGAGGCAACTTGACATAACCTGTGAGTCAGAGGGAGTAAAAACAAGGACTGGCCATTAAACAAAAAGTTGTAAACATTCAGAAAAAACACACTAATACATGCAGACTTGAGGCTATTTTAACAGTGCATTCACATCAGACTAAAGCAATGTTTCCATCAAGTTCAGCTCAGTTCGGTTCCTTACACAACGATTATTTTTACAGTTCCATTGTCAAAAGTTACAGATGGTACCAACAAAACCATTCAAATGTGCCCTGTTTTTTGTTATCCATCTGTTTAGGTACCTCACACACAAGTATAGCTATAACTATTGTAGACCACAGATTGGTCAAACAGAACAGAACAGAACAGAAACAAACAGAGTTGTTTAGACAATTGCGCTCTAAATATACTGAAAAGAAGAAAGGATTTAGGTACGTGTTGTGAGAAGTTAGGTACCAGTTTCAAGGGTTCTCTTACCCAGGAAGTTTGATGGAAACACAGCTTAACATTCACACAAAATTTGGAGTCAAAAGATTTATTCTGACCATTATTGATGCCATAGATCTCATCAATGAGACCCTCGTAGGTGAGCTGTGTGGCCAGAGGGGTGAGCAGGTCAACGTTACGGTCCAGGAGGAGCAGGGTATCGAACACGGGCAGAATCTGATTCTGACTGCCGGCGAACTCCCTCTTCATCCTCAGCATCATGTTGGCAACATGCTGCGAGCAAGCAGAGAGTTTCTTTCTTAAACAAATACATTCACTGGCTGCTGACAAAGCTCCTGATCACGTGCAATCAGCTGTTTCAATATAATAATGATTACTGGTTTTTATACAGATTGATTACTCACCCGTGCACATTCTCCTTTCCCATATATCTGTGGGATGGTGCCGTACAGTGCCTGCAAGGTCATGAGGCCTTTGGCTGTGTGGTAAAGGCTTGTTTGGTCATTTTCTAAGTAACACTCCTGTAAGAGACAATCAAATGTTGGTTTAGTTGCACTTTAATAGATATTGAATAGATATGAAATAGATATTTCATTCCTTGAGCAACGTAAAGGTTGATTTAAATTTGGGATACACAAGTTGCACACACCCTGAAAGCACTTTCATACTCCATGGAGAGCAGGTCACCGTCATAGGGAATCAGGTCCAGGATATACTCATCAATATTGATGAAAGATCCCAGCACTCCCTGCTCCTTCAGCCGCTGCTCACAGAGCATGCTGCGCCGAGGCACGAACAAAATGTGGAAATCTCGGGATGAATGCATCTTGTCCTCACTGAAAAGACAATCCAGTACAAAAGTGTTTAGTACTGCAAAATGACAGACATGACTTAAAAGTACTTGACTGCCTTAGACTGAAAAAACAGCTTTATCACTCTTTACACAGACCTGAACACATTCTCAGCGATGATGTCCATGAGCTCCAGCCTGGGTCGAACAAAAAAGATGATATTTTTGACGTCTGCAGAGGGGAGCCTGCCACTCTTGAGGGTGAACATCTTTTCCACTTCATGCTCCTGCAACACAATAATAACATTCAACATGTGTTTGATATCTAGAATAATAAAAAATCTCAGATGGATGAGATGAAAAGTACTTTATGGTGACTTTTACACCATATATGTAATCAGGTTACTTTACAACACAAAAAAGCACTCACCTTCAGCAGAGAGTACTGAGCTATCAGTCCAAAAGGTCCCGTCAGATATTCATCCCAAACTATGGCCTAAAGAGAAAGAGCACACAGATTAATGTGTATCAGCAGCAACACCTGAAAGATAATCTCTGATATTATGCGGAAATGTTAGCGTGTTTAACCAATGACTTAGCTGCAAGTTAAAAGAATAGATCAACTAATAGGTGTAAATGCAGCCAGCGTAAAGAAAAAAACACTCAACATGTAGATAAGTCTTTATCTATATTGTCAGTCGGTGTAGTGTTTAAATGTCTCACTATAACAGTGATGTATTTTGCAAGATGTGTCGGCCAGTGACAGCTCCATAACAACACTGCGGATGAGGAAACTAGCTTAGCAATCAGATCTATTAGCCTGGTTAACTGTCGCCGTTTCGTCCATGTTTTAAATGTTTAGTTGTGTTTATTACCTTGCTTCCCGCACATTTGTCCAAAAACTCTCGAAGTTCTTTCCGCGCTGCTTCCCTCAGGATGTTTAAATTAACTCTACCGTACGACAGGTGGGCAGCCATCTTTCTTTAACGGCAACACAACACAAATCAGGTGACCGCGGCGATAATACTCGATCATGTGACCAAAGATGATTCAAGAACAAGACAGTTAACATCGTAACATAGTAAGCAAGATAATTCCTTTCAATTTAAGAAAACATTTACGTCCTATGTTCATCTTAACACTTTGCAGCCGTCTGTCTTTATCATAAATAACGGTAACTAGCTAGCTAACAGGCTAGCTAGCTAACAGGCTAGCTAAGCGCCTACAGAGTGAATCAGTAGTAGCTAATTGTTTTAGCGCATGCGCACTGAGCATGAACCAAACATCCATCAAAAACAATACAGCCAAATATTTAAATATCTGCGTCTCGAGTGCATACAGCTACTGTGTGATTGAATATATCTCAAACATTTCTGTGTCTTGCAAATATACCGAAGACGATATTTCCGTGATTTTAATGTTCGCACTGTGGGACGTAAAGACGTAAATACGGAAGTAGGAGGGGATTTACCTCTTGTTTAACTCGCAATCTTTTTTCTCTGTGTAGGTGTGGCAAACATCTGTTTAATGTATATATCCATGAAACACACATTTTTACCAAAATTAATTCTAACTCTGATCAAGTAAACCCGTTTTTAATATTGTGAAATTTTGCATTTTCGTACCGATTCCACTTATATTCTCTGAAATGTATGTTATAATAACACAATTTGGGAAGCCTTTCCTCTTTTTTTTGGGTGCATAGAATAATTAACCCATTAGGTGGCGCAATGTCACCACAGTAAGAAACAGCGTGGAGGTAGCCTCTTAAAATTGAGATACTAACGATAGATTTTCTCATTAGATTAAATCCCACGACTATAAAAAAAAAAATCAAAGAGCAAATTTCATGAGACTGGACAGAAAATGGCAGTAAACTGTATTAACATGAAAAGCCTATTAATGATTTTTATTTCTGCCAATTAGAAGAAGATTCTACAGAATAGTTATGGAGGATAAAAACAAACAAATTAAAAGTTAAAACGACTCTTTCAATACAGACTTCGATAAACCTTTTAATTCTCTAAAAGTTTCAATAATCATGTGTTTTTGTCCTAATATGTGCGTTAAAAACCATAAAGCGCAGTTACAAATTCTCAAAACCGACACTGACTTGTGAACAGGGCTGCATGGAGGATGAGATAAATTTAGATACTATGCGCTGTTATAGAGACAATCGCGTCAGGTGATGACTGTCCACTTAAGCATCAGTGTTATCACTTCAGATCCAGGGGTTTCCTTCCCAGGGTACCAAGGGCTTTCCAGCCTCCACGCAGGATAGAAGACCAGTTCCCACGCATTGTGGAGGTCCGTTGTGCCTCAAGCAACGGACTCCTGCAGACATTAAAAAAAAAGAAAAAAAAAAGAAAAAACTGGTTTTGGTGACAGGCACCATGCGCAATGACTGAATCTGTGGTCAGATCCGAGAGCTGCACAGAAATTTAGTCCGCATCATTCCTTGACAACTCCCCGAGAGAGAGGAGAGAGGAGAGCGGAGAGCGGGGCTGGACTCTCAGGTAGGCTTTATGTTCTCCTTCGAAGAATTTTTTCAAACATTGCATCCTCGACCAAAAATCACTGTGAGGTTTTTGCGTTTGTGACAGTGACTCATTGCATTAGAATTTCTCATTTACAAGTTGAATGAATGCAGCATTTCATTCACAAGAGAGGGGGGCTGCTAATGATCTCTGATGATCTCTGATGAGGGGACACATTTCTTTTGCCTGTATTTGTAATTTTGATGGAAAACACAGTTTTTTAAAAAAGAAAATCTTTATCTTTATGAGCCATTTACTGAGTCATTTGACTGAAACAGCATTTGTGAAACGTATGCAGCGCAAGTAAGTATGCAGAGAGCTGCTGCTGATTAACCTGCGAAAGGCACCGAATATGTAAATGAACATATGATTGATTTCTTTTGTTTTATGGGAAATGTGTCTCAGTGAAAACATTGCCCAGCAGGAGACCGTTCCTGTCACTGCAGAGGTGTTCACAGAGCCGATTACCTTCATATTTTGATTTGTTGCATCGATGTTACTACAGCATGCTTTGGTGTTGTGATAACACTCATGAATGGCTGATAAATAAAACTCTCAGTGCGGCTCGATGAGCTTCGTAAAAATCCTCCTTCTGGTGGATTTGAAAGAGACTGGTGGCTGGCTGCACTCCTGCAACACGGTGCTTCCTTGTTGCAGATCTGATATAAGAAAACAGACCTGGTAAGTCATACGGGAGATTGTGTGGTTGCAGTCCCTGGGCGTTGCTGCAGGATTTTTTTGAAGGAGCACACACTGGGGCTTGATGTGCCTGCGGAGATGGAGGAAAAACATCAGTGATGCCTCCAAAACGTTGGTGTGGCAGCAGGGCAGCAGCTCTGAACTCCTGCTGTGCCACAGGACAGGTGATACGGTCGCCTACTTGTTGTGATATTTGCCTCATCCTGCACCCGTGGGTTATTACACTGTGTGTGTGTATGTGTGTGTCAGAGCGGTGTGTGATGTAAACAGACTTATTGGACCAAACCGGTTCGTTGATTCTGGTGTTAACATTGAAGGAGGACAGAAAAGGGAAGCTGAGAATCTGCCTCTCGGTTCCACCCTCTCCAACTCCTCCTACAGACCTGAACCATGGGGATTAAATGGGGGAGGGGAGAAAAGACTGAATGAACAGTCTGAGAGATATCTGCAGCTGCCTCCTCTCACATGAGCAACTACAGTAGTGATTGGACGACACCCCTGTGCTAGTACCTCTCTCTGTATATCTGTCATCCTGCCAGCTTACTATTTTCTGTCCAGAAAAAGACCTGAAATAGGCAAAAAGAGAAAACTGCTTCTTTGCACGTCACATGAAACAAGAGAAGAAGAGAGATGGAGAACACTAGGAAACATGGGTGTTTAGGGAAAAGGTGAAAAAAGATGGAGGAAGTGCTCTGCACACCAACTGCATTATTTAAAGCTGAAGGATACGAGGCGACTGTACCCATAATCCCTTGTCTTCATCTTGTCTACCTCACTAACCATGCAGTCTTTTTCAACTGTGATACCTAAAAGCAAAGCCGTCCTTGCGAGATGCATCGTCTCTGACAAACTGCGACCACGTTTATTGATCGGAGAGATGATCCACTGACACTGTTTGTGCAACAATGATCTGTTCTGCATGGGCTTTGAAATCTGGCACAGGTACAGTCTACTACAAACACACACACACACACACACAGCTTTTAATCATTTTGATTCTCGTCTTCTGATCTTGCTGTTACCATGGCCACAGTTGGTAAAGGTGCATGACTCCATGTTCCTCTGTGCTCCTCACAGTCCACACATGGAGCTCAGAACCCAAATAACACGTTATTCTTTGAATATCTGCTGGTTTTCGTGCCGTGCTTTTAAACATAAAGATGTTTTTTTTTCCTGTCATTTGTTATCACCGAGCTTCAGAGGGGAGTGGCTTCATTTTCAAGCTCTCATCATCAGAGCGATGGTGGATTAGAATGGATTCACCTGCCCCTCTAAAACTGGCGATTAGATCTGCCTGAACACTGATGCATATTGGAAAAGACTGCCATAATTAACATGGCCTTTAAACAAAGTTACCCCATGAGAGTACAGAGTTCAAAAAAATACAAACAGAATCAGACTGTGGTTGAATCTATAAGCCAACCGGCCAATCTTTAAGAGACATTTCTGTCCAATACAGTTTATAGGCTTTGACATTTATATATTCAGCTGATTAGCATCACCTCTGTGCACATGTTGCAGCTGCAGCAACGTAGCAGCAGCTCAGAGTGATGTCTTACTGAACAAACTCTGCATTTCCAGTCACATCGCAGAGCCTCCCAACAGGGGTTTTTCACTCTCAGAAGTCGAGCCAAAGCTTCTTTTTAGTGTTGCAGTGTCTCCAGACCAGAACAGGCTCTCTGTTGCCAACAGACATCTGCTAAAAACACCCGGGGGCATTGTACCTGCTAGTTTGCCGGTGGGACGAGAGAGAGGGTCAGGTATCCAGCAGCTGAACCGTGCCAGATCTTAAAAGCTGGGCAACACAGACGCAGAATCACTGCCATCACACCGAGGGATCAATAGGAGATCGGGCCGGTTTCTTTACATGTTAATAACCATGTTGTTTATCTCAGCAGACCACCAGCTGCAGGTCACTTCTGGTTAGTGAGGAATAAATGCGTAGTATCCTTTCACCAGACATTTACTGCACTGATTTACTGCTCCTGTCTGGTCGCACTTGTTTCCCGAGATAAGATGGGAGGAAATTGAAGGAGCATGACTGGCCGATGCATCAGCAGCCGCTTGCTTCTCAGAGTCCCACCTCTTACCTCTGAGGAATACAGGGATGAATCACCATCGGCACAGCAAATTTGAGAATTACTGCTGGAGTGCAATTAATTGAGCACTCCATTTCCGATAGCCATTTACTTCTGTAGTTCTAAAATAAGGCCTGGATGAAAGAGGTCCCTGAATTACATCAAATTGTCTGAGAAAATGTGGGTCAGCAGACATTTCACTGCTAAATTTGATGGTGATTACTAAAAATGACTGCTTGTTCAGCGTGTAATTCATTGTTGGGCCGGGCCAACGGCGATAGCAGACTAACAGCATGGTAGCTTGTTGGTCACTGGATGGTCTTTCCTGTTTGTTCTCCAGCGATGCGGGACCTGGAGCCGTGCCCGATGAGAGGATGTAGCCGTGTGCGTTTGAATCGGTGCAACATTCTCACATTTTGAGAGGTGAAGAGTCCTCGCAGATGGTTCCACAGATGGTCCCCCGTCAACGCCGTTGTTTGACTGAAAACATGGATCATTTGTCGATGCCACGGACCCTAAAAGGCCAACAAATGTCCTCAATCTTTCCCCAAAAATAGAGATGAGCAATTTCTTAATCCGTTGGACCCTCTTTGATCATTTTTCTCTCTCTCTAAATCCGCTGTTCTGTGCATAATCTCTGACAAAGATCGCAGCACATAAAGCATGCACTAATGCTTTAAAGAGGGCAACTTACACAGAGCGAAAGGCAACGGGGGTGGGAGTTGTAAATAATTAAGAAATGCTGAGTGATGTTTTGCTTCTGCAGTGGAGGGCTTCTTGGTGCAGTGCTTTACAATCTAACCAAGGTCTTGGCCTGCCATGTTGGCATCTCACAGCCCCCTGAATGAAGCTGTATCCTGCAAATGGAAATGGGAGGCTAGCTTGCTACTCCCCCCCTCCCACCCTCACTTGTAGGACCAAATGATCTGTTTTGTGATGCTTCATTCAATAGGAAGTAAATTAACACTCTCGACACTTTAAGGTGGGTGTATTCCGATCAATCAGCAGTTATGAAACTGGATATTTGAAGGTTTTCACGGAGCTTTAATCTCTGTTTGTCGTCAGAGCCGCCAACTAACAGCCCTCATGTGTCACCATGTGAAGAAGGAGCAGCTGGTTGTACTTTTTGATGACATGTAACACAAATGTGAGTCAAGATATCATCAAT
Organism: Acanthurus lineatus; assembly: GCA_029814665.1. Taxonomy (NCBI): domain Eukaryota; kingdom Metazoa; phylum Chordata; class Actinopteri; order Acanthuriformes; family Acanthuridae; genus Acanthurus; species Acanthurus lineatus. The sequence continues at coordinate 23,275,152 of JAPZDV010000022.1, forward strand.
TATTTTGATGTTTGAGCGAAGCCCTGCAGCTCAGATGATGACGCATAACTCTAAATCTGTAAATCTAACTTCTGATTGGCTCTCATATGAGACCGAGTTTATAAATGCGAGAGAAGAAAAGATTTAAATTTAAAAAATCGACTTTTTTTCAGTCTCCCCTGCTCAGGCGCGATGCTCCACGGGACTTGGGTTAAAACTGTAGACCAGCCAAAGACTCCTTTCTGAGGATCTCAGGCTGCGCTCTGTTTCATAATACATTAACCATCTGAGTTATCGCCAGGCCAGATGGTGGAGAGGGGGAAAAAAAGAGAGTAAAAAATAAAATATTGTTTACCGCTCTTGTTTTCCTTTTGCAATTTTAGCGTGTAAGCAGAAAATATATGTACTGCATTTCACAGTTTTTTTTTTTACAGTTTTTTTTTTTTTGCTGACAGTACAGTAAAAAGAGATGAGGACACATATTATTTTATAACTAAAGTAAGGAGGAATTTTCGGCATCATTAGACAGAAATTCCATTATAAGCTTTGGCATATTATAATTCAAGTGCTCTAAAAGACAACCAGACTGCTTCACCTCCGCTTGGCTCTGTTTTCAGGCTTTTAAAAATCCATGATGGGAGACTTCTGTCAATCACAGGTGATTTTATAGAGAGGGCGTTCCTATTGGCTGCCTGACAAACACAGATGCTCGTGCGTCCCTTTAGATGATAAAAACCTGATTCATCGGCCAAAAAATCTTGGAAAAAAATCCTGAAACTTGTGATAAATTTCCACTAATTTCTCACCATTATAAATAAATGAAAATGAGGCAGGGATTAACTATTGATGAGGGACGTGTGTGTGTGTGTGTGTTGTGTACCAGCCTCCCATCCCATCTCACTGTTAGACAGCATCACAGCCGCCTCTGAAGCCG
>JAPZDV010000022.1:23283582-23301416 GCA_029814665.1 Acanthurus lineatus
CCGATCTGTTGCTTGGAGATGTGCTGCCAGTTTTTATTGTATAGATTATGAATGTTGATGAAATATTTTCCCTTTTTTTTTGACAAATGCACATTAAAGCAATTTAAGCTATCAACCGCTTGACAACTTTCAATATTTAGGAACTGTCTTTGTGTTGCAAAGCTAGCAAGGGAAGCTAACTAGCCTTGCCTCAGGAAGTGTAAGCTAGTCATGCTAGCTTGCTAATATTAGCTCTGTTTTTAATTATCATGTTAACATGTGCTAAGCTTTAGTAGCTCCTATACATTTATAGTTGTGTTTGTCCCATGTTTTAAAGGAGGAGAGTTTAGTTACCAGCAACTGTTAGCTAGTTTTAGCTGTGATGACAAGTGACAAGACAAACTCAGTGAATGATGTGGAAAACATGGCGCAGAGTAAATAATATACTTTACATCTCTCTCAGCTTAGATCTGCTGAGTTATATCACTCTGCTTTTAAACAAATTTTATTTAAGCTTCACTTCTTTAGTCTCATTTAATCAGCTTTGGCACAGAAGTCTTGTTGCAAACCTGCCTCTCATTGCTCTTTTCCAAACCATCAAACCTTTTATCTGCTCCCCAAATTTGGCAGCACCGCCCACCGTTGCAGAGGAGGGGTATGAAGAGCTCAATTAAGCCGTCGGAAGGTGCATGCTGTGACATGGGATGAGCCTCCAGGCGGTGCCGGCATGATGGGCCGCATTGTACCGTTTCACACTTTCAGCGTGATTACCTGATTACCGGTGTGATTTTTCCTATAAAACAGAGAGCTAGCTTGATCAGACAGGCAAAACTATATAACTGCTGCCATAGCTTGTTGTAGTGTATGTAGGTCATTGCCTTTGCAACGAACGAGCTGCAACATCAAAAGTATCCAGAGAGACCAGGGAGTATTACTGATTCCACTGCAGTAGGAGCCTGAAGTGGTGTGATTATGCATGTCTCTCTTATGTATACTGCGTGTCTGTGTGTTTACTGTGTTTATTTTTAGCACCAGAGCCGCAGGGCCGCGCTGGTTACCCACCTGTGGCCCCTAAACCATCAGCTGTGCGCATGGCCACGGGTGGTGCCGGCCCTGAGGAGGCGGGGCAGGGCAGCCCAGTGGTGATGAAGAAGATGGTGCCCGTCCAGAGCTCCAGGCCGCAGCCTGCCGCATCGGCCACACTGGCCCAGCAGGGTGAGCAACAGCCGGGACACCATCCTGAGCTCACGTCCCTCTAAAGAGCCCCGAACATCACCCGCATGTTGCACCCCCACTGGTGTTACTGTGCACAGTCTCACATGATTGAATGTGGTTGCAGGTCCAATGGCAACTGGAGATGCTGGCGCTCCTCCTCCAGAGCAGAGAGCGCCACCTGCAGTAAGAGAGGAGAGGAGGCAGCCTGCTGCCTACAGTGCTCCTCCTCCCGCCCGACAGCAGCCTCCCCCAGCCGAGGAGGAGGAGGAAACCAACGACTACGACTCTGATGAAGCCAGTGAGTTCACCATCTGCTCCTTCTTCTCATGGAGTATGGTGGCTTTTACCTCGTGTGCAGTTTGACACAAGTAATTTCTTTTCACTCATTTCTGCTAAACGGCACCAGATGGGGTGAATATTTGGATATATTTTCCTCATATAGCAAAACATATTGTCATGCAGCATACAGTATTGTGCAGAGATTACCTTAATTTGGCAGCATCTCTGCTCCTCTGAGGGATTCTGAGTCATAACTGTGTTGATGCTTGATTTCAGCCTTTTAGTCTGCTGGTAATAATTCATATATATGAATTACCCAAGAGTCATTGCAAACAGCAAGTATCGTTTTGGCAGCGTCTAATGAGCTGGGCACAAAATGACAAATGATAAGCAGCACTTCTCATCGAAGCATGATAATCGATGTCTGAGGGAACTAAAGCAAAAAAAAAGAAAGATCCAAATCAGGATGTGAGTCACTAAATCAGTAGTGATACATAAGCTGTGTAATCGTACAGTTTTTTTTTTCTTATATCCCATTTAAATGGCGAGAATGGTGCCATGCCATTCATGTTCTGTGCCTGCAGCGTCAGAAAGCCTTTATTCTCTCTCCGGGGGATTGGGTATTAATTTATTTTATCGAGGTCTGGGAATATGGAGCTGTGCAAATAATTTGAGATACAACAGGGCTAACAGGATAAAGATTCCCCTTGTGTTTGACCCAATCCCCTGCGTTGGAAGTGAAAATGGCAGAAATAGCACCGGTTTCATGTTCGTGTTCTCCACAGAGATGCGGCTTCGAGAACAGTCAGGTTCTTTGAAGCTGACTGGTTCCACTGGTTTTAACTTCCTCTGTGGTGTTGGTGTATTTATATACGTTAGAGGTCCTAACAAATGTGATTGGACATATTTTATCAATACTTTAAGCAAAATTTTCTAAAGTGATGTTCTTAGATAAATATAATTTTAAGTCTAATCTGCACAAGTGTGTTTTGATGTGTAATCAATCACTTTGAGTTTTCAAACTCTATTAGATTGATTGCAATGAATTTTTTCAGGCTTTATTTATTTATTTGTTTGGGGGTTTTTTTTGCATCGCTCCTCAGAATGAACGAAAAGGTTGCTGATGCTCTGACTTTTTTTCTGTTGCACAGTCAACATCAATAAGTTAAATTAAAAATTCCCATCAACTTCAGCTGTAATTTGTGGTAGAACATAGTCAAATGTTTGCATGTTAACACACTAAATGGTGAACATGGTAAACAGTTTGACATTAGCATGTTTGCGTTGTCTTTATGAGCATGTTAGCATGCTGACATTTAGCTCATTTAGCTCAAAGCACAGTGTGGCCGTGCAGAGTTCCCAGCATGGCTGCAGAGTCTTCATTTGGGTTGTTGGAGCTGCAAGTCGGTGATGAATCTCAGCTGAGAAAAGTTAACAGTTACATAAGAAAAAATCAACAAATGACATTTGATTATTTTGTCCCCCAACTAGCAATGAAACTCCTCCAAAAGAAAAAGTGTGTGGGCAGAATTTCACTCTGTTTTTTTCTTACCCAGAACCTTATTTTCTGATCGTCTTCCTTTGAGACCTGACTGTTTATTTGATTTCTTGTATATTATATGCCCCTGCTTTGTAATGAGATTTTTCTGCAGTTTACTTACGGTAAAAAAACAAGGCTGTGAATGTCTCAAGAGTGAAGGTCGAGACTTATTCGTAGAATTTTTGTTGGCTGGTTCTTCTGTTCACATGTTGAGTGTTTTTGTTTAATTACAACAGTGTCTTTCCCTGTATTTAAAGTTATTCAAAAGCTGACTGCCTGTCTCTCTGTAGACTAACGCAATGACTCGTCTGGGTCTCTTTCAGCCACTCTGGGCTCTTTAGAGTTCGGCCTGCTCTATGACCAGGAAAGCAACAGCCTCCACTGTAGCATCCTCAAAGCAAAGGTACCACTATTCACCTCATTTCCTCACACAAAGGCACAATTACAATCAAGTGGTTCATGTTAAAATCCTCCTGAATGGCACTTTAGCTTAATTGCTTTCCGCTGTGCATGATGATGTGATGGACGCGGTGCTGCGTTTCTCCTCAGGGGCTGAAGCCGATGGACTCGAACGGACTGGCGGATCCTTATGTCAAGCTTCATCTGCTGCCAGGAGCCAGTAAGGTAAACGAATAAAACCTTTGCTACAGTGAGCTTTTAAGATTAATCACCTTAATATCCTGAATAGCAGATCATGAAGAAAGGGAGGTGATTTCAGATCCTTATTGTTTGATGAGGGGAATGTCTGTTAGCTCAAGCCTGACACCTTGTGGCTGCATTGACAAAGTCCCCCAACAGGCATGTCGATGGTGATTTAAGATAGATATTGATAGATTATAAATAAAATAAAAGTTTTGGGAAGGTTTGTTGCTATTTAGTTTGATTATACTCCGCTGTTTTAGAGAATTCAGCAGGTTTCAGTTGTAAAAACACCTTCAGATATGAAGAGGCACCATGTAGATACCTGTGATTAAACAGCACCAAATTGCAGATGTCACATCTAAAGTGATGTTGATTTGCCTGGAGACATTTCCATGTTCTTGTCCTGATCTACTTTGAATCTAACAGTCTAACAAGCTGCGCACAAAGACCCTCAGAAACACCCGCAACCCTGCTTGGAATGAGACTCTCACCTACCACGGCCTGACGGACGAGGACATGCAGAGAAAGACCCTCAGGTGGAAACTCAAATCGCTCGCTTGGCTGCAACAGCTCTTCGTTCATGTTTCAGATCTAATCTGCCTGTTAGATGACTGTTTAATGGTGTGACAGGTCTGTATGATTAAGATTCTCTATTTATTTTCGCAGGCTGTCTGTCTGCGATGAGGACAAGTTTGGGCATAATGAGTTTATTGGGGAAACCCGAGTGGCACTGAAGAAACTGAAGATGAACCAGAAGAGAAACTTCAACGTGTGCCTGGAGAGAGTTGTCCCTGTGAGCCGAAACTCAGTTACATTCACACAATCCTTTGTTCTCCTCATCTGAATCTTTTATTGACCTTCTGAAATCTCTTTTAAAACCCCCCCCCCAACACAGACGAAGAGAACTGCAACAGTCGGAGCAGCCAGGGGCATCGCTATCTACGAAGATGAGGCAATCATTTTGTTTCCATAGCATGTATAAACACGACAGAAAAACACACAGAGGTTCACATAAACCTTATCGTGACTCCCATAATGTTCCCCTCTCTGCTCCCTCAGCCAGGGAAAGATGGCGGAGAGGTGGAGGAGCGCGGTCGGATTCTGATGTCCCTCATGTACAGCTCCCAGACCAACCGCCTCATCGTGGGCGTCGTCCGCTGCGTCCACCTGGCCGCCATGGACGCCAACGGCTACTCCGACCCATATGTCAAAATGTTTGTATATCAGGATGAAAAAGCACATTTAGACTATGAATGCATGACTCCAGAAACATCATAAATGAATTCTGACCTGTGCACATTTCACAGATGCTTGAAGCCTGACATGGGGAAGAAGGGCAAGTGCAAAACACAAATCAAGAAGAGGACTTTAAACCCCGAGTTTAACGAGGTTTGTGCCAGAGTTTAAGATGAGAGGTTGCAATTAGTAACAACCAGCTTATCACCAAATTATCACAAAAATCTCAATCTCAACTCCTTTATTAAAAATGTTAAGAAGCAGCTTTGAAAACAGCAAGTTAACGTCTAAATCAAATTTCAGGAATTCAGCTACGACATCAAGCACAGTGAACTGGCCAAGAAGACTTTAGACGTCTCCGTGTGGGATTATGACATCGGGAAGTCCAACGACTACATCGGTAAATATTTGATGAGTATCATCATCGCTCTGATGAAATTAAACCGACATCCTCACCTGCTCACCACCTGCCTTCACACCTCATTTCCTTCCCGACAGGTGGGTGTCAGCTCGGCATCACCGCCAAAGGTGAGCGGCTGAAGCACTGGTACGAGTGTCTGAAGAACAAGGACAAGAAGATTGAGCGCTGGCACACCTTGTATAATGAGAATCACACTGCTAGTGATTAACCCCTTGCCCCCCCCCAACACCCCCTACAGCATGAGTTTAACCCCCCTCCTCCCTTCAAACTTGGTTTGCATTCATCTCTTTATGCACTTTTCCCCCCATTTTCTATAGTTTTATCTATTCTTTCACTCCACGACCATCACACTGGCTTCCTCACCTCCTCCTCCCCCCTGATGTTAGTTCATCTCTTTCTTTCTTTTCTTGTCCTCTTATTAACAATTCTTCTGCCTTTTTGCTGATACTTAATCTGCCTCTGGGACAAGTCATGGCATAAAAGAATTATAGATTTCTCTTAATGTAACCAAGACAGCTGCACACGGGCCGTCATGCCTGCCAGCGATGTTATGTAGTGTGCTGAACTTTCCGCATTCTTCGCTAAAGAAAAATGAAGTTTGAATTGCACTGGCACAGACCAAGAAAAAGCAATATGTTATGGCATCCGAGGTCAAGAGCATCGTTTAAAAAAAAGGTCACAAAACTCTTTACTGAGCTCATGCCTGAGATTCGTTTGACTGTCAGGGTTTTTGTTTTTTTTTCGTTCTTTAAAGTTCTCGTGCGGTTACATCATGCTGTAGTGTAAAACACTTGAACTGTTTAAGCATGCCATAAGAAAACACGCAGCTGCGCCTTCGAATATTTCAACTGTGCCCACCGTCCTGAACATATTGTATATTTCCATGAAGAAATGTTTACATACTGATACATTGCTCAGGTTAGGATAGACATCTGATGAACGGATGATTCATGAATCAGTGGACCATGAGCTAGATGAATCTGTCATCAGTTGCTGTTGATTTGTGGTTTTAAATTAGAGCACACAGAGTTAACATTAGGAGTTTTTATGTGTATGGTTAGTCAAAGCTGTGAATTTTGATTGATTGGAAGTATTAACTGTGATTAGAGAAACTGAAAAAACTGATCATAGTCTTTTCTTTCTAAGTTACGATGATGATGAGGACAGGCGGGGGTGTTTTATTCCCCTCCTGCCGGCTCTGCTCTTCTGAAGCTCGCGGTTCACTCTGACGCCTCAGAGGTTTTCTACTGTAGTGTTTACACGGGACGCACGCACACGAACGGGTCTCTTAAAGGTTTAACCCCTTAAATTAAAGCTGCTCCGAGCAACGAGGAGGGATCAAGTTTTGTCATAAAGATGTGCAGCTTTACCTGCATGCACTGTGCTCGTGACTGTGGTGCGCCTGGGGCAGTTGTGGCCCGCTTTTACCCCCCCAACACGCACCCTTTGCACAAAGCAGGGCTCTCTCTCTCTCTCTTTCTCTCTCTCTCTCTCTCTCTCTCTCTCTCCTTCTTCTGCCACACTGCTTTCATTCGAGGCTTTAGTGTGTGTTTGTTCACTAATCACAGCAAACCAAGGAAAGCACACCGTACAAAGTGGAATGACCTCAATTTATACTGCTGTTTGCAAATTATTCCAATGTCAGAACAAAAACAAAAAATTCTATGCATGAAATGTCTTGTGGTTCAAGATATATATATAAATATATATATATATACTTTGTAAGAAATCAATGCTATTGTAATTCCATTATGTTTACACTTCTTCCCCATAATTATTCTTGTTAATAGTTTATATACAAGAGGCCATTTTCTGCATGAATATGGTGACTGTGGTGTAATCTGAATAAACTGGTCTGATAGCATCCACAGGTTAGACTAATTATCAACTGAGCACATCAACAAAAGACGACTCAGACGATCGGTAGCAGACATTGAGGTGGATCTCATTCTTTCATGAGACTTCCTGTTCATACACATTCAAATCTCTCCGGTGTCTTGTTTTCTTTGCACAGCCACTCACTCACTCCCTCCCCTGTGGCAGGGATTCAAACACACACCAGTAGCATAACACGCCGTCTTATGTTGTGCTATTCAGCTCCGGTGATCACCAGATGATGATGATCCACTTTAAAAATGATAATCAGTAGTTTTGTTTGAAACGGCTTCTCTCTCTCTGAGCTAAATCCATAGCTGTCTTCTACTTGATTCTGCCAGTTCAGTGGAATGTTTCTTGGTTTTTCTCTCTGTATTTGTACATAGGTAGTGCATGCAACGGAAACATGTATGTTTGCAAATAACTTTGCATGTAAAGATTTTGCAAAGAGTTTACACAGATCAATAAAAATCTAATGAAAACCGGCAAGATTCATGTGTGTCAGGAGTTATTAGAGTCCCTGCATGACTGATGAAATGAGAAGACAAGGGAACAGCATCTCTTTGATTTGAAAAATCAGCTGAAAGAGGGATGTGTCCTGAAAAAAACTTATGATACTGTTAATACAACTATTGTAAACTACATCTTTTTAATATTACATATAGCCACTGTGTGTGTATATTCAATTCAGAGTTCTGCGTTTTATTTTGCCACACCTTGTTCGCGCGCACGTTTGGCACATCAATCTTCGCCTGATCGAAACTTCTGCAGGTTAAGACAGCTCTACGCCGCGTTGACCTGGATCTCGGTTGATATACGCGTGATTTTCCAATAGGCTGAGGAAATGCAGACGATCAGCAGATGGATACGTCACAGTGACGGCACCGGCACTTCGTTTGAACTTGGACTCAAACTTCTCAGACACCGTTAATGCCGTTGATGCCCTGTTTGAGTCACACCATGCACCACACCATACACCACCGCACAAACCCGCAAAAGTGAGGTGTGTCTAGACGAGCCTCCCCGTGAGAGGACCAATAGCCGTTTACCTCAGAGGCACACATGCTGTCCTTAAGTAGAAACAGGAGCCCGCAGGAATTCACAGACGCGAAAATGTGGAATTTTTCGTTTGAGGTTCAGAGCAGACGCCTTCTGCAAGTTCTTTTCGCCTTATCGTCGCTTTTTCTGTCAAAAGCACAAGATGTGATCGGATCGGCTCCCTCCTGTCTCACATCGAGTCCTGCCGGCGACGGGCTGACGCGCGTCACGTTCCTGCGGGAGGATGCGGCAGGCGTGCTCTCCCTGTTTCTCACGCTGTGGTCCGGGGACCTGCGCCTGGTGACATGCGAAGTTCATGCGGATCCGCTCGTCACGGAGAGACACCGCGCGCTCTGCGACGGAAAAGACGCGCGGGGTCGCGAGATCAGCCAGAGGTTTAACATCAGCTCGCTGTTGGCTCCGGATGCTCCGTGCGCGCTCCGCTCATCCAGCGCGCAAAAGTTTGCCGTGCGCACGAGAGGAGATGGGACGCAGGGGAAAGCTCGAGGGAAACGCTCCTGGGTTTTTCCGGGGACGCTGTGGTGCGGAACTGGAAGTGCGGCGTCCAATTACGATCAATTAGGTGAGGATGTAATTGTGATTTTATTACTTTTATGCTTTTTTCTCCTTAATTTATACGCTTATTTTAGGTGAAGTAGAACATCAGTAGACACAAAGCGACGTGTGTGTGAGGAACAGATAAAAGGTCCCAGCCCCCCCCATGTTACTTTCACATGACATGTACTTTAGTGTGTGAACGGGACGCTGGGAATGTAAAGTATAGACCGCAGGAGGTTTTTAGGGGCCCTTTTAAGGGGCCCTCTGCAGCTGTGCGTCCCTTGAATCCACCTCCAACTCCAGCAGCACCTTAAGACTTAGTCTGTTATACCTTAATACCACAGGAAATCCAATGATTATAAGGCTCGTCATGTAGATTAATCACACCTGTCTGTGGTGAAATCCCTATAAGCGAAACAAATATGGCCCCCCATTTTACATGAGATAAAACATCATAAACAATAATCAGGAACATTTTGAGTGATAAATTGATGTTGAGTAAATACATAAAGATAAATTCAATTTATAAGGTTTGTGTTGATTCTAAGTAAACGGAACTGAATTGAATTAATATAAAATTTTTGTCAGTAATTTTGAGGTACAGAAAGCTGAAATGCACAAATATTTTAAAATTCATTCATTTGACATTCATTCATTTGAATGGAGCTGATGGGAAGTTACCAAGAAGTGTGATGAACATTTGTATATCAGCCCCAAAGATGCGTCCCATAGATTTTTCAAAATAAAACAATAATAGACTTTATTGATTCAGATTCAGATTTTAAAACCAGGTAATTGATCTCTGTCAGGGTATTAGCTTCCATGCTAAGTGTCTTCTTAATATGATCTAAATCTTCACAGGGATGTTTGTGAAAGCAGACCTATGCTGCCGTGAACACGACCACTGCCTGCACATCATCCCAGCGCTCTCAAAGAACTATGGAGTCTTCAACAACAGATTTCACACCGTCTCACACTGTGACTGTGACCTGAGGTGAGCCCCAGAATTCACACCATGACGGTCTAAAAACCGAGTCTGGATTCCAGGAAAACTGCTGCAAACATCTGCTTTGCATGGAAAGTCAAGTGAGGATAAAGCTGCTGCAAGGCTGAGAGTGTCGTGATAGTTTGTAGGTTAAATTTCCTGCTAATCACTGCGTGCTTCTCTCTGGAATGCAGGTATCATATCATTTTATAACTATGTCAATAAATGTGAACCAATTTAGGTAGAAGAACCCGGGGGCCATCGTAAAATACTGTTCATCCAAGAGTTATAAATGCATCACTGCAAGCAGTCTTCTTATTGAACTTTTAATCTAAAGAGAGAACACAATGTTCCCCATTGTTGTGTTTGCAGGGCGGTAAATTACACCTGCATTATCTATCAGTGAAAATATGCATGTGCAATATGTTCACCCTCTAATTGTCGGTGTTCACGCACAAGTAACTGACACATATTTTTAGATTTTACCTCCCAGCTATCAGCTCATCTTTCATTACAAACTGTTTTGACAAGAGCGTCAACGGTTAGCTTAACCAAAAGCTTAACTGATCAGGTGATTGAAAGAGGCTTAATCCCCTGCTATTTTTAAAATCAGCTGGTTTTTTTAGTCTTTTTTAGGCAAAAATGTCAAACTTTGTTTGGATGCAGCTGCTTAAATCTCAGGATTTGTTGTTTTTCTTTGTTATTTATGGTTGCAAATGAAGCATCTTTGGGTTTTTGACCCTTGTTTGACAATTTGAAAAGGTCACTTCCGGCTTGTGATGAGCATTTTTTACATTAGTCTAGACATCTGACATTTAGTTCATCATGACAACCATCTGCAGATTAATTATTCATGACAATAATCCAAAGCTGCAGACCTGGTTCGAACTGTGTGAAAGTTGTGGACAAAATAAAGCAGCATTCAAAGGTCTTTATCCATCGTTTGTGTTAAATTTGACTGAACTGTTGCCTGACATTAGCTCGCTCTTTTCTTGTCTCTCACCAGGTTTCGACAGTGCCTTCGTGGTGCTAATGACAGCATTGCTAATATGGTGGGCTACAGTTTCTTCTCCGCCCTGAGGGTCCCCTGCTTTGAGCTCAAACAGCAGAGGCGATGCACACGGTTCAGGAGTGGCAGGTAAAAAAAAACGCCGACATTGATGCTTGGAGCTTTAATTTTGTTAGAAGCAAATGCAAATTTTAAAGCAAGGTGTGTGTTCGCTGGAAGATGCAGGTCTGGTTGAATGGGAGCCTAAAGGTGCTGCCTGTAATGACATGCCTGATGCTACACACAACGCAAATCATCACAAAATCACAAGAGGCACTGTGCCACACCTCCGCCCCATTTCCACAACTTTATCAATCATCTATCATGGTTCGAACCAAGAAATAAGTAAAGTTAGCCTTCTTTTAGCATTGATTGCACTGCATTGACAAACTACACTGTAATAACTATAATTAAAGGTTTATGTGTAATAGATATTTCTGAATTTCCACTTTATTACTGCAGTTTTATTTCAAGGAAAGCACAAATTACAAGCGCTTGAAATTACAGATCACAACTCAAACAGAAATAAAAATGTACCTCTGTGTGCATCTGTATAAGATAAATAGAGCATGTACATTTTTCAAAAAGGTTTTCTTTTTCCATAGTGTGTTTTTAACATGCATGTTTGCTCTCTTTAGGTGCAGAGCAGCCAAACAGGCTCCAGTTGCCATCCTCATAAGCCCCGTCCCTTACAGTTCTCCTGTTAACACAAGCAAACATGGACACAACGCTGACAGAAACAAGCTAAAGCCGACTGAGGAGCAGCATGTGACCGAAAGCCCCGAGATCAACTCAGACACAAATGCAACCAAAAGTGAACGTAGATGCAGAAAACACCAATTCAGAGGAGACACTTTCTACCTCAAAGGCAAAAAGGGCAACGGATGTAAAAGACAAAGGAAAGTTTTCGCAGTAGCTCCCTCCGAAATTCCTTCAATATCGCCGGCACAAAACACTACCTCTTCAATGAACACTAGTCCTTTGCATGCCTCAAAAATCAGCACATTAAGGCCAAACACAAAAAGAGCAGGAAAAAAGAACGACACAACAACGAGAAAGGGACTGTGGACTTACACCACACAAGCTCCACAACAGGAAACCACAATCTCTCATCAACAAGAAACATCTCCAACACTTCGGCTGCACTCGCCAACAGCCAGCACAGCCGTGACCAAAACCACCAGAAGTCACCAAGAAGTTTCAAAACAAAGCAACTGTTGCGGATTCAGCACGACTCCGAGAGGGCGAACTCATCAGCGCCACTGTAAAGGTTGTGCAGATCAGAAAATGACACCTCACACATCAACCGTGAGACCTTCAGCTACCACACACGGATCACTGATCAGAGCGAGGACATCTGAAGCACCGCGGCTCAAAAAGACAACAACCAGAGCACCTAAACCAGACGCCTGGAGCACGACTACTCCTGCAACAACGATCAGAGCGAAGCCAACAACAGCAGCCTCCATCTATAAAGATGGGAAACGACAGCAGACTGATTCCCATCCTCCAGGAAATAATGCAACCCAAGGGCCCATGAGGAGAACTCAAGCCCCTAAGACACACGCAGAGAGAGGCCTGAAAGTAAATCTTCTGTTACGTAACCTGACAGGTGAGTGTAAACAGCTGCTGACCTTTCAACCTCTGCGGGGTCCTTTTTCAGCGGAAGAGGCCTCACGTCAGTATTACTTGACAAACTGAACATTTTAAGCTCTGTGCCAGTAAATCCAGTAAATCCAGTGAGACGTAGCCGTCACTCCAGCTCGAACCATTTGAGCTGGTAAAGTTTGACTCTGTCAGAATGAAGTTTTATCATTTGAACTCTGCATTTAATGATAAATTGCACTGAGATTGAACTGGTGTAAGTTTTTCATGGTGCGTGATGTTAATTTTCATGCATGATGTTAAGAGTGTTAAGCTTTTGTGGAGCAAAACAACATCAGCGGGCGACTATGTTGCTAATTTATCCAAAGACATGTGCCTTTTCATAGATAATTTGTTAGATAACCTGTGTTTGTTTTGTTTCCTGCAGACAATCAGCTCCTGTGCAGAAGCCTCAAACATCTGGACGAATGTAGATACAAAATTCCTCCCCTGGAGAGCAAATACCATCTGCAGAACATGGACTCAAAGACGGCCTTCCACTGTGATTGCACCAGCCGGTAACATAACAGCATTCTTTACATTTCTGTCCCCTTTTTTCCATCATATGTTCACTTATGAAACTTTGCAAATCTCACAGGTTAAAACATTTGTTTTTGATTTCAGTATCATGCAAATATAAGCCAGAGGCCTGTTTCACAAAGGATGATGGCTGCGTAACTGCATTGAGAAAAGCCTGGAACAGATTTTTATTCCATTCGGTCCTTGTGTTTGAGCTTAAGGGTCTCATTGCTTTCTGTTTTCGTGTGTGTTTTGGCCACAGTGCCAACAGCTCAACAGAACATTACTCTGACATATGACAGAGTTCACTGAGGCCAAGGAAATGCAAATTTTACACAACTCTTAAAACAATTCAAACTAATAGCAATAAGCCCAATGATCCATTGTGACTTTGCTTTGCATTATTGAGCTGCTTCAGTGTTCAACCTGCAGGTTGCAGTAAGATGATGTAAGTCACAGCAGCTTTGAGCAAAACTTTAAGTCAAGTAAAAGATCTAAAAGAAGCGCAGGCAATTTTATTTTCTTATTAGGGCTCTTTATTGAGATGTAGCCATTGGATTTAGACATTAAGCTGTTTCCAGCAAAGTCCACAGACTCTACAATGATACAAGTAGTACAGTTAAATAATAAACTCTGAGTATATTTTACCAAAAGTTGGACAAAAAGGGTCAACTTTTGTCATAAAATACCTCAATTGTCTTTCAATGACTCAGATTTCATTGTTGCTCCTATTAAAAGTCAACACACCTTTTTCATGGCACACAATGAGACTCGTCATAGGAGGAAACGCACAGGTGTTACTAATAACATCAACAATGGCTTTATTTATTCAAGCTACCTAATAACCTGTAAACCAGCATTCCCAGTACGCCCGTTTTAACCATACATATTTTGGCATGTATCAGCAGGAAAGCTACTGCAGCTGATGCAATCAAACGATTTGCCATAACCGTTGAAGGATGGGTTCGTATTTTTTTCATATCTACCATAAAGCAATCATCAGGTGACAATGCAAACACCGAAACAGGTTTTTCTGGCTGTAATTTTTCCTCTTATTCATAAAAACCACTGAGAGATTCCTTCCCACGGGTATTTCAGTGTACGTGGGAAACCATGAGCCAAAATATATCCCAAAGATTATCTGGATTTATTTGAATCAGACAAATAAGATAAAAATCTTCCTTAGTTACTGTTCTTTTACAGTAAATTCCTTCTGTTAGGTCCTTGTTGAGCAACAATAAAGAAATAATGACAAAAAGCGATTATAGTTTTGAAAGATATTCACTTTCTCTGATGGCAAAAGCCCCATATTGTCTTAATATAAAGATTTAAAGTTATTTTACTGTGAATTTGGTCCCAAGTCGCTCACATTAAAAGCACCCTTTTGGCTAGTATTAAAAGGAGGAATGATTAAAAGCAGGCAAAAATCTAAAACTGCTTTTAACACTGTGAATCCATCTTTTAAATGGAACAAAGCCATCGTTCATATTTCTGGTTACACTCGTGTTTCTGCTGCAATACGACACGTCATAAAGTCTGCCGGTGAAAACATCAATAAAAAGACCTGAGGAGGATGAATTCTCCATCACTGATGTTAATAATTACACCTGTTTTTTTCCTTTTTATTGCTTGTCACTGTGTCTGCTGTGAAAAAAAGGCCTGTGGTTTTAAGAATCCTACTCACACACACTCACACACACACTCACACACACTCACACACACTCACACTTAGGCTACAGCAGCTCACTTATGGTACGATTACTCACTCTGTCTTCAGTATGTTATAAGGAGGAGGGAGGTCGGCCTCCACAGGCAGCTTTCTCTTCCTTTGTCAGTGTGTCTCCGTGAGTCACTCACCAGTGCATATACATAACACACTATTGTTTCACTGCCGCTTTGTTTACCACTCGAACTCTGTATGTGAGGTTTTAAAAAAAAAATGGCGTCCTCTTGTCTTGTTTGTTAACTTCACAGCTTGGCGGTTCAGATTGAAAGCTCCGATCAACCCAGCGTTCTTCACCAGCTACTGATGGATTTCCTCTCTCAAAACTGCTTCAGACTGCCGAAGGAGAGAAAATGTGACATCAGAAAAAGGTTTTACGCCCTGATGCGATTATTCATGTTAATCTCAGTCAGAGCAAGTCTCACTTCTAATTTGTTAACTCATGGATTACAAACTATTAGGTTTCCTTTTTGTTTCTAATATTTTTATGTTTTTTTTTTTCTTTTCTAGCTGTTCTGGAGGCTTCACCAAAGCCTCTGACCTACTTCAAGCACTTAAGAAGATAGAAAAAGACACTGCAGGAGTGCAAAATTCAGGCAACGACAGAAAAAGAGGGATTCCTGTTCGCTTTTATAAACGATGCCTGAGGCTGCAGGGAAAAGCTGATGTTATGGCACAACTCACACGATTATAGACTAAGCTGCTGTGTGTGGCAACAATAAATTTTATAAGCTTCACGTTTCATGCAGCGTTTTCAATTTCTCTTTGACTGTACAAAATGGTAATGTTTTTAAAAATTTCAAGGACCCAAACCTTTGAATATTGTGATTCATTCGTCAGTATGTCATGTATGTAAATTTGACAAGAACAACCCGGCAGGATGTCCACTGAACAGATAATAAAATAATTTATTTTTGTGTCTGTTTGGATCCAGTTATTCATTTTTATTTGTGTTTTGAAGAAATTTTCATGAAAGGACAAAGCGTGGCATTTTATCTGCAGTGCATATTGATTAGGAGAGGAAAAACTAATTAGATCTATCAACATTGTTTTGCAAAACACCCTAAAGTCTGTAGTTAAAATTAAAAATGACAAAAGTTCAACAACAAATTCTTAGTTCACCTCACAACTATTATAAATAACTTAAATTTGAAACCAATCTTGATTGATACACAAGGGAAATGTTCTGTTATATGTCTCTTATTTTGCGAACTGTCATCCCACATTTCAAAAACATGTTGTGAAGACTGCAGTCAGTTCAGTGTGCACGTCAACTGCCCTTTCATTTCATTTCATTAACTCCAGTTCTTACAGTGTGTTGCATCAGTGTTTTTCAGACATGCAATCACATGAACAAGGTATGAGAGATGGAATTTTCAGCAGTTTGAAATAAAAACAAGGATTAATTTGTGTTCAAAAACACAACCGTTGGATATTTTACCCCCTAAAAAATGCCACTCTGGTCAGGTTTCAGAGGTGCTAATCTATGATTAATTAAATTACATGATATGATGTTTTATATTCTAATAGTTTTTTATTCTAATAGTTTTTCTTACTTTTGCACATTTGCAGGTTTGGCTCAAAAATGTCGTTTGAGGTCATATATACAATAAATAAAAGATGGACTCAGGGGATTATAAAACCTTCTTCTGACCTCCTTCTTACTTTGACATTAGTTTTTAATTTTTTTTAAGTATAACCTCATAACTTTATAATAATTGCCGCTTCTCTTATTCTTACATTAATGAGATGTTTTGTTAGGGACCAGAATGAACTCATGAATTCTTGAGAGCTTCATTCTGCGGCCGCGGTGCATGCTGGGAGCAGATAGTTGGCCTTGGAAACATGGCGTCGCACTGACAGCTGGGAGACTTCTATTATCTTCTCCAGCCACTGACACACCGGCTGGGCCGTTAGCGGAGCTGTCTGCGCCGTGTTTTTACCCACGAAATGAGCTCGCCACGGATGCGGTCTTCGTCCTGAAAAGACTGTCGTTTTAACGTAACGGTGCAATAACGGATTTTGTACGGGTGTCACGCCCACTCTGCTCGGTAACGTTATAACGATACCGTACGGGCAAGTTAGCCCCGCTTACGGTTAGCGAAGCCAGACAGCTAGTAGCCACCGTTAACCCCGACGCGACCACCCATGTTATGTGAAGAGGACCTGCCACAACAGTCTGTTCACCGCTCGGCTGTTTTCCGTTTGCTTGCACCTTAGCACCGCCGTTTGCCCCTGTCAAACCCCGTCGTCAGATCTAACGGCGACGGTAACGGCAGTTATGTTATTGTAGCTCGCTAGCAGGCTAGCTAGGGCGTTTCTATCATTCTGTCACTGAATTTTTAATGTTCGACCCCTTTGGCATCACTGTCGGAGGAGCGAGCGATGGGCTCCGGGGCCGTAGATTCGTCCCAGTGGCTTTCGGTGAAGGAGGAGACCATTTTCCTCCACGACGGACTCATCCGAGTCACCGATCTGGCCGAACTGCCCAGTGAAATTGGAGTTTCGGAGCAGGGGGACACCGAGCAAGAGGTGGGTGAAAGCCATCACACACACTCACACACACACACACACACACACGAAACGTTACACACACATAAAGGTTTATAAATAGAAAACACGCGCTCAGAGGAATAATAGGAGTGTGTTTTTATTTGTCTCTTTTGATGTCAAATTGTGTTTCCACCGTGAGCTGCAACATCACCATCACTTGCAACGGCAGCGCTAACGTTTGCAAGTTTCCTGCCTCAACATCATGTTATTGACCCTCCGTGAAGGATGCAACTGTCATCGACCGTCTTCCTGTCAAATCCTTCAAAATAGAACTATTAAATTAACGTCAAAGGTGGTAAAGAGGACAATGTGTAGCTTTTAAAATTATACATACAAACATGTATTTTCATATATCCACACTGTGTCCTGTCATTGTGTGTGCAAGCGGTTGCATATTTGATTTCTTATCTGAACTCGTATTCAAATTCAGCTCAGTATGCATGCATATGAGGTGGCGCACACACCTCATTACTGTAGCTCAGGTGTCTTGTTGCACAGCCTCGACATCATTAGTTGTGCCAATGCAGCAACTTTTTCCTGTGCAGGCAACTTCTCGAATTGCAACAGCAGTTTGTTTAC
>JAPZDV010000022.1:23301516-23333219 GCA_029814665.1 Acanthurus lineatus
GACATCATTAGTTGTGCCAATGCAGCAACTTTTTCCTGTGCAGGCAACTTCTCGAATTGCAACAGCAGTTTGTTTACAGTCTAAAAACGGCTTTGTGTAGGAAGACACAGGTTTATGTGCCTGATTGTTAACTTTAACTTTATATAATTGAAGATGACACAACTTTCGTGGTAATTTTATTTCAGTTGTGAAACTATGGCAAAAAACTCTTTATATCAAGTGTTTCAAAAGCACTGTCAAGTGTAGTGAAAATCGAAAAATACCTTTTGGACTCCTGAATTATATTGTTTATTTTCTATTCCCAAAAAAGAAGCAATTTTATCAGATGCTGAATGTTGAATAGAAGATATTTACATGCGTTTATATATCGCTTTTAGCTAGAAAGGTTCTTTTATTTTTAAGGAAGTATCTCGAAACCGGATGCGTGTATGTTATGAGGCGGTGGAAACTTTACAGTGATACAAATGGAAACTTCTACCTAACAGTGTTACATCCTCGATATTTCGGTTCTCTACCGTGAATTAAAGGTTGAACTAGTAGCATCCATCAGTATATGGATTATTTTAAACAAAATATGGGTCCCAGATTCATCTAATTATAGTTATTGCTTAATGTGTTGTTGGTTAGTGAAAACATTTTAGCCATTATTGTATAGTATGTGGTTTTGCTGTATGTTTAACCTTTGCAAGAGGACACACGTGCAATCACATATTCCCAACTCAGGTTCTCCACTTGCTGACAACAATATCTTGGTACACTTCTACTGTTTTGCATTTATTAAGATTTAACAAAAATGTATATCTATATGCACACATGTCTTGATCATTTATCCATGCCTCTATTTGTTCAACAACAACAACATAGAGCAAGCTAAAAGATATACCCCCTTAAAAAACAAAGCCGAAGTTTAAGTTTAATCTAAAACCCAGAAAGAAATTCATATCACTCTGCTCATATCCCACACACTTGTTTGTTTTAGAGTATTTTCTAGCAATAGTAAAGCTCATGGCTGTATGATGGAAGAAGCAGCATGTTGACACGGTTTCACACTTTGGTTTTATACAGTTTTTTTTTTGTGAGGTTGGTGTAAGGTTCATCAGAAGACATTTCCGGCTGGATTTAACCTTTACAATACATGATGTGGTGCATTCAATGTATATAGATGGTTCTATTACTACAGCGTAACTTCTAATCTATGTACTAAGTTTTTACCTGGTGCTATGAATGACCAGTCTAATATTTGCCTATTTCCAACCTAATATCATATTGTTTATAGAACTAGTGTTTGGATCATACTTAGAAATATATTTCATTATTAGAACTAGTAGTATCTCTACTATGAGAGACCTCACAGCTACCATCCATGTGTCGATTGTTTTGGCTGATATTAGCATATAAACACACGCATGTGTTCAATCAGCAGCTCTGACAGGTGACAAACCTCTGCTTATTTAATGGATGTGAATGGGCACGTTTGACCTTTACCCCTCACACCGTTTCTTTTCATTTTGTCAGGCTTAACGTCAGACATGCAGTGACACGGCTTCTGAACTTTGTTTTGGGTTTTTTTTTGTTTAAGCTGCTCCAGAACAAGACGAAACAATGTGGACACGCTGGTGAAAAAAAACATTATAACTGACAGCTGAACTTTTCATCAGGGGAAAATGCACAAGATTTTGCTGAGTGTACCAGTGTTTAGTTTAGCTGCGTGTATCAACTGGGGGCCGTTATTTTGTTTACCCTAGTGTAGTCTTTGGCATCTCTCAATATTCCCTTGTAGGTATTCTAATAGTGCCCATTATGGTGACGTACAAGCAGGTACACAACTTTGGACAAATGGACAATTGATGTAATTAAAATTTTTAACTTCTACATATACCACAAATTTGGTTCCTTCAGCATCAAATAAAAAGTATGGTTTGCCAAGAATAACGGATTCCCTAGGATTCCTGGGATAATTTAACCTGATCACAAATGGTAACATGTATGTGGGTGAGACTCATTAAGGTTGACATGTTAATGAAAGCCTTTTGGAAACTGCATCTACAAATATAGAAAGTCTTGTATAAAACAATTTACATTGAGCATTGTGTTGAAAAATCAGGACATTTTATACATCCATAAATCAAAACTAAAATAGAAATAAACCGTGTTTTTTTGGTGTTGACATCCAACGTATGTAATGTAGTGGATCATACCAAAACACAGGCCGGTCGTGTGATTCCAGGTTATATTCTGGTTCTCTACATTTCTAGCCTTCTCTTCGTCCGGCTCTGAGACTGACTGGGTCATTCGGTGCTGTTTTCGTAGGTGTTGTGATGCTGACTATTTTTATCCACTTGCAGCAGTGTTTTGCAGAGCAAGGTGGAGAAGGCCCAGCATCCAGTTAAGGAGTGTTACTGTAACATTAGTAGCATCCCTGAAATTGAATCAATACAAATTGTGCCTGCTAAATGGTATAATGGGTTTTTTTTCTAGTCCATGATTTGTGGGCCACAGAGTGTAATCAATACCTGAAATGCTGCCTAAGTGCACATGAAGCACATTGTTTCACTTTTGATAGGCTATCCTGGATATGCCTTACTATCTCTGAACATTATTTTGTGTACCAAGGAACTATTGACGCAAGGGTTTAGTCATTGGAGGTGATTCATAGTTGTGCTTTGGAAATGCTGTAAGCTCTACTGATAAATCATAGACATGATGGAGGTAATTAGCTTAGTTTTAAACAAAATTTTGGCCGAATATTAGCCTACGATGTTAAACAGCTTGTGAAAAAACTGGTTGCTTTTGATTCTGCTGACAGAAGATCAGCCCTACATTGTTTTGTTTAAAGACTCCAGTTAATTTTTTTTCATCATCTTGTTTCCAAGGTTAAGGGTAAAAGGTCAAATTTTGAAGTAAAGCAAAGTAAAACAGATATTTTTCACAACCTAAAATTCAAATCCATGTCGGTAAAATTTGAATTCTCTGCTGCTTTTCTTCTAAATTTGAATTTATGTGTCTGAACTAATACTCCCTCCAATGTAGAAACTTTCTGCCTTCTTTCGGGTTTATTCTCTTCTGACAGATAGTCACAAATGTATCTGCTGTTGATGTAAACTTATATTTTTCCTGCTTTTCTACCTTGATTTCATCCTGTTTACAGATTCTAACATTTGAGACGAAGAACCCAGTGGAGCTTGCTGAGCGTCTACGTGCCGTCTGTGGGAATCAGAGCAATGCATACGCACGCCTGCTGGAGTACCGTCTCAATGCTCTGCGTGGCCTCTGGGGGGCGCAGCGGCAGCTGGCCCTGGAGGAGCAGCAGGAGCGAGAGGGGACTGGAGGGGCTGACGAGGAGACCTTGGCCTTGCTCAAAAGACAAGGTCTGCTCCAGCAACCCGAGCAGGCGCCCTTCACCTCCCGTGTCGGTCTGCTGCTGGTCTTCCCCCTTTTGCAGTCCCAGACTCGCAGTGACCCAGCGCTCTGCGGTGTCACAGCAGAGGTACTGCTAGCCTGCCTCCGGGACTGCCAGCCGCTCAGCCTCAGCAAAGAGCCCGCCGACTGCCTCAATGGCCTGGAGGGGCTGCTCTGCTCCTGGCTGGAAGATGGTGCCCAGGAGTCAGGCCAACAGCAGGGGCAAGCTCAGACGCAGATCCTCCACACGCACAGACAGAGGGAAAACGCTGCCGCTGCACTTGTTGCACTTGCCTGCGCCAGGTGAGGCCATACTTTCTGTCCTTGCTCTTCCACTTTTAGAAGGACGCTTCTCTTTGCTTTTGCAGATGGTGTATTTAACCAACAATACACAGCGTGGGGTTATAGAGTCAAACTCTTTTCAGACAGCTTATTGTTTCTTCAGTCTAACAAGATCTCATTGAGAAGTGAAAGTGAAATAATGTGAATAAGAAAGTGACTTAGTGAAAACACAACTGAGTTGCTTCGTTAGTGACTCTAATCACAAGCAGGTCAGCTATTCCTGGCAGGCAAAGCTAAAATAAGCCCATAACTGACCAGCTGATGAGTTTTTTCCTCTCTCTCTTCAGTGTACATGCCACATGAATGATAACGCCTGATTTATCGCTCTAACACAGTGAAGGAGTCTCACTTCCATGTTTGCACTATCAGATAAAGGAGTAGCAGCATATCTGGTGATTATTTTTGTGTATTTATCCTTTAACCTTTAGGCATAAACAGACTTCCTGACCTCAAGCTAATGTTCACAAACAAGTCGCCTCCTGCTGAACTTTCTACACTTTGTCCAACCAGTGAGGCAACAGAGGCCCTCAGATAGGCAGGGACCTCCACAGTGTGTGATATGTGCCCATAGGAATGGGTGGAGCGTGTTGTTTTTATAACCAGCTTTTCCACAGTCGTCCAAAAAGAATAAGTGAATGTATGTGAACTCTGGCTTCTGCTGGTGACAACCGATCTTGACTTGTCAAAACCAGAACTCTCCACTCTTTGTTCAGCCTCTGTTGAGGCTGAGGGCTCTTTGTTATGGGGAACCATCCAGCCCTGGTGCCTTTTCATCCACAGTGGGAGCTAATTAAAGAGCTATCAGCTTTACTCCCCCTCACCAATCACGGGGCTGGGTGGTATATTCACAATGTTTGAGGGAAAGACTGCCATGTTTACATTGTGAGGTGGAGCAGGGGACGCCGGCACATGACTCATCTGTGTTTTTTTGTCGCCTGGGGAACATTGAAACACTGATCAAACACACATTCTTGTGTAGCACATGGTAGGATTTCCCTGGATTATACCAATCTCCCTGTAAAGCTGTGATATGCTGGTTATAACAAGTTAGAATTTCATAATTTTTCAGCTCCCATGCTGCTCAACACAGTTGGTTTCATGTGATGTGTTTGACCCAACACACAGACCACAGGATCAGTTGTATTAACCAATAGTAATTATTGGCATCATACTGCAGCAGAGACTGTCTGAATGCTTAAGTAGACCTCTTCTTGCATAGATCTTTTCCATGAATATAGAATTACTTGACTGTACTCGGTTCAGTCTTGGATGAGGCAAAGCAGTAAATGAACACTGCACAAAATTAAGTAGGTTGCGCATTACACCCTGCAGAGTCACAGTGTAAAATAATCTCTCTCCGCTGCACTCAGTCAGAAAAAAAGTCTTTTATTCAGATTCAAAAAAGATTTCATTTTAATTCCCAGCGTATTACATCAGATCCCCCTCCATAATTCAGGCAAAGTATTGTTCCACTTACAGTCCCAGGCCCGTGTTAACAATGACCTTTGCCTTTCTGCTTCATGCTGAGGCCTCCTGACTTATCTGACAAACTGTTCTCCAGGGGATCTCTGAAGACCTTCATCCACACGGTTCACCTGCTGCAGAAACAAACCGATCTGGGTCAGCTCCCCGTATCAGATGTCCTGTACAGGTAAGGGCTTTACAGAAGTTCATCTGAAAGATAGTAATTAGTGACTTTTTCCAGTGTATAACCACTATGTATCCCTCCTGTCTCAGACTCCTGCTCCTGGAAGGAGGCCCAGGCTCTCCATCCTGCCTCTTGGGGGGCAAACACAGTGTGTCCTGGGGTTTTGAAGACATGCTACCCACACCTGATAATTCTGCTGGAGGAGCAGAGAGTAAAGGTAAAAAAACCTTTTATAAAACTTCTTTGTAATTAGCCTTTAAATTTGTCAAACCTGGATTGGAAAAAAATCTGGATAAGACGTCACAGTGGTTCATGTGGTTAGGGTCAAGGTCAGAATACTGCCCTGATTTCTATTTTATTTATTAATCTTTAGATTACTCATATTGCCCTTTGTCTGAAATGCATGAAGTGTGTGAAATCAGACTGAAAATGGAAGGCAGAGAGCGTTGCCTGGTGCAATTCTTATTTGGCCTCATTTTACTGTTTATCTGTATAGTGAAGTGTTCTGGCCTGTATTTGCTGTAAAGAGAAGAGCTGTGACTGCGAGAGGTTTAGGGATAAAGCAGAGGAGGGGAGGGTGATGTTCTTTTTCCAGCAATCCATCAGCTGGCCCTGTAGAGAGATGGATGATCAGCATGCTGTATATCCATAGAGCAGGTTTGCATATTTACATTTCAGGCTAAGCTGACACTTGATCAGTTCTGACTCTGGAGTCTCTGGAGGCATCGCAATCCTCCCCCTGAAAAAAAAACTGAGGTAGCAAACAGCCGCTATGACCTTGTTTAGCATCATAAATCTCCACTCCAGCTCTCCACTTTGTCCACACCCCTGCTGGTGCCTCCCCAGACTTTTCATAGCCGTCATCTGTCTCTTTATTAACTTTATATCAAATTCTTTTGGTTCCTGTGCGTTGCAGACACTGACCTGGGGCGCTGTCTAGCCACAGACGGGCTCTATCTATATACCACTAACTCCTCTGGGAGAGGACTCAGCAAGCTGGGCTCTGGTTTACATGGGACACTGAGGTAATGTGAAACTTCTTCCTGCCTGCTGTTCTTTGTCCACAGTTCAGAGACTGGCATGAGAGAGAGAAAGACTGAGAGAAACACTAAAAATATCCCTCATCACTCACCCATCCCAATGCAGCCATGGCATTATTTCATGGACCTTTTTTTAACCAAATATCTGCAGCACACAGTCACATCCTCCCTAACTGTCTTTGAATGATTCGGTTGATATTTTAAAAAGGACAAAAAAGTGTGTTCTGCATCCTAATTCAGTGCTTTGGTAGCAAACAGATGTAATCCTGTAAATTTGCTAATTCGTATGCTGGAAGTATCTCTATTCATCTTTTCTCGATTCCATCTGAGAAAATAACAACTTGATAAACAAACATTTCTATAAGGAAATGAAACTCGGTAGGAACCATTTTACAATAATAAACTACAGCAGTTAGCACAAGTACATGACATGCAAACAGTCAGATTTTTTAGAGATGCAACAGCTTTTTGTTTTAAAGATTATTTGTGTGTGTGTGTGTGTGTTATTCATCTGCAACAAATCTTGCATACTAATGCATCCATCAGCCTAATATTTTCTGCGAGCATTTATGACTCTGTGCTTAAGGACCTCTTGCAGCTGCGGTGATTCACTGCTCTTTTGTACAACTGCTGACTGCTGACTCCTCCCTCTTTTTAACCTGCTAGTTGGAGCCATAAGTGATCAACAGCTGCTTCTGTTTTGAATCTTGTTTCCACAGGTGACAACATAGATGGCGATCAAGTTAATGTTGGCAGAGTCTTTTGTTGGTGTTTTTTCACTTTGATAGTGAAGTTTGATGCACTTATGTGCCTGTGAAACCTGCTTTCTGTCTTCTTTTTATTCCACTGCTCTTAAACATAAGTGCTGAACACATCTTGTTTGGCCTTTAAATCCCTGATTCCCACCCACATGTTCCAGACACTCCTGGTGGAGATCTGCGCTCTACGAGGTGTACTCTTATAGTTTTTACTTTTCTCTTTATTGGACAAAGACAGAAAGGAAACTGGAGATAGAAAAAGGTATGACATGCAACAAAGGTCACAGCTGGAATGAAACTGGCTGCGGTGTTCAGCATGTGTTGTACCCATTTGGTTACAAAGACTCTCCAGACCCAGAACAGCTTTGACTCAGAACACCAGCTCTTTTCCTTAAGATATACCCTTAATTATTTGTCATTGTCAGCACTGAAAAGGGTCAGCAAGATGCTTAATTTTGTCAAAAAAATCAGGATTTTAATATTGTAGAATTTCAACATGGTTAATTTGTAGAAAACCTTGTGATGTGATGCCAAGTTGCTGCTAAACTCATTTTCTGAGCGCCTCATGTGTGTCTCTAATAAAAAGGTCCACCTGCGAGTAGAAAAATGAAGCATTCAAACAGAAAAACAGAAATAGATGCCCCGTGTTTGTGTCTGTGCAGGGGTTTTGTGTACTGTAGAAATGAAGAGTTGGAGCCCGGTTGGGTGGTGTTCAGCAGCGGTCGCCTCCTCCATCGACCCTCCTCCTTTGATGCCAAGCCTCATCAGCTGTGCCAGGTCATCGACCCCTTCACACTCCAGGTACTGTGTGGGCTCATCCAACTTCTTTTCAGTTTAATGCTGATTTGTTTTGTAAACGTGACAAATGAAGTCATGTTGCATCTTATTTTTAAAATGATTCTCATTTAAATTCTTTTTTGTCCCTTTAGCACAGTTTCTTTATTATCCCATCATCCAACATTCAAATGATTTTGATTATACAAAGCCATGAAGGCTCTGAATGGAGCAGCATTTCTCTCGATGCAGGATGGAACAAAGCCACAGTGTAAATAAAGAGATGAGGAGGGAATAGAAAAAGGCGTACATATATGAATTCATGTGAAGATGAGAACTACATAAAAGCTATTTCCAGTCTATTTGCAGCCATTAAAACACAACCGTCTCTCAAAAATTGAGTTGAAATGACAAGTGTAGCCCTCGTTAAGGCTAATGTTCACCGTGTCGCTTCAGGTGTGCCAGATTGTGCCCATGCCAGCCCATCACTTCCCCGTTGGCAGCAGCATGACCACACTGCACCTCTGCTCAGATGGAACCTACCTGTACTGGGTCTGGTCCCCAGCCAGCCTCAATGAGAAGACACAGAAAGGCCATTCAGTCTTCATGGATGTCTTTCACCTATCAGTGAGTGCTTTCTGCTCCAGCTGTGCCCAGCTGGTTTATGTCTGTGTCTGATCTTTGATATTTCCTCTCCCTGCAGACGCAAACAGGGTTGTGCGTGGCGGACATCTTGCAGGAGAGGGTTATTCTCACTCGCAAGGAGGGCGAGTCTTCGAAGTGTTTGAACGAGCTGCTCTTGAGTCGAATGTCGCGCTTCCGGGCCTCCCATTCTGCCACATTGGCCGCTTTAACAGGCTCTACAATCACCAACACGGTCAAAGAGGAGCAGTCTGGTAACTACAAAACTCAAAAACATGTCATCATCCCAATTTATTTATGCTTCCATGTGCTCATGTGGATCAAAATAGTGCTTAAATTATTATCTGGTGACAGTTGTCTGTGTAACTCTTTTACAGCTGTCAACACCAGCTGTGGATTACCTCTGAAGACCCTGAGAAAGACCCCCATGTATGTGTGTGGAACATATCTAGTGATGCTGGTTTCCCCTCCTGGTGTCTCTGGGAGCTCTGCAACACGCTCCCTGTTTGGAGGCACCAGCAGCCTCTCCTCTCTCAAAAGTAAGAACTCACACAAACAAAAGACAATTATAAATCCTCATTTTGACATCAGATCTGACAGTTTTGCTTTGCTTTTGTTTATGTATAAAAGTCAGAGATAATGTGATTATATTTAAAAATACATTACTGGTGGATAACGAATGTTCTGATTATCGTATCAATGCAGCCTGATGTCCTAAGTAGGGATTTATGATAGTATAATACATTTTAGCACCCATAACATTTGAATATTTACAAGCCCTGAGAAAACAAATTGCATTTTTTTATTCTAAATAACAAAAAAATGTTTAGAAAATAAAAAACAGAGCGAAACCATGACTCTTACTTGCTTTAAAATGCTGTCAGCTGACTTCTCTTTTCATTTTTCGACAGTTTTAGCATCCAGTCTGGTTTTTAATCTTGCTGATGGTCAGTTCAGCAGCCGGGCCGACCTCATCGACGCTCCTGGCAGTTCTCTCGGCCGGGGAGCCCAGGTGGCAGGGCTAGGTGAGCTCTGCTTTTGTCACTTCCTGTTGTTATGTCACAAAATGCTTTGCCAGTGTCAGTGACATTTGTTTCTGTCATCTTTGTGTGTAGGAGCTTGCTACGATGCACTGAACAACTTGATCTGGACCTGCTCCAGTGATTACATAGACCAGTGGTGCAATCCTGGAAACCAAGCCTTTCATCATGTGTGCCATAGGCTCGGTGTCAGCCATGTGATCAAAGAACCCAAAGGTACATTAAAAAAGAAAAAGCATTGAAACCACCTGCTGCTCTTTGTATGTGGCCTAGTCATGAAATCTGAACTTCCTGAAATCTCATCCTCTTGCAGAGGAAACTGTGGCTACTGGTGAGGTGATCAACCAGCTGCTTCACCATGTAGGAGCCATGTGTATCCATCAGCTCAACCTGCTGGCGGCCAGCAGCAACAGCCTGCCCCTGGGGGCCCTTCTGGGTAAACAGCATCCCATCGAGGCCCGTCACTTCAGCAGCATCTGTGACATAATGGAGAAGGCCATGGTCAACGGAGACACCTGCATCATCCGCTGCATCTTGGTGGTTTTCCAGGTCAGTTTGAGGTGCAGCTGGGGACAGTTTTCCACAAAATGACTCAGCTTTTTTCTGTTTTTGACTCCTGTTTTTGTTTTGTTTTTGTCTGTTCTCCCCAGGTGGTGTTTAGGTTTTTTAATCCTCAGTCGGAGCAGAATAGGGAAAGTGTGCGTCGTGCAGGTCTGCTCCTCTGGCAGCTACTCATGGCTCCTGTGGATCAGATAGGATCAGAGATTCAGAGGGAAGTGTGTCTGGCCATCAGGTTAGTCTTATAAAACGGGAATGACAGTCAAATTGTTTTATTTGTGAATAAAATGATATTTAAATCTTTACTCACTTCCTCTCTGTCTCTGCAGCTCAGGCCTCAATACTTTATATCAGGGGGAGGCTGAACTTAACAAACTGCTGAAACTGGTTTTAACTGAAGGTGACTATTAAAAAAACCCATCAATTTACTTACATGATTGCTGTTTTGTGGTGAAAACATCTAATATTCTGTGAATTTTCGTGGGACTCTCAGGTGAAAGGAACAGCGGCTTGTCTCAACTTCGTGATGTGATCCTCACTAACTTGGCAGACCAGCTGCAGAAGAACAGGTTCGGGAGTGAAGAAGACGACCACTACAGGTGGGCAACTATTCGTAAAACTATCGGGTGCAGTAATATTTCCCATAGCCTTTAATAACAACCACAGAACAATTTCACATCTTAGCCTAAAAACTGAAGTTAGCTCTCTGTTTAAAGTCTGTTTAAAGTGACAGAAATCTGTCTCTTTGACAGATTGGGTGACGAGCTGCTGCACTGCATCCTCAAGACTGTAGTGAGGGAATCCTGCCTCCTCATTACCAAATGTCAGACTGTCGCCCGAGACGATTTCCAGAAGCTGCTCTCCACTGTGCCAGTATGAATATCAGCTCAGCAGCATGAAATGCCATCTGTGTGATGACTGCGATCACATGTTTTGCGCACTTTTTACAAACCTGATAGGGTTTTTCCCTCTCTGCAGGTGGTCTCACCTAGTCTGCGCTACCTCATGGCTGTTCAGAACCACCTCCTCAGTAACACCATTCTTATCCGTCCCGACGATAACGACGACAGTGACAGCTCCCTACAAGGGGAAACAATGAAGGTACAGGTAAACATCCCCTTTAAATACCCCTTCCTCTGTGCATGTGGAGTCTGTTTTGCCTGTCAGCTAGAGATGGAGCAGCAGGAGATGAATGCTTTTTTTTTTAGCGCTGCATTATAATTTTTCCTCATTACAGTTTGAATGATATCAGGTAACAAAGTTATGTTAACTACAGTTGTGTTGTTTCTAAGTTTCATCAGTCTTGGTTACTGATAAAAGTCTTTTCTGTAAAGCAACAGATTGTGCTAATGACTGAAGTTTATTTAAAGACATAAATGTAAGAAAAGCATGTGTATATATGTCTATATTGCATGAATGTTAAAAATCTATGAAGCAGTGTTACGTAAGTATGGGCCTGCGTTGTGTTTGGTCCTCAGGAGCTGCAGAGCAGCATCCTGTCCCTCGCAACCAAGATCCTGGTTGGATGTGATGAAGTGCTGGAGACCCTGCAGCAGGTGACCACGGCTCTAATTAACAGCGACATCCCTGACAGAGAAACCAGGTATACTTAAAACCTTTAAAAATCCCTCTTCAAGGGGACGCCTGACGTGAACCCCCCACTGTGGCTTTCGGATACCTTTCAAATCAACTATCCACTCTTAAAAATTACCCCTTTCTTATCTTGTATTTTTGCTTCATCACCTTCACTCTTGATTTTCTCTCTTCCTATCATCCAGACTGAAAGGCTTGGAGCAGGTAACCAAGGCCACCATGCTTGGTCACCTGTTGCCGGTGCTGCTCACCACACTGATGCACCCAAACCTGCAGACGCTCACACTCGCTGACGCCCTCATGCCTCAGCTGGTGCAGCTGGTCCTTTACACCAGCCAGGTTGGAGTCTTGCCTACTGAATAATAATTTAAAAAATTAAGTCAAATAATCAAGTAAAAAGAGTCAGTCATTCTAAAAAGATTTTCTTAACTCCTTGTTTTCCAGACTGCTCTTCTATTAAAGACTCAGTCTCCACTTTTTACTGAAGATCCTCCTCTTATGGGGGGCTCCCTCGGGCAGGGGGCAAAAGCTTGTGCTGCTGATGACAAGTAAGTTTTTCATCATAAGAATGTAAGAATTTTTCAAATAACTCACAGTGAATCCATCAGATTATATATTGACCCACTTTGCCACGCTTTATGTGAATGTTCTATAAGTGATGTTATCAAGGAAATTTCCAAAAACCAGTAATTTGTTTTTATCTTGATAACAGAATTCTTGATGAACGTGAGGAGCCTGGTTTCCTCACCGGACTGAAGATCCCTGCCCCATGGGCTGCTGGGAAGACAGTAGAGACGGTGCATCCTGTGAGGGACAACTACAAGTTCAAGGAGACGGTGCACATCCCAGGAGCTCGCTGCCTGTACCTCCGCTTTGACTCTCGCTGCTCCTCACAGTATGATTACGACAAGGTATAAGCTCTTTTAGCTCTTATACATAAAGTGTATGTTTCTTAAGCATTGGTTGTGTATTATTTTAACCATATATATATTTCCTGTTATTTTAGTTGGTAATCTATGCTGGTCCCAACACCAACAGTCGAAAAGTGACAGAGTACGGAGGGAACACTCTTGGATATGGCAGTCGCAGTGTTTTGGGGACAGGATGGCCCAAAGACCTCGTCAAGGTAAAAGAAGCTGTTTTCGCACAAACATGAACACATTGTGCACATTCAGTATGAAGAGCTACAGGTTTTCTGTGTCATGTTTCAGGTTGAAGGAGACACTGTGACGTTTTCCTTTGAGATGAGGAGTGGACGTGAACACAACACCCCTGATAAAGCCATGTGGGGCTTCTCCTGCACCGTCAGAGCTCAGGTGAAATGTGGGAGCCAAACATCTGCATTTCCTGCTGGTTTAATCTTACTGGCAGTGTGGAACATAAGGAACGACTGCTCATTCTGAGGAAGCCATTTGTTTTGTTTACAGGAGTCATCAGAGGACGTCTCTGGAGGCCTTCCCTTCCTGGCCGACCTCGCTCTGGGTCTGTCAGTGCTGGCGTGCTCGATGCTTCGCATTCTGTACAACGGTCCAGAGGTGACGAGAGAGGAGGAAGCCTGCCACGATTTGCTCTGCTCAAAGCTGCTGCAAAGGTGACGCAGATGAATAAAAAAACGACAAAATGTCTCCCAGTGATACTGATTGCCCATGTGATAAATGTGGTGGCTAAGATGACGGACTGGTGACAGGCTTTGTTTCTGCTTCAGGTGTCAGTGGCAGGTGGAAGCAAACGGAGCGATTTCTCCAGCCCTCACGCCCAGCCCTTCACCTCTGCCGCTCACCATCGAGGAGGACCGGGAGTTCACCTACCCGTCTGACGTCCTCATCCCACCCCCAGGCCTCATGCCAGGCGCCTACTTTGACCTCCCTCGTATCCGCCTCCCTCCAGGCATCATGGGTAGGCTACGAGAGGTTTCCGGAAGAGCTCGACCACAGTTCCGTCCCAGCATCAAGTAAGAGAGTCATGCTGTTACAGCACAGAGGGGGTGCACGTAACATCACTGTACACAGAAAAAAAACATAAATACACTGCAAAAATAATAAAATGCCGCCATTCCGGCTTTCACGAATCTAAACAGATGTTTTTACTCACTGCTGAAGGCTAAAAAATGGAAACAGCATCAGGCAACACTTTCTAAGACTGTAACTGTAAAGAAACAAGATCACAGTTTTGTAAAGGAATTATGTAATTATAGAATCAAATATTAATATTTTTCCAGTTCAGCCCTCAAAGTCCTTGTGATTTTGATTAGAATGACAGATTCTGCTTTTAAATAGAACACTAAGGCTTTTTATGCCTTCAGGCTTTGTTAGACAGCGAGTTTTATATTTATTTCTGACTGCTGTTTTCAATATATTTGTTTTTCTATTATATTCGTGACTCTCTGGTTGCACAGAAGTAATAGTTGGTTGGTTTTGTATGTTTATTGAATAAGGGAGCTGAGATTGCTTTAAAATAGTGATGTTAATAGAGTGATATTACTGCATACCCTCTATAGAGGCTTTTGTTGACTTTATAAAAGCATCCCTTATTTACTCAACACTTTTCTCCTGTAAGGGAGGTGATCAGGCCGGATGTGATGGAGGAGGTCATAGTGTCTTGTGTCATCAAACATCTGAGCCTGGTGGATGCTCTCCAGTCGCTTGTGAACTACCAGTACCGTGAGGATCATGCAGAGGAGTATGACCTGGTCTGCAAGATCATGGCTGAGACGTTCAAGAAGATCAACGCGATGGAGCGTCAGCTTCAGGTGAGCCTGTTTCAAAGCTAATGTTCTTTAAATTATGTCTGCTTGCTGTCAGTGCAACACACACTGTGCACTATGCATGTTTGTTATTTTGACAGTTTGTAATTGGGTTATTCAAGAAAGATGCACTTAAGATGGTTTATTAAAGTTCTGCCTGTTGCTGCAGGGAATATGAGCAATGGGGAATCACTTTTGCATGATGATGTTGTAAAGCTTTGTTTATTTGTGGCCAGGAAGTTGCTATACTGGACATATTTACAGTGTATTATATCTTCAGCCTCCAGGATTCTGCTGATATGACAACAAAATGGAGATATAATGTATTAATGTATTATTAATGTATTATATAATGCATTTATTATTTATAAACAACAGCAGAGGTTATCACTTAAATATAAGGTTGAGGCTGACCGGAGGACCCTGTTTCAGCTAAGAAACAAAGTAAATCAGGCTACCAACCCGAAGAGAAACAGAGAGTGAGAGTCTTGCTCTGTGTCTAATTATCTCTTGTGTTGCTTTCAGAGTGTCGCAGAATTGGAGCAGAAGTGGCAGAATGAGGTAGAGGAGGCTCATCAGGGGAAGCTGGAGAACAACACTCCTTTCTTTCACGACTACCACTTCTTTGAGGTGCTCTGCTCCACGCTCAATCTACAACTTTTGCTCTAGAAATGCTCCCATTTACCACTAACACTTGCTGTCTTATTCATAATTTATTGTTTTTTCTTGTACCAGAACAAAATTAAGGAGCTGGAGCTGCTTTGCTCGCTTAAGGAGGTCCCACTCGATTTTAGTGATTTGGAAAATGTCGTCCTCTCGCTGAGGCAAGTGATTAAAAATCATCTCAGCCCTCAGATGATATTACTTCGGCTGTCATGGGTCAGTTCTTGTAGTAACATCAAATATCTGCATCAACAGGGAGAAGTTCTTTCAGGAGGTGAACACCATGCACCTCAGGAGCAGCACCTCACTGGCCAAAACTAAAGCACTGGTAAAGAGTCTGATGAACCGCACTGAGCTGCTGCTCCATGTCACCATTGCTCCACACTGCAGGAGCCTAACCACCACACCTGCTGGCACACCTGGTCAAGGTGCGTCTTTTTATGTTATATATATGTTTGTATGTTTATATCACAGCCTTTTTTTTTTCTGTGAATCAGTGTTTTCGTCTGTCGGTGTTTTCTGTTAGTAATTCTTGCATCATTGTTAGATGTTTAACACAAAATGACAGAGACTGTGAACTGATTCTTCTTGGGTTTTTTTGTTTTTTTGGTTTTTTTTTTTTGTGTGATAGCCTCTAAGTCGGTGTCAGATGCCAAGACGGTGATCCCCATGGTGAAGCAGCCGGTCTTCCTACGCAGCATGTCTGCACCGTCTGACCTGGAGATGATTGCTAACCAGGACTTGGAATTCACACATGCACCACAGAGGTATTTGTCTGTTACATGTACAAACGTGCATTAAGTCACCTGAGGTTAAATGCATTTATTAATAATAATTAACATGTTGTTTTGCCTTAAGGAGGCGACACCACCCTACGAGTCACCGCAGCAGCTCGTTTACCCTCCTGCAGTCTCTTGCCATTGAGGACAACCGTGACAAACCAACGTACAGTGTGCTGCTGGGACAGCTCTTCGCTTTTATTGGAACCACACCTGATCAGGCCGTGCGTTTCTTACTCATTACTCATTCTTTTTTTTTTTTAATCAACTTGTTTGTTGCAATAGCTGCATGAGAATTAGTCACTGAATTCTGATCTGACATCTTATATCCTGGTAACTCCTGTAGGTGTCAAGCAGCAGTTTCCTGTCTGCAGCGCAGACACGCTGGAGACGCGGCAGCACACGGAAACAGGCACTTGTTCATATGAGGGAGCTGCTCACCGCTGCTGTCAGAGTTGGTGGCGTCACACACCTGGTGGGGCCTGTGACCATGGTGTTACAAGGAGGCCCGAGGTGAGAGCAGGAGGCTGGAAACACCAGCAAAAATCCTACCCGACTCTAAACACAAACACCTCTACACATCTGTGATTGTGTGTCTTCTGTGCAGGATTGAGGAGCTGACCTGTGGTGGGATGGTGGAGCAGGTGCAGGAGGCCTTCGGGGAGACCATGACGTCTGTAGTGTCACTATGTGCTCGCTACCCCATCGCCTGTGCCAACAGTATCGGTTTACTTTGCACAATCCCCTACACCAGGCAAGAGCATTCATCTTGCATTATCTCTCTTTTTTGTTTTAAGATTTAATACTTTTGTATCATTAGAAGAGATTCCTAACTTTTATTTGTGGTGTGTGTTGTGGTAGGAGTGAGGAGCAGTGCCTCGTGCGGAGTGGTCTGGTTCAGCTCATGGACAGTCTGTGTAGTTTAAGTGGTCAGAGGGAATGCAGCTCCAACGAGAAGCAGACCAAAAAGCAGAAGGTGGCCACCATGGCCTGGGCTGCTTTCCAGGTGCTGGCTAACCGCTGCATCGAGTGGGAGAAAGTGGAAGGTAATGTTACGCTTTCAGGTTTTTTCTCTGATTATCTGTGAACAGTGAACAAGCTAATTTGTGTTGATCTAAAAAAGCTGCTACAGCACTGCAGCAAGCAATAAAAAAACTCACCTTAAAGTGCTGTTCATGATTTTTTACGCTACAAAGTTAGTAGATTCTAGTGATAGGTCAGTAATCATTGTTTGTGTCTTTACAGGTGGGTCCACAGATGCAGTTCACTCTGGTCTGGCTCGGCAGGTGTCCAGCTTGTTGACCAATCACCTTGCCAGAGCCACAGAGTGCTGTGGAAACCAGGCAGCTGGAAATGACGCCTTACAGGATGTGCTTAGTCTACTCAATGACCTCTCCAGGTAAAATTTTAGGTCATTTTTGTAAAGGAAATAGTTTTTTTTCATTATGCATTTGTCTCAATGCGTGTGTTTGAATATGTTCCTTTGTTTTGCTTTTCAGGAGCCACATAGGGAAAGCTATCCTGAGCCAGCCAGCTTGTGTTTCCAAGCTCTTGTCTCTGCTGCTCGACCAGAGACCTTCTCCAAAGTTGGTGCTCATCATCCTGCAGCTTTGTCGAGCTGCCCTGCCTCTCATGAGTGTGGAGGACTGTGGAAACGTGGCTCTGCCTTCGTGGAGCTACTCGATTAACACACTAGACGCTGAACAACAAGACGCTAATGACCCTGCATCACGCATTGCTGCCTTGCTGCTGGCCAAGCTGGCAGACTATGTGGTACCAGGTTGGTCTTTCTTACCAAGGAACATGAAATAAATGTGTGTGGTCAGAAGATAGCACTTGTAAGCAAATGCTCTTTAGTTAAAAAACAAAGTGCCAAAGACACGATTAACTGGATAAGGAACTGAACAGTCATTAAGATACTTAATTGTGCTAATTCTTGATAATTACAATCCTCCCTCTCGGTTAGGCTGTCAGACCCTGCTCTCTCCCAGCTCCTCTGAGCCAGACACCAGTTTGTCTCGTGCCAGCTCCAAAGGAGCTCTGAAGTCTGATGATGTCGGGGAGGAGGGAGAGGCAGTTGATGGCAAGCTATCAATATTTATCCACAAGAGAGAGGACCAGTCGTCTCATGAAGTTTTACAACCACTTCTCAGGTAAGCTTGTCACTAATATCTTTGACATTAGCGAGTGTGGTCTGATGTTCTCTGACACGAGTGTTCTTCGATCTTCTCCAAAATGCAGCAGCTCAGAGGGACGTCCTTTTCGACTCGGCACTGGAGCAAACATGGAGAAGGTGGTGAAGATGGACAGAGACATGACGAAGGTGCAGTGAGAGCTTTTTGCTGAAATAAAACTTAACATTTACTCAGAATTTAAAAGTGTAAACTCCCAGTATGAAAACTTGTGTCTGCTTAAATCAAAGTGTCTTTTAAACCTTCACCAGAGCGGCAGTTGTGAGGTGATCACAGAGGAGGCGTCTGCTGCCCTGAGGAAGGCCAACAAATGGGCCCAGTCTGGTCTGATAGTCAGTGTTGGTCCACCGGTGGAGACTCTGGCTCAGGAAACTGCAGGAGGCATCACAACTGGTGACAAGAAGAAAACTGCTCAAACTGCTGTTTGTCGGGACAGAAATGCTGAACTGGCCAGGTAAAAATGCAGGAGTGTGATCTGTTCCCACTCCTCTGATTTCTCCTGATTGTTTGCTCAGTCAAAATGTTCATGTGACAGACTCGTCCTGAATTTTAAATTTTCCTCAAACAGATCAGACCCCGTCAGGCCGTTCATTAGCGGCCATGTTGCCAACAGTATGGCTGCTGAGGTAATCGCTCTGCTGCACAGTCTGCTCACTGCCCCCGAGTCCAACACGGCTCAGATCTGGACCAGCACTGCTGAAAAAGTAAATATTACTTCTGTCTTCATTGCAGTGTTTATGCTTATAAACAGTAACTGATCTAGACTGATGTAAATGTGGTTTGAATTATGTTTATATTAAATCTAATGTTTTAAGCTAATCCTGTGGGGTTTGTGGTAGGTTCTCTCCCGGGCCCTCATGTTTATCCCTCAGCTGGGGAAGTACGCTGAGAGTATTCTGGAGAACGGGAGCAGCAGTGGCAGGAAACTGGCAAAGCTGCAGGCCATTGGCAGACAAGCTGTAGCTGCACTTTGTGCCCTCGGAGGCTTCAAAGAAACTATCAAGATCGGCTCCGAGGTCCAGGTTAGTTAAAGGAAGATGCATGAATGAATCCTACATGAAAGCATTTAATCTTTTAATCACTTTTTTCCCTCCCAGTATTTGAAATGTTGCATGTTGGCATTTCCTTTTGCTCTGCAGGTGGTGGGTAAAGGAGTGCTGGGTAGTGTGGGCATAGTAATGTCCATCAACGAGCAGGAGGGCATCGCTACAGTCAAGTTCCCTTCTTGCGAGTACAGAAGAGCTTGCAAAGCCTCAGACATCCTGACAGTGCCTATATCTCGCCTCTGCACACCCAGATCTGAGGTAAGTGTCAGTATCAAACAGGACAGAGTCCTTTTTCTTTGTGTAATACCAGCTTTAATCCCACTTATGTCTCTTTTTTACTCTGCTCTGATCCCCAACAGGCTCTCCCACTTTACAAGCTCTCAATCACAGAGAAGGTGGTACAAGCAGTGCAGTCCATGCTTCTGCCACAGGAGGGCAGTCTCTCTATTCACACTTCACTACCAGCTACTGGAGATGGCTCCAGCCCAGTAATGGCTGCAGTGCGCCTGCTGGCCGAAATCAGAACCAGGTGAATGCATCTGCTTCTAAAAGTTACTGTCTTTCTTTTAAGTGTTTGCAAGTTTTAACTGTTTGAAATGTTTTCATCCATTTCCTGAAGGTTGAGTAGTGTTGTGTTAATAAACCTGCTATGTTTTAAATAAACACACTTTAAGCCATTTGAAACTAATTTATTACAAGTCTGACCTAAAAGTCAAAGACTAGACTCAAATCGCTAATGGTTCCTCTTGATTTTCAGGGCGTGTCTGGTGATGGCTCAGCTGCTGGAGGACAGCTCCTTCTGTGAGGAGTTCATCCAGCAGTGTCCTGCTGCTGTTGAAGTTCTCAACCTGGTTGCTCAGGAGTGCAGCCCAGGTGAGCAAACGATCTGACAAATCAAAACATCTGGACAAAGCAAAAAAAAAACCTTACAGTTTAATGTATTGGGTCTGTAAGATA
The DNA here is from genome assembly GCA_029814665.1 of Acanthurus lineatus. Lineage (NCBI taxonomy): Eukaryota > Metazoa > Chordata > Actinopteri > Acanthuriformes > Acanthuridae > Acanthurus > Acanthurus lineatus. Next base: position 23,321,691 of record JAPZDV010000022.1, read on the forward strand.
TGATTTACTGTTGTTTCATGTCACGATATCTGTTGTCTCTTGCAGGAGAGCGTCTCGGCATGGTTGAAGCTCAATGTGAGAGAGTGAGAATGCTGTACAGAGACTGTGCTCGGCCTCCTCCTCCACCGCTGCAGACAGACAGACGCCAGGTAACTGATTTATAGTGTTATTTGTTTTTTTTACACAATTACCAGCAACCAAATTAAAAAAATCCCCTCTCTTTTAACTTACTTGTGGACAGACTGCCATTGAAAATATACGTTTGTTATGCAAGAAGATGGAATCCAGTCTTTTGTTTGCAGAGACTGAAAAAGCACAAACTGATCAAAGAGAGTTCAGTCTTTTAAAAAAAAAGTGTTGATATAAAACCACAAAAATCTGAACATTCTTTAATTGAAAGACAGCTATAGGCAAGATAATTATAGAAGGAAATTAAATTATTGCTGCAAGCCTCAGCTCGTCATGCGCTTAAATTCTTCAAAGACATTTTGACAAGTTAAAAGAGTCACACTGGTTGGCAGAACTTTTCTCCTCATCCCTCTGATGTGCTTAACTCACCAGCCCAAGGAGATCACGTGGTGTCCGTCCAGAGTTTTCCCTCCGGTCCGAGCCTGCATGTTCTCATCCCGCCTGACCTCTGTCACCTTCCTGGCTGATCCGAGTGCTGGAGGAGGGCTGCCCAGAGGCACCTTCATCTACGCTACCTGCCCTGTACCCGTGCAGGTGGGCATGTCACAGTGGAATCTTTCAACATGTGTTAAAAATGTAAAATTAAACTGTGATACTGCAGCCTGCCTTCAGTTTTCCATTCACTTTTTTCTTTTGTTCCTGCAGGCCCCATCCTTTTACTGGGAGATAGAAATTGTCTCCTATGGAGACTCTGAGGAGGACAGTGGCCCAATCGTATCCTTTGGTTTTGCCACTGAGGCAGAGAAGAGAGACGGCGCATGGACCAACCCCGTCGGCACGTGTCTGTTTCATAAGTACGTTTACCTTCCTTGAACTCAGAGAGACTCTCTCCCCACTGCTCTGTCTCTGACTCCAGTGCTGACTGCTATCTTTCTCTTTTTGTGTCGTTTCCTCCGTGCGTCTGTCTCCTGTCTGTCTGTCTGTCTGTCTGTCTGTGTGCCAGTAATGGCAGGGCAGTACATTACAATGGCTCCAGTCTGCTGCAGTGGAAGAGTGTCAGGCTGGATGTGGCTCTGCTTCCTGGTGAGACAGGAGACAAACATGTTGTCTTTCCGATACAATCTAAAGTCTCTTATGTTTGATTGAGTCAGATAAAAAATCCATACAGCAGTGTATGTTATGGATTTAAGCTAAACTCTTCGAAGCCATCATAACTTATCTGGCTGCTCTTTCAATAAAAATTTTGCAACATATCTTGCCTTCTTAGCTTAAACTTTATCAAGTGCTAACATGATTTAAAATACATCATTGCTTGTTCACTTTAAGTCTTTTTTGACCTTGTGTCTGTATGAACTCAGGTGATGTGGCTGGAATAGGCTGGGAGCGCTCTGAAGGCACTCCCCCACCGCCTGGTCAGGCCCCTAAAGGCAGGGTCTACTTCACCTACTGTGGCCAGCGGCTCAGCCCCATCCTGGAGGATGTAGCTGGTGGGATGTGGCCCCTGGTACACATTCAAAAGAAGGTGGGATGCTTTTGATTAAAGTAACCTTGAAACCTTTTTATTTGAACTGTTGCTTTGCTAGAATTTGCTTCAATACAGATCTTTGATATTTATTATACTGTGTCATTTTATACTGTATCAGTGACACATTTGACTTCTATTTTTTCCATTTTTTATAGAACTCGAAGATCCGTGCCAACTTTGGAAGTCGTCCTTTTGCTTACGCAGAAGGCCAAGCACACAGAAATGCAGCTGACCTTTGTGTCGACCTTGCGGAAGAAATAAGTGCAAATTTCGAGGCGCTGCCCTTTGCCATGGCCTCTGACAGCGACAACGATGCAGGTGCAAGTGTCACCTCTGACTCTGGCTCCCATGGACCCCCTTGTCGCATTGCAGCTGTCGCAGTCCCCCAACAACGTATGTTTATTAGGTTTATTTCTGTCTTTTCTTCAGATGTGCTTGCCTTTCTTTTGCCTCTTTGATTCTTGCATAAATATTCTTTAAAGCAAACAGGGATTGCATGACACCGATGCGATGAGTCATATTGTCTCCCAGTTGGTAAGTTTTGTTAAACTTGTATTTTTGTTGGTCCTCTTATCGTTGGTACAGAGTACAACAGTGACCTGTCGTGCCATTACAAAGTGGAGCTGAGCTACGAGAACCTGGTCACCTCTGGGCCGGACCCACATCCTCCTCCCATCGCAGATGATGAGAGTGATGATGAAGACGATGATGATGTACCAAGAGTGAGTGAAGCCTCCAGTTCTCATCTTTTAATAATGAGTTCCAGATCAATAAAATACCTATACAAACTTTATTTTTATGTGTGTTTGACTGTGTCAGGAGGACCACTACGCCTTGCTGGTAAAGGCCTGGGAGACCAAAGTGTTTCCTACTATTCGTAGACGGTTCCGTAATGAGGCTGAGAGGAAATCTGGCCTGGACCAAATCAAAGGAGCTCTGCAGCTAGGTGAGCATAATATGTGCATTGTAGCTCATGTTAAATTAACTATAACACTGTAACCTCATTTGTTGAAGACAAGGAGTTAACAAATCAATAGAGGTCAATCACAAAATGTGAAGTTTAAAATGCAGCGTTAATGTGAGAAGACGAAATCGGTTCATGTCCAGCTAAGCGATGCTTCACTATGTGTGAACGAAGAGGAAGCTGAAATGTTTATTCAAGCCAGGATATGATTCTAAGGTTCAAACTGATGCAGCAAAATGTTCTGAAAATGTTTTAATATTTCATCACAGATGCAACACAAACAGAATTTAGCTCACACGTTTTGAAAAACCCTGAGTCAGATCATTGATGGGATGTCCCAAATACATACGCCTGCATTCAAACAAGTCATTAATTCAGTCTCTATCAGCAGTTCTCATTATGCACCTCCTCTGCATGTTTGCTCCACTTTTAGAAACACTTTTCTACTGCTAAGACAGTTTTTACTTCATTACTTCAATAACTTATGTGCTTTCATGCAGCACACAAGGACAACAAAGTGGTTTAAGTACAGTGCTGCACTTAAATTTGACATGAAAATAAATTTTAAAAAACCCTGTGAAACTATAAGGCGTGAACTTGATATCAAAGTTTATTGAATAAAAGATTAGCTGAACCTTGCCTGTGCACACTTTATGTTAATGTTAAGCTTTGAATTTTTGCAGTCATTTGGTTAAAAACGTTAGAGGGACAGCTTTAATGTTGTTTATGTTGGTGTATTCCTTTCACAACAGGCATGGTTGACATTGCAAGACAAACAGTGGAGTTCCTGTATGAGGAAAATGGCGGCATTCCTCGTGACCTCTACCTTCCTACTATTGAGGATATAAAGGACGAGGCCAACAAGTTCACGATCGACAAAGTCCGCAAAGGTATCATTCACCTACATGATCACATCTCCACTATGTGTTCTTTAAGTTAAATAAGCAAACTCCAGAATTCACTGTAAATAAATGCTGTATTGAAACAGGTGATTTGACACATTATACTAAATGCATCAAACTGGTCTGTGTGCTTCTACAAATAAATTAATCTATATGATTATTTTGTTTATTCCATGCAGGCTTGACTGTGGTCATCCGCTGTCCAGACAGCAACAACACAAACAGCACAACAGGAGGAACAGCTCTGCCCAAGTTTGCTATCCGGGGCATGTTGAAGACCTTCGGCTTGCATGGAGTGGTGCTGGATGTGGACTCTGTGAGTACAGAACTTAATGCCTCAGCTGTGAGCCTTGACTGAAAATGTATCAATAAACTAACTTGTTTGTGTGTGACTGAACTGGATTTGATGCCAGTTTCTGGCCCATGGCACCAGTTTTCCTTCCCACAGTTAAAAAACTTCGCAACATATCAATGAACTTTTTCCCTCTTTGCTATTCAAGTCTGCATGTGGAGGTCTCCTTTTGAAAAATGCTTTTGTTTTGTATCCTGTCTATATATTTGCTGTTATTAATATAAACATTCATCTTTTCCTTGGCTTGAAATGCCAACGTTGAGTCAAACTTCCCAGAGTTCCCATTGTGTCTCTTGCCAGAACTGTAGCAAATTAATGAATGCCATGGAAATACCTGGTGTTGTTGTTATGACCAGCTTTGCTTCTTGGGTACCTCCCCTGCACTAAACCCTCAGCACATAATCAAAACAGGACGTGACACACACCATCGCAAAGAGTTTGGTATATGGAGAGAAACCAGTGGCTCTAATTGATTCAATTTCGTCAATAAGTGCCTCTAATGCCCCGCCTGTGGACTGAGAGAGTGCCGATGATACACAAACTGCACATGCTCATCACCAACAGATCACAAATATTTATATTCCTCTGTCACCTTCAACTTGTGCAGGTGAATGAGCTGGTGCAGGTGGAGACCTACCTGCGCAGTGAGGGGGTACTGGTGAGGTATTGGTACCCTATTGAGATGCTCGAGCGCCCTCCTGCAGGATCTCGACGCACTGCAGCTAACGGCTTGGTCTCACTTGACAGTAGCAACATTCAGATTCACAGGTAACGTGCTCACAGAAATACTGAAACGTGCATAATCTAAATAAACTCTGCAGCTGAGCTCAGAATAAAATGTGTTTTCTCTCGTTGCTGCAGGGAACTGCTGCGCTGTGAGAGTGCGCTGGCCCGGTTATACTGCCGGATGGCCTTGCTCAACATCTTTGCCCCCAAGAATCCTCACACTTTCACTCGTCTCTTCCACATTCCTGCCATCCGTGACATCACCTTAGAACACCTGCAGCTGCTGTCCAATCAGCTGCTGGCTCCGCCCCTCCCTGGTGATTATCAGTCTTTATTTTAAGTTTAGTTAAGTTCTCAGTGACATGTTGTGTTTGTGCTGATTGCTGTGCTTTCGTTCCACCTGCAGATGGCACCATAAGCTCTAGTTCGATCCTTCTGGCTCAGTCGGTGCTTCACAACCTTCAGGGCCAAAGCTGCTCTCCCTCAGAGCTCTTCTACCAGGGCAACGCTCAGCCCATCCGGGAGTGGCTGACGGTGGCCATCACCCGTGCCTTGCATCAAGGAGAGGAAAGCCTGCTGGAGCTCACGAAGCAGATCTGCTGCTTCCTGCAGGTCAGCTCAGCCAATCAGTGCCTGTCGTGATAATCCATCCTCTGGATAACTACTGTAGTTTATAATTCTGATGTTATAATTTTCTTCACTTTGACAGAATGCACCAGAGCAGTTCACGTCTGAGGAGTTTCCTGTGACGGAGTCAAAGGTTAGCATGGACGTCAGCTTCCCAGGTGCTGCATTTGTCATCGTATCCTGCAAGGAAAGTCAACTTGGCTGCCGCAAAGAGTGAGTCCCAGGATTTCAGCAATTTTGTGATGAACTCAGATTTAAAAAAAAGAAACATTCATTTCCTGTTACATTTTTAAAATTCTATCTTCTCCTCTCCATCAGCTCAAGCCTCTATAAGGCTCCCTGGGCTCGGGTCATGGTGTATGGCCTGGGGCACAAAGTGCGTAGAAATGGACAGCTCAATCTGATGGAGGCGGTGTGCTATCCACTGGACGCCTCACCCACCAACACAGGCCTTACTCCCCCTCCCACCACCAACCAGTATCCCTCTGTTATCATACCCACTGACAAAGTGCACATCAAACTGGGTGAGTAACACACTCATACACGCTGCTTCAACTCTGTGTTAAAAAAGTCTGTTAGAGGATTTAAGCAGGAAATTAAATATCCTATCGTCTTGATTTCAGGGGTGTCGCCCCCTCCTGGTGCTGTACTGGTGCTGCACTCCCTGCCCCTGGAGTTTCCTCTGGCCATGGCGTTTGCTGAGCAGCTGCTGACATGGAAGCTGGGAGAGAACAGCGAGCGTTCGGAGGACGAGCTGGACACCGTGCCGTCGTCTGTGCTGCTGCAGGTGGTGGAGCTACTCGGTAGGTTGAACACTTTTCATAAAAACATTTTGATGAAAAAATTTTAAAAAACCTCTTTTGAGTTCATGTCTACCTTATATAATACAACCTGAGTAAAATTCTTCAACTCACATATGCATTTTATTAATTATTAGCTCCACAAATCATAAGAGACCTTTAAAAGCTTGAAATTTGAAGCATACCTGTCATTAAACGTGATTGTTCCTGTTGTTTTAGGTGGTTTGCTTTGGACCACTGATCTGGCTGCCTCCATCAAAGAGCTCATCTTTCACTTGCTGGCTGAACTTTTGCGGAAGATCCACCACTTGGAGCAGCGCAAGAGCCCGGCTGGTCTGTCCAGCTCCATTGCTCTGCTGCTGAACCCCTGCCTCGCGGTGCTCATGGCTCTGCAGACTGAACTTCGAAAACTCTATGACCGGGAGACTCAGGGATGGACTGCTGCAGGAGCTGGAGCAGGGGGGTCATCATCTGGAGGGATTGCGTTGGCTCTGGGGGCGGAGCAGAGTCGCTTCTCCACCTACTTTCACGCCCTGATGGAGGTGTGTCTGGCCGTGGCAGAAGTGACTCTTCCCCTAAACGTCGGTGGCTCTTCGGTTGGAGCTCTGTCCTCCACGAGCGCCCCAAACCTCAGTGACTCCTCCTCATCTTCATCATCGTCCCCAGGCCAGACGCCACAGAGCCCCAGTCTCCTCTCCAAACGTAAGAAGGTGAAGATGAAGCGTGAGAGAGCGGCGGCTGCAGTGGCGGCAGCGGTGTCAGGGAAGCGGGGCAGTGGAGGCACTCGGCTGTCAGAGAGTGACAGTGCGCTGCTGAACATGGCGGGAAGTAAACCTGAGGACATGCTGTGGTTCCACCGCTGCCTCACGCTCCTGATGATCCTGCGCCATCTTGCCAACAAGGACCCGCAGGGTTTAAGTGTGACCAGCGATGCGGTGACGGATGCCTGCCAGGCCTTGGTGGGTCCCACCGCTCACAGTCGCCTGCTGGTGCTCTCAGGTATCCCCACGCACCTGGAGGAGGCCGTGGTTCGAAACGCTATCCGCAGGGCGTGCAACGCTCACGGAGGACTCTTCAAAGATGAGGTCTTCATCCCCCTGCAGGAAGAGGACCCCAAGAAGCCCAAAGCCGGAGCGGGGGTGACTAGTCCTCAGGACGGCAAAGCGCTCCCTGAACCTGAACGCCCTTTCACCAACAACGGGGGTCCTGAGAGTCCTGACAGCTCCAGCAGCGTCACTCCAGCCATGAGCGTGAGCGCTTCAGCCTCCACCAGCCAGACCTCCATCTGCAGCTCCTCTCAGGGAGTGTCCCGCACTGCCAGTGAACTTTCTGTCGATCAGGAGCCCTCAGCTGTCCCATCTCTCACCCCCGCTGCTGCAGCGTCGGCTGTTACGTACCCCCAGCAGGGCCCCCAAGACCCCCAGACTGTCTCCAGCCAGGAGAGTCTAGATACCTCCCAGTGTAGCACAGGAAGCCTGGGGAGTCTGGGCAGCCTGGGGGAGCCCGTCGACAGCGCAGAGACACCGTCAGTGTCGGATGGAGGCTCCATGCACACGGTCACGTCACTGGAGAGCAACGCAGTCATGACCAGGCCCATCAAGGGTTACGCTGTCATCGAGGTGGGTTGATTCAGACAATGTAATAGATTACTCGGCTTCACTGTTACATCTGAGGAGAAATAAATTGCTGTCTTTTGTTAATTTCAGGTTCGTTCTCGGGCCAAAGTGGAAAAAATCCGCGCCAGTCTTTTCAACAGCAGCGATCTGATTGGTTTGTCCAGTCTGGAAGGTGAAGAAGAGCTTATGGAGTTGACCAATGAGGAGATCCTCACTGCCTCCAGTGTTAATCAGAGCCTGTTTGACACGCAGGGCAGCTCTGCTCTTGAAGACTACTTCCTGGACAAGTCAGTCAGAGGTTGGTGTTAAACTCTGGTCACATATTTACTGCATTAAATACACGGTTATATAAGTTCTGCCGGTGTAAAACTTATTTCTGTCAACTCATCACACAGAGCTTGTACCATGTGTCCCAGAGAGTCCTGCGTCAAATGCCAAATAATAATCTGTAAAAATAAAATCTTATCTCTCCATGTTTTAAGGTGACAAACTTGTTCCCGGAGCGCGAGACGTCCTCACAGATATTTTTAAGAGCTGTGTGCACTCAGAGCAGATGCTGAGCCTCACACCAGCCAAGCCTGTCAAAGTGTCTGACATTTACCTCAGCAAGGAGCAGATCAACGCTCAGACTCCTGGAAACCTACTGCACACTTTTTTCACCAACGTTAGACCTCCAAAGAAAGTACTAGAGGACCAGCTCACTCAGGTATGTAACATAATCACATTTTAACGTTCAAAAACGCACTTATTTAACATCATCTGCTGTTTTCTTTCATTTTCAAGTGATTCTGTTCTAACCAGTTTTTAAGTGTTACATGTGGATTCTCCCTGTTTTTACATCTATGTGTCAAAATAATTTATTTGTGACAGATTTTAAGAAAGTACGGCACTCCCAAACCCAACAAGAACAAATACAGCAAAGCCGGAAAGGAACAGCACCAAGGCAAAGTAGTGAGCACCAAGAGGCCCATCACCAAACCTCCAACCAAGGAAAAGTCTGTGCTCAACAGTGTCAGGTTAGTAATCCACACAGCACATGTTTGGTTTACTCTTTTTTAACTTTGATCAGGTCGTTAAATGACATTTTCTGGTTTCCTGCCTCTGTTAGAACGGCACTGAGCGAGAAGAAGACAGTCCTGAAGCCTAAATCTCCTGAGAAATCCAGACCCGAGGAGAAAGATGTGGAAAAATCTCCTGCTAAGAAAACTGAAGGTTGGCAGCAAAAACAGAAACAGGACTGATGATTAATGACAGTTTACAGTTACAGACAGTTAACATGTTTCCAAAAAGACAAAATCTATACGATGACATTTTTTTGTTGCCTGATACCATCAAATTAATTCAGAAAGAAGGAACACTACCTCTATTATGTTGCCTAAATTTTAATTAAATAATGAAACAATAAGTTAAATAATGTAAATCTGACAGAAAAGTGAGAATTTTCAGTTTTTGTTTTTGTTTGTACAAATTGAAGTAAATTTATCTCAGTATTTTGTTACTGTTGGTCAGACAAAGTTAGTCATGTGTGACGTATCCACCTTTGTTGCTCTGCTGGCCTGAAGAGTAAATCTGAGCTGTGAGCTTCCTCACAATACTCCTCTGTTTTCTTCAGTCCCGGAGGAAAAGTACCTGACTCTGGAGGGCTTCCATAAGTTTGCCGTCGATCGTGCCAAGCAGGACATCCGGAGTGTCTGGAGGGCGATTTTGGCTTGTGGATATGATCTCCATTTTGAAAGGTGAGACTTGGTGTCAAGTCAAACACATCCAGCAGCTCAGACTGGTGAAACTGTACAAGTGTCACATTTACAAACTCTCCATTACTCATACATGTTGTTCTGTTGTGTCCTTTTCCAACCTTTTTATTTAACTCAGTTATTAGAATTGTTTTAGAGCAGCGTGTCACTTCTGATTTATCAAATTCCCCAAGCATAAAATGTCATTTTGAACTAATGTCTCTTATTTCCACACTAATCATCTGATTGTGATGCAGCATGACTGTGTGTTTTTGTTGTTCCCTGTAAGGTTTACAGGTAAAACAACCAACCGATCTGTCACTTCATTCAAGACAATTTCTCTCATTTTTGGCTTGTCAGACTCAATAACTGTGCATATGTAGATGTGTTTATCTGACTTTCAGAAACCTGTGTGATGAATCAGTGATTGTCAGCGTGTTGGTTGGGCTTTAACACAATCTGTGCTCTGTTTCAGGTGCACCTGCATAGACACTCGTCACGCCCAGAAGGCCTGCAGGAAGTGGAGCCTGGAGATGGACGTGGCGTTGGTCCAGTACATCAACAGGCTCTGCCGTCACCTGGCCATCACACCGGCCAGACTTCACCCCCATGAGGTGTATCTGGACCCCGGTGATGCTGCTGATCCTCGCGTGGCCTGTCTGCTCAGTAAGTAAACGACCCGTTTGTTTCTGTCTGTGCAGCAAAAAAAGACGGTTAAACAAGGTCAAAACTCTGCTGTTTGTGTTGTTCTCTTCCTTCTTTCAACTGTATTACTATCTGAATCCGATGCACAAGTTGCCTCTTGTAATGTAATGAGCAGTTTCTAAATATAGCACCAGAGTCACATTTGCATAGTTGTATTGTTTTGCAGTATTTTAAACTTAAATATGTGTATTTTCAGACGTGCCTGTGGAGAGCCTGCGCCTGCGTTTCGCTCTGCTGCAGTCGCTCAACAACACGCTGGAGAGCTTTTTCCTGCCACTCGTGGAGCTGAGACAGACTCAGACTTATCAGAACAGCATTGCTGCACTGTTGTGTGAGGCCAAAGGTGAGCAGGATCTCAGCAAAGATGTCGAGGTTCAAAGGAAAAAAGTCAACTGTGACTCAAAAGTTTGATTTTTTTAGGAAAATCTACACAAATGTCTGATCTGACTGAAACAAAGTGAACCTGATCAGATCCTTTCTCTCCTCATCTTCTGTTTCCTCTGTTTTCAGGTCTGATCTTCTACGACACCAAGGTCACTGTAATGAACAGAGTGCTGAACGCCACCGTACAGCGGACGGCCGACCATGCTGCTCCAGAGATTACACTGGACCCTCTAGAGATTGTTGGAGGTCAGAATTTCTTTCTCTTTCACATTACTTAACACTTATTTGGACTAATTTGGATTTTTTCCCCTACATTTCTTTAACCTTTGGTTTTTTAGTTTTTTGTTTTTTCATTCTTGAAGCTTGATGCTAAACCATAATGGGAATTACTGTTAGTGCATCACTAGAATATTGCGCTGCAAAACATCATTGTATCATCTTAAAAAAATGATTTATTTTTTTTTCTTCACATTCATAACATAAAACCACAGACTGCAGCTTAAACTCTACATTCTGACCAGCTGCAGTAACCTTGAAGGGTCAAAACTGAAATTTGAGAATATCTTGTTTTATTCTTAGTTTGTAATAGCAGCATCTTGATAAGCAGGAACAGGTTCATGTAGCAGATTTTTTTTGATGGGAATACAGTCTCAAAAAGTATATGATTCAACTTCCCATCACAATCTAGTTTCAAATAAAGCAAATAAAAATCAATGTTAATCAAATTATCAATCCCAATGCTTATTAAATGCAATACATAACTAATCAACCCTCAGGTATCATGACAGTGTCAAATCAGGAGGTAAATGTTTTGTCCCTGTCCTAATTCTTCCTGTGTGTCCGGCAGGTGAGATCAGATCATCAGAAAACACGTATTTCTGTCAGGCAGCTCGTCAGCTGTCCTGCGTGCCGTCATCTCAGCTTTGTGTGAAACTGGCCAGTGGAGGAGATCCAACCTACGCCTTCAACATCCGATTCACCGGGGAGGAAGTTCACGGCACAAGTTAGAAGTTTTCCTTCTCATCTTTTTTTGTACTTAATTTTGCAGTTTTTTTCTTGTAAAAAC
>JAPZDV010000022.1:23347704-23369130 GCA_029814665.1 Acanthurus lineatus
GCGTGGACTCGTCGGCTGACTTTCTGAACGACCTCCAAACGCGTGAAAACACACGACGAAAAAAGTGTGTGAAGAAGGAGTGTGTGTGTGTGTGTGTGTGTGATGGGATGAGAGCGAGAAGCAAAGCAGCAGCAAAGCGAAGCAGTAAGACAGGATGGAGAAGCAAGCGACTCTGAAGGAAAAGGTAAATAACCCCCCCAAAACAACAACTAACACACTGTCACGCGCTCTGACATTTGCGTAATTGTTTTCGCGTTATGCCCCCCCCCCGTATGAGCCTTTTTGTTGCCCCGCGTCCTGGACAGGAAATACCAAATGTCCATTCCTGCGAAAACCTCGTAAAAAAAAAAGACCTCTATCGATTTTCCAGTCATGCATTACTGTACTGCTGCACGAGAGGACGTGTGTGTGCGTGAGTGTGCGTGAGTGTGTGTGTGTGTGTGCATGTGTGTGTGTGTCCTGACGCAGACAAAAGCGAACGTAAACGGGATTTAAATGTCAACAGAAGATCATACAGATTTGCATAAAAAACATGTGTCGTAAAGTGAAACCGCACTCATTTTGTTGTTGCGTGAGCAGAAAAAATCTGCAGAGTCAGTGAGTCTGCGTGAACTGCGGCGCGTTCAAATCCACGTCATTTTCCCAGAAAACTTTTCAAACACTGCCACTTCACACTGTGTGTTTTTTAATCGCTGTCTCTTTGTCTCCTTGTGATTGAAGTCGGTTGGGGCTCCTCTGTATCGGTGTAGGCTCTCATTATCTCTCCTTCTCCACCCTTTCCTGCCCACATGGAGTAAAAGCAGCCCCCCCCCTCCAAGTTTTCTGCCGCCCCAGATGTGAACAAACCCTCACAGTTGAAACTCCTGTAAAAATCACTCTTCTCTCTCTTCTCTCTGGTCCTGCTGATCAGCTGGAACGAGCCGGTGGAGTGTTGCTGGAGTGTTTCTCCTGCTGGGGGGGGGGAGAGATCTGCTCGCTCCTGGGCCCTGAAGCACTGATCTATAATAGATGCTTCACCTGACATTTCTGCAGGAGCGAAGCCTTTTGAACGTCGGCATCATGCATGACAGCGCTGTCAGCAGCAGCAGCGTGGACGTCCCCCCCACCCCCACCCCCCAGCCTTGCTTGTGTATTTCGGAGAGGTGGGCTTGCTTCTGCGTGGGACGTGCAGCTGCAAACCCAGCAGTAAAACTCCTGTTTTAAAACCCTCGTGCGTAAATTCCCACTGCTTTTACTGGTGATGTTGCAGCATAATTAATCTTTAATCTACTAAATTGGCTTTTCCAGGTTCGTTATAAAACACTAAACACTTGAAATTGGGCCTGAGAGTTGCAGGAAGTCGATCCTTTCTGTGCCGCTTATTGGTGATCATGCAAGAAAAGGTGGGAAAGATGAAGGTCAAAGGTTGCAAGAGGAAGAAGAAGAAGAAGCAGCTGATCGGTGAAACGTTTGAGCTGGATGTTGAAACGTCCGGATACCCGGAGCCCTCATGCCTGCTGCCTCTGCTCTCCGGGCCTCTGGAAGTAATTACCAAGCCTGCCCTATCCCAGAATTCAGTCCGAGGAGGTGTGGTGAGACGGAGGTAGAAGGGAAGCTGGCCCTGAAAAACAAACCAGACATGGATTTCACGATTCAGTAAAAAAAAATCCTCAGCAAAGCGTCCCTGCAAACGGATGCGACGCTCGCGGACTTAATCAGTCAGGCTGTGTGTGTCGGACGCAGCTACGACTCGAGTCCGTCTGACGTTTGGATTCAGATTGAAACGGTCTGACTGCCGGTTGCTTAGAGAGCATGAGAAGATAAATAGGAACGCTGCTGTTGTAAGAAAGGTATAATCTTGTTGTAGCAGGAGATTTATGGGGGCTGTTTGATGAGTTGGTGGCCTGAAGAGACGAGTTATGCAGCCAAACTCTGCAGGAAGTTTAGAGTCAGTAACTTTTGTGGTGTTTCTGTTTCAGGTAATTGAAAATTTGCATGTCAGCACTGTTTAAGGCCTCGGTCTCGTGGAGGTCCGTGAGGATGCAGGCGGCGGGGGGGTGGTGTCACTTCTCACAGCGTGCTGAATTCAAAGAGGCAGAGAGAAACCACTCGAAGCTCCAAGGCTGATGTGAAAGATGCCCGTTTTCTTAGACAGCGCTGACTTGCAAATTTCAATCACCCGAAAGAGAGACACCACGGATGTTATCAACTCCAAACTTTCTGCATAATCATCCAGAGAGCTGCACGTGTGTGAAACAAGAGCTGTGTAACTCATCTCATTCTGCATTCAGTCAAACTTATCTATCAACTCTTCAAACTCTAGTTTAATGAGGATGATTGTTAGGATTAACTTGACACTTCTGTTCTGCATCTATAGAAGAATAAAAGCTAACAGGCTGTGAACATCAGGATCAGTGACGGCGTTAACTGAGCAAAGTAAGCTAAAGACTTCATGTTGTCAACTATGAATCTTGTTCTTCTCAGAAAAAGATGATATAAAGTGAAACTTGGTCATAAATAGTAACCGAAAGTGAAACGATATAATATTTGTATAGCAGATGAGCTGATCTTTGAGATAATCCTCTTTAAAATCATGAATAAATGATCAAATAAAGTTTTAATCAGGCAAAAAACTTTGCTCACAGAACAATTTAACATCACTTTAAATAATATGGAAACCATCTTTTTAGTTAAGTTCAAAGACAGAGATTTTATCGTTTCATCTTTTACTCTAATTTTTGATTTTTTGCTAAATTCTGATCACTAGACGACACAACCTTCGTACAGCGAATTTTATGTTTTTTTACAGCAGCCATCAACATTTGTCTTGTCTTGACTGGAACAGCACCAGTGATACAAACACTGACTCACTGGAGTTTGTTCAGTGTCCCAGAATGCAACACGGCGGAGCCAGCAAACACAACACGAGGGCACCGCAGCAGGCCAAACTAAATGGAATCCAGCCTTTATTTATGACCTTTAATAACAAACAATAAAACTGAATTGTTTTTTGTGTTTTTTTGCTGTGACATGTTCAAATGTTCTCGGTGAAAAATGTCCGTTCTGTGTGTTTTTCCTGCTTCTGTGGGAGAAGATGAGTCTTTGCTTTGCAGCTCGTGCGCTCACATTCCTCCGAGCTGCACGTTTCACTTACTGTATGTTCAGTTTGTCATCCAGCTCTTCGCTCAAGGGCATTCCTGTCCGTTAAGTGTTATATTTTTAGTCTTTTTTGGTAGGCTGATTATAGCTCTCTCACTCCTCTCCTCGTTTCACTCCTGCAGTTTTCAATCTTCGGCTCTCGGACCGGAGGCAGACCCATCCGGTGCGTTCCCGGAGACGGGGGGGTCAGGTATGGTCTCAGCAAAGCCGAGTTCATGGAGAAGGTGCAGCAGAGCAACGAGGCGTGTCAGCGCGGCGACTTCCAGTCCGCCGTCCTCTTGTACACCAACGCCCTGCAGGCCGACCCGCAGAACTGCATCCTGTACAGCAACCGTTCGGCGGCGCTGCTCAAACTGGGGCAACACCAGGCGGCGCTGGCTGATGCGGAGAAGGCGTGCGAGCTCAACCCAAAGTGGCCGAAGGTGAGTGAGCTTCAGCGTTTGAACTGTAGATCTTTTATTGCAAATGTGGGGAAACATGAAGAGAAAAGTGTTAAAACGTAACAGAAACTAGCAACTTTTATTAAGTTTCATTGCTGAGAATTCAAAATCTGGTGTATTAAATTTAATTTGAGGGCTCTGATGTCCATTTTGAAATGGATTATTTTATGAATTAGCTGCACAGATTGAAATGGAGACTCGCTGGTCTGATTGTGTTGTGTGTTTGATGAAAAAGGCTGTTTTTTTTTTTTTTTGTAATGTTGTTTGCTACAAAAGTGTGTTTCAAATTAATCCAAGTTTCCACCGCATAAAGTTTTTATGGATTAGGAACTTCTGGAGGAACTCACAGCAGGGATGTGGATCTAAATTAAGTTTTAGTGGCCAAAAAGTCTTTAACTTCTTAAAAAAAACTCCCTGATAGTTCTGATTGGTTGAGTACTCGCAGCATTTTAGCCAAACAAACCGGTTTGTTTTCTGTTGATTGTGCTTTGACAGATCAGCAGAAGAGAGCATAAAACGGATGTAACGGACCAGATATTATGTTTTTATAAAACTGCACACAAAGTCAGAGTGTAAAAACAAGTGTTGCTTTTTCACATCAGCCTGATCTTTGCACGAATCTTTATGCATTTATGAAAATGCAACAAACAGCAGGCTTGAAGGAACCTTTCAGTCGTTCTTGGTACCGAAAGTTCCAAGTACTTTTGTCTGTAATGCAGCTGATATCAGTATTTGCTCAGTAGATAATAAATGTCTTCTTGAAATTTTGTACCTCTGCATGTTCCTCACACATGCTGAATGATTCATCTCCAGTTTGAAGTCTTTCAAATTCCACTCCTGCGTCGCGTTCGTGTGGCCGCTGATCAATACCAAGTTTTTCTGGGGTATTGTCTTTGATCTTGTCCGGACCATGTGGACTAACCTGCGATGGATTTCACATTACTCACCTGCAAAGATCACCGGGAGACCGATTCCTCACCGTGATAGAAATGCATCGATTTCACGATTTAAGCGTGGAGAGATACTTTTGTCTTTCAGCGGAGAGAGAGAGAGAGAGAGAGAGAGAGAGAGAGAGAGAGAGATTGATGATAATGTGGTGGAGTCGTATTGACGATAATTTGTCGCTACCAGTGATGCATCAGCGGCCCCCTCCCCTTTGATCTGATGCTCAGGTAGGTTTCCTCCGCCGTAAACATGCGCCATCGCAGTCGGAGCTGCCACTTTTTATCACATAGATAACACTCAGCATCTGAGCGTCAACAAGGAGAACATCTAACTACCAAACTACAACTGGAAATTATTGCCAAAATCATTCTCCTTTTCTCATTTTGTTGTTATTTCCTCAGTAAAAATTGTCAGATTCATCGCTTGTTTTATTCATAGAGTCACATTCATACGTTTTCACCGTGGACAGGACAAAGGAACAGAGAGAGAGAGAAAGAGAAACTGAAAATAAGAAAAGCAATTTAAGACAGAATGCAAGCTGAAGACAACTGAAGTGAACAAGGACGAGGCCTGACATCCAGGAGACCTTGTAAAAGAAAAGAGAGAGAGAAGAATCAGAAAAATTGAAAATAAGAATAAAGAAAAGCCCAAATCTTCATGAATGTTTGTCACATGTGATCCATCGCGCACTAATCGATGACCAAATCTCTTTTTTTATGAATATAACATCGTTTTTCGGCTGGTTCAGGTGTGTTTCAGTATGATGCTTCTTCTGTGTCGTTCAAGGCGTCCAGTTTCCAGCGGTGATCCCTCTGCCATGTTGTCACTCATCGCTGTGAAGCATCGAAACAGAGAACATCTCGTTCATTCGGGGAGAGATTTCATAACCCTCTGAGGCCAAAGAGACTAAACTATAATTGAAAAATCGCTGCCAGAATCGTTCTGCTTTCTCCTCTTTATATGCCGTCCAAGTACAATGAACTCTTTGTGGTCTGACTGGGGGATGTTTGGCTTAATCTCGCCTGTGTAGCTGCGCTTATTCTTGGATTTATTGCCTGACAGCTTCCACTTTCATATTCAAGTTCGTGTTAGCAGGCGCGGTGTCGACGTATCGCCTGACCCTCGTGTTTGACTTTGTAACAGGAGACGCAGGGATTAATATGTCTGTGGTATTGACAATTATACAGAGGGGGTGCATGTATATATTTTAAATTAAGCTGCCTGTTTCACCACAAGGGGTCAGTGTTGTCAAACAGGAAGGCTTTTAAATGGGGTTTGCTATTGCAAAGGGAAAAAAGGCAGTTCAGCTTTTTTAAATTTCAAGATGCTTTTTTTTAAAATTAATTAGGTTCAAGGGAAGTAAAATGTTCATTGTGACTAAATGTAGAAATGTGCTTAAACACCAACACCTTCACGGTGCAGGGAGGTGTGTTGTTATTCATGATTAATGCACAGGTGGAGGCCAAGGTCACATCTTTTTTTAAGAGTTTTATTCACATTTAGCTCCAAAGAAACTCTGATCTTCTATTCACAGCTCAGACGTTTTAATATTCATGTGAATGTACAGCCTCGCGTATTCGAACTCCTCCGTTTAGAGAGCTGCCGCCTCAAAAGAATTGATTAGTAACGGTGGTCTTGACACTCATGGCGTTGGCCTCGGGGAAAGAGAGATTTGGCTGTGCGCGGTCCATCTGCTGCTGCCTGGATGTGTGATGGAGGAACAGGGATTAAATCACAGGAGTGTGCTGGCATTCAGATCCTGTGTGAGTACATAATGTCATCAATCATACCTCCCTATGACTGCACTCCTGTATATCGGCCCCCCCGTCAAACGGTGACAGGCGTGGGTTTCTTTCTTTTTTTTTTTTTTTGCTGCCCCAAGCACCATCGAGCAGGAGCAGGAGCAGCAGCAGCAGCACCACCCTCCTGAAGCCCACAGCCAGCCTGTGAAGGAGCCCCCCCCCAACCCCCACTACACCACCCCACCCGTCTAATCTGTCAGCTTTCCCTGCTGTAAGTGCCAGAACACACATTCAGAAAGAAGAAAGAAAATGTGTGGTTTAATGACCCAAGACAGCTTTAGGCCCTTTGTACCTCACCCTCTTACTGAATATAAAAAGCTTAAATGAGAACAAAATAGGGTGTCATTTCATTGACAAGTGTGTGTATGGGTGTGGGTGTCTGTGTGTGCGTGTGTGTGTGTGTGTGTGTGTGTGTGTGTGTCTTTGAGCCAGTCTGAGAGGGAAAATGGGACAAAAAATGTGTGCTGTATAATCAAGCTTCTTTTCATGTGCATGATTAATTTTTTAAGCGGCAGACGAGTGATGCTGCAGAAAACTGATAAACTTCAGCTCGCACTTTCTGAAAGACCAGTGTGTGTGTGTGTGTGTATGTGTGTGTGTGAGTGTGTGAGAGGCTGAGCATGATGGGAAACATTTTAACTGATATTTCCTGCGAGTATTTTGGGATTGAGTGAGAGGACATTTGTCTCTCTCTTTAGATGGATCCCCTGTCTGTTTTGTCTCCTCCCTCCCAAACGCTGCCATTTCAGTGACACGTTAAAAACAAACAGACCTTTCTTGCTTTCGCTTCCGTCCTCCTGACAGCAGAGTTTCCTGGGAACCAGAGGAGACGCGTGGCGTGGCGGTGTGGCGGCGTGGCAGCGTCGGGGGGGGGGAAACATCTCTATCATTTGCATATCTTCTGATTATAGGTTGTGATGGTGCCTATCGAGGGTATTCTGTCTCCGTGCAGCGACGCCGTCATAACGATGTGTGAAAACCCGACACGCCTCGTTTCCCAGATGAAGTTTTTAAGTGCAAACCATGACTTGCATACATTTTTTTTTTCTCCACCATCATAAAAACGTCCATTTACACGCCAGCGGAGGGACCTTGGGTTTGACTGAGACAATGACTGTTTGCGTTGGGAAAAGGTCATGGTGTGTGTGTGTGTGTGTGTGTGTGTGCAGCTCTGAATGGGGACTTTAATTACAGCGGAAACATGTCCGGTAATTGTAAAAAAGAAGTGGTTTGCTGACACCCTGATGAGGCTTAAAGCTTCTGTTTTTCCTGCAGCGTCGGGTGATGACACTGGTTGCTTTTACACAAAAAAAAAAAAAAAAGGAGAAGAAGAAGAAGAATAGTGCGTGTGATTTGAAGACCTCATCCGTCGGCGCTCTCAGCAGCTTTCTGCTCTTCATGTGGACGGAAACCACTGGGGTGTAATGCTCCCCTGTTGCTCTGACAGTCCGTTAAACCGGCTCTCATCTGATCTCGGTGTGTGTGTTAAGAATAAAGAGCCTGGCTTTTGATCTCACGTGGAGAGCGGTTAGAGCTTTTGTGCCTTTCGTCTTGCTTTCATTTTCGCCATCTGAAATATTTATCTCATAACACGGCGGTGACCTGTTCGATTATTTTGATATGTGCTGAATAATGAAGTGAAAAGCTCACAGTGGAGCTGCAGTGAGTGGACTAGAATGTGTGTTTTTGTATTTTTGGAGAAAAAATGATTTAAGTAGGCAGTTTGTTTTAAGGCACCATTATAACATTGTGCTATACAGTCAAATGCATGTATTCAGTGTCTTCTTTTACATTATTTTCTCTAATATTGCAAATCTAGTAGAGAAAAAATCTGTCCTTTGTCCTATTGAGTGGCTTTTCTAACACTGTGGATCTATTAACTGTCCATCTGTCTGTCTGTCTGTCCACCAACTTGGTCCAAACATAAACCAAATCAACAACTATGAGATGGATCAGCATGAAGTTTTCTGCAGACATTCATGGTTTCCAGACTGTGAATCCTGCTGACTTTGGTGATACTCTGGTTTTCTGTTAGCCCCGTTGTCAGATCAGGATTTTTAATTTGACCTGTTTCGCAGACATTTCATCATAAACCAACCAAATGACATTTAATGTGAACATGATAAACATTAAAACTGCTGAAATTCTGCATGTTGAGCTTGTTAGCATGCTAACATTAGCCTTTAGCTTACCTCTGTTTCCGACTGTAAACTCTGTAAAGTTCATTTTCTGCAGTTTTTAGTGACGGTGATGTTTCGTGACAGTTTTTCAGTCACAATAATTCAATCTGAAAATGAACCCGGCCGACTGTTCGCCGCACACGTCTTTCCTCACCAGCTTACTCGAACATATTTAAATGAAAAAAAATAAAATATGAATTAGATAAAATAAAAAATAAATGCCGAAGTCTGAAATATGTATCAGTGCATATTTATAATATTCCTGGATGCATATTTATGACGGCATGATTCGGTTTTGATTTGAAGGAACCGAGTGCACCTGACATCAACCTGCCCTTGGTTATGAATAAACAGATATAAAATATGAATGATCCTCGTTAGTCGTGAGCGCGCTGATAGACAGCAGAGACTCGTTATGACAGAGTGCAGAGAAACTTGTTCACCACTTGAATCAGATGTGTTGCTTTTGCCTCTTTGTGCTTCAAATTATTGGCTCATAATGACAGAAGGAGCGCAGGAGCTCATGCATCCTTCAGGAGATCCTGTGACACAGATGAGGCTTATTTATTACTGATTACAGTTGTCAGAAGTAATCAAAGATTCCTTTCAGAATAAAGTTAGAAGAGCTCAAACTGTTTAAAATTAAGTGGACAGACAGAAGGGAGCCAGAAAAAAGAACAAAACTCAAATGATTTGCTGAAAAACTTTGCAACTGATAAAAAACAACTTGATGAGAGTCTGGAAAAAGTAATAGATTTATTGGTGGACTGATTACTTTCACTTACTGGTCACTTCATTGGGTCGACTTGTACAGTGTAAAGTAATCTAATACAGCCGCTCTGCCTTTACAAACACAATAATGTTCAGAATATTAAAAATGCCTTTTCATAAAATGCACTCCAATACAACACCAGCATCCACTATGAGCTCCGTAATAAAAAGTTAGTTATTAGTTTTATAAAAGTGATGAAACCAGGAACGCAAGATAAGGATTTTTCAATTACCTGCTTCTCATGGCCAATAAGTTAACTCATAAGTTTACATTTTTGTATATTTCTAGTTTGTGTGCAGGGGAGGGCAAGAAAGGCATGATATAGGGAGCAAAGACGGATGATTTTAATCATTTAAAATTCGGACTGAACCAAATCTTTCTGGCATCAACACTTGTCCCCAGTCTGGCAACCTGTGCAGAACATTTATTGCATATTTAAATTATTTTGTCTTCCTCTGAAAGTGTAAAACATGTCAGCTTCAGCGACATCATGTGTGGCTCTACAAAGCAGAAACTTCAGGTGCAAAAAAATGAAGCCAACATCAAAGTGCTAAAAACTGCAGTTCCTCTAATGTCCACTTGGGGCTGGTTTCCAAAACAAGTCAATCCCCATAGACCCCCATTTTAAAATGTCCAACTTTACTGCAGAAAAAAACAGGTTTGCAACTTGATTGTCAGATAAGTTTTAGTCTTTATGGCAAATTTTAATTGAAAAAAATCAACTATAAAGCTGCATTTTACCACCAACTGTATTTTCATGTTTAGATGGTTAATTAAGTCAGTAGAAGCAGTTTGGCTTCATATTATTGACTCCATTAATAGTTAATAATGATGAATAGCAGGAAATGAACGCTTACATTATGGGTCAATAATATCGGCCCTACTAAAAAAAATCTTTTCATAATAAAAAATTAAAATTTATAAACTTTATAAAAGTAGATTTCATAGCAGAACTGTTGTATTGGATCACATTACACTGTCTATTAATTTATACAGAGTTTGATCAGTTTGGCTTCTTCTAGAGTCTCTCTTTTGTTGAGCATGTTAACACAACTGAATGTTCAGTGGATTAAAGGAGTTTTTGACTTGATAAAACTGTCTCAGAAGCACCGCATGGCATTAGATTTGGAAAATATGGGATTGATCTACACAAAAAAGTGCTTATTTGACAAAAGAGCGATTTTAAATGCAGCCATTTTTTATCTGTGGATCTGCAGCTCTGTAGACCGTCTGAACACCACAGAAGTGTTTCGGTTTTACTGATATACACTTATAATGACAGCACACACTCCCTGCTGCCGTCCCTCTTCATGAAGATGTGTGTGTGTGTGTGTGTTGGGTTAGAATACGATCATCCCGCCAGTTTCCCCTCTTCTTCTTCTTCTTCTTCTTCTCCTTCTTCTTCTCCTGCTGCTGTTGCTGCTGCCGCTGTTTTCCACCGTCGCTCCTCGGCTCGCCATGGAGAGAGTCGAGTCATGAACCACTAATAAGAGGGTTCCGTTTTGCTTCTACCGAGCCGAGGCTTGAACTAATGAACAAATCAAATGAATGGCATGTAATTATAGGCCAGAGAGAGCAGGACGGACAGAGGGTTGGCGCTAGCGGGCACAAACCTGAAATTATTTGTCTGGAAAAATCTGTGAAATGAGCGGGAGCAGTTAAATTCTGCCTTTTTTTTTCCTGTTGGAAGGCCGCTGTGGGTTAGCAGCGCTGCACATACGCACGAGCCATGATGGAGGGAAAGTGACCACACACACACACTCTCTCTCACACACACACACACACACACACACATACGAGTCTGCTGTTTTGATTTCAACAGCACTTTCTTGGCAGCTGCAGTCTGTCAGATGAGATGACACTGAAGCTGTTTGGCTTCCCTCTTCCTAAAACAACAACAGAGTGTCGCTCCTTTGCAGATTTTACCGACTTTTCTCTCGCTCGGTGTTTTCTGTCTCATGTACTAATGTTCACTAATGTTCCACATCAGTTTTTGTTTGAGCTTCTGCATCGTTATCCGCCTGATTGATGTGATTTGCATCCGAAATCAGCCCTTTCTTTGGGTCTAATAACTCGCTCAGAATTGAACACATCAGCATGCAACACATATTGTTAAAATCAGCTCACATTTCCATTTTATACAACGTGCTTCCTCTGAGTCTGATGAACTGCCGGTGAGTAAAACAGCCCAGGCACAGCATGTAGATTATGCCACTAATATGACTGATAGAATATATTTATTTACAGAATTGTGCTGCTATTTTCAGTCCACCAGCTCGATGTGCAGTGGATGCTTTTCGACACATTTTCCTTTTTTCTTCTTCTTGCAAATTCGGAACGGCAGATTCCAAATCCTGCTTACTCGGGTCGCTGCGATGGTGGCCAAGTGGTTTTCCTCTCTGCCACCCAGGCGCCCCACCAAATTGTAGTGTTTAGTAAAATTTAATCTGCTTTCAAGAAACACCAGGCGCACACACACTTAAAAAAAAAAGAAAATTGGCCCATCTTTTGTATTTTACAGTAACCATAAGCTCCGTGCAGCGTATATCTCCAGCGCTCTGCCGGATCCCGCAGAGTTCGCAAAGAATAGGTTTCCCTGCGTCGGGTGATGTAATGTGGTTTGATGCGTGTGTGATGACCTCCGTCTCACCCCCCCACCGCTGTCTGTCTCCACGCCGTCCTGGGGACATGGATGAGTCAGAGCTCGGAGCTGATGTCACCCTGATTAAAATCTGTCTGTTAGCACCCTATCAACACCTGCTGGACAGGAGGGGGGGCGGCTGACGTGATTTTAAAACCGTCTCCTCGAAAAAATATTGGACCCAAAGCTGCAGACTCGTGTGTGTGTGTGTGTGTGTGTGCTTTGTGTTTATATGAGTGTGTGTCTGTGGGTATTTTTATTCTCGTTAATTTGGTCAATAGTGAACTCTTGATGCGTGTTAGTGTTTTTTTTTTTACAAAAAAACAATATTTCATTTCTTTTTGCAATGCCATTTTGCAGATAAGCTCGTCATGAAATTAAACGCAGTCCCACTTTGTCCCTAAAGAAATAAACTGTGTTTAAAGCCGAGGTAAGCAGCTCAGACAAGAAACTTTCAATCATGCTGGAGAACGTCTGCGCCTTTCAGAATGCTTTTTCCCTCTAGATACACCAATTGATTACCAACTTAATAGCTTTTTGCTTGCTATTACATGGCAAGAAATGTCAAAAGAGCCGGAGAAAGCAGGCTCATTTCCAATGCTTGTGGCATAGCAGCCCGCCGCTGATAGTGGATCAGCTTAACAAGCCCGAGGAAATGAGGAAAACAATTGCACCCTGCTCCCAGCGTATAACCCCATGGGTCATAAAGATCCGTATTTTTTATTTTCTTACAGGGGTTCATCTTGTCGTCAGCCCTCATATTGCACTGGCTCCTCCCACCTGGGAGTTTGGCAAAGCCTGGAGACCTGGATGTCTCCAGAATTAGCACAGCACCGGCTTTGCTGCAGGGAGGAAACGCTCCCATTGGGGGGAAGAAAAAAAATGTTGTAGAGCAGAGAGCAACCTGCAAGAAGCCCATTAGCACACACTGCATAAGCACGGCGAGATGAATAGCAGAGCTGCGAGTTATTTTTCCCGCTCTGATCAGCTTCCAGAGCTCGTTGTCATCACCTCTGAACTTTAGGTGACTAGTTCGCTCTTGTGTTTTTTTTCTCCGTCAGCGCCAGCAGCTGTGTCAGATGCTTGCTAACATCACAGCTGCTGCCTGAGAGTAAAGAAAAAGTCATTCTGCTGATGCATAATGTCACAGATCTATTGTTCTATCTTTCACCTCTTTAAGGAGGTGCAAGGTTTGGTCTGCGCGCACGCCGCAGTTGAAAGTGTTCCTCTCTTAGCTTGTGGTCTGTTTCATACGGCACCTATTCATGATGTAACCTCCTTCCCAGAATGAGTCACTCGCCCCGGTTCCTCGCAGGGAAGAGGAAAAAAAAAAAAACAGGGGGGATAAAGGTGCCACTAATTTTGTTTCCAGGTGGCTGACGAGCATTTTTGGAAAGGCTTATGGCAGCAGTTTGAGAAAAATCAGCCTCAAATCAGTTTTTACTTGCATAAATGAAAAAAAAAAGGTACTAGACTTGTGTTTTGGTGAGTGGTGAACACTTTTTCTGACTGTACTGACATCCAGTCAGCTTTATATTTGACGAAAAAAGAGAAGAAATGTTGTAATTTAATAATATAATCTTGTTTTTGATAAACCTGTAATTACGTTGTTGTACAAAGAAACTCCATGATAATTGGAAACAGCAGCTCCTGTCAGCCTCAATCCAGTCAGTTTCTCTAAACTTCAGTGGTGAAGTTTTGACAAAAATGTTTTTAAAAATGTCGATACAGACCTCTGAGATGACCTCTGCAGCGTAATCCTCTCCCCTGCTGTCCAGCTGTAATGTCAGGATATCGTAAACTGTCATTATTTTACCAAAATGTAGCTAAAAACACTGATCTGAGGTTTCTGCAGCTCCTTTAAAGCCCTGAAAAACTGTGCTAGAAATAACATATTTACATTATGTCTCCTGCGCATGCTGGTGAAGCTCCGCTGCATCTCCAAACTCTTAATATAGGTAGTTTAACAGAAGCAATGAAGACATTTTTTCTCATTACTGCAAATAGAAACAGATGCATTACTTTGCAAATCACAGCATGCACCAGTGTAAAATGTCAGCGCACATTAATAGAACGCATTAATTCGATGATTTGTCACTTTAAATCTGTCACTGTTTGCTTCAGAAGAAATCAATTGATGCATCAGCAAAAAAAACCCCAAAAAACGCAAAGTCCTATTTGTTAATGTTGCTCATGTGGAACCAGAACATGGAATGTAATCAGGCTTTAGTTTAAGTATGACCTAATTTTGTCCGTTAAGTGAGCGCCGCGTGGTCACAATTTTTCTGTAATTACTGACTTAACCGGCATGTCGAATGTGATTAATGATAGATGATTTCTAATAAATTATGGATGTTTGGAAGGCGCTCTGGAACAAAGAATGCAATATGCACAATATTATGTTAACTTGCCTCTGTGATAATCTCAGATTTTTATTTATTTTTTTTTTTCCCAAAGACAGTGAGCAGGACCGTTTAATATTCAAATCCACTTCCAGCGAAAGATGAATCTTCGTTTTCTGTCTGAATGTCTCGGCTTGTAACGGCCCCCAGCCTAATCCATTCTTCCAAAGTGCTGCTCGCAGATCTCAGGGCTCGTTTTTTAGGCAGCTAAATTACTCACTTGTGTCAGGTTATTACAATTAGCTGTTTGAATACCTGTGCGGTTGTCTCTTACCTGCATGCTTCCCTCTAATTCGTTCTCCTCGTAATGAGTTTTGCAGGGAGATGCAGCAGCAGCAGCAGGAGGAGGAGGAGGATGGAGGAGGGGGAAGGAATCACCCTGGGGAGAAGTGTTAGCTAAAAAACATGGAGTACAGGTGGTGTTTATAGAAGTGCAAAGTTGACAAATGACTTCCACGGTTATGGATCCAATCTCAGTATTTGACCAGAGGCTGAGCTGCTTCAGTCAGGCGTTAAAAATCAAAATGCTTTAATGAGCTGGACAATCAAATATACACTCAGTGACCAGAAAAAAAACATTAATCGCTGTTCAGTAACACACTGAACCGTCTCAGACTCGGATAGAAGAACTGCAGCTCCTCGTGTCGAGGCTGTTATTCATACAGACTCTGTTTTTCTGTCCTTTTAGTCTGCGTGTCATCTGAACTGGTGCACATTTGGCACATAAACAGGAAACTCATTAACATAATTTAAAGTCAGTGCTCCTCAAACTGTTCCTGAGTGATTCTTGCACCTTAACAAGGGCACGATCTTACCGAGAGCGTCATCATCTCGAGAACATGACGACCATGGATGGATGCATTTTACAGGAGATGCTCTGGCACCGAGACATGACACATATAATGATGGAGCCAGTGAACGAGGGGGGGTCAGTGACCTCAGAGTCGTTACACTATGACGCATACTGAGTGTATCATGATGATGCTGTCTGAGCCCACAGTAAAAACCCCCTGCAGCACTGAGACGAACGCAAACATCCTGCCTGGTCATTCGCTTGAACTCTTCATGCAGGATGGTGATGCATTCAGTGTCGGGAATCAGTCGGTAAAATAGGTCACCGTGTAGATTTTCTTTGCCCAAACAACCCGACGTCTCCGCATTTACCCACCAGGAGCCTCCCCCCTCACACCCAGTGTTTTGCAGTGTCTCGTGTTTTGCTATTTTTATTTTTCCCTTTTCAACGTTTCTGCCTCTTGAGCAGCGCAGCGACTCCGCACTCTTGTCAGTCCTCAAACCCGCCCACCTGGAAGCCACAATCACGCCTTTTTCAAAGTCTGTTAAGTCATGATTCAAGTCCTTTTTTTTTTTTTTTTTCAACCCATTTACATGCAAAGCAAGAGTGGAGTTTGAGTTGCTGTTGTGTGCACCTGTTTATGTAGGAATACATATGCAAATGGAAGAAGCACTTCTGCTGCTTCTGTGCATTTATCCAACACCAAGTCTGCTTTAGAAGGAGAAGAAAAACTGTTGAATAGTTTACAATCCACTCATCGTTCAATAGGATATCAATCCACAGCTGTCTGAATGTTTGATTAACTGTTTTAATCATTTTAGGAGCAAAACTGACATCAGTTTTCTGGTTCGAGCTTCTGAATTGTGGAGATTTGATGCTTTCTTTTGTCTTTTATGAGTTTGTACATTGTGATGGGAACAAGTCTTTCAGACCAAAGACCAATAACGTAGATTAAAATCTGTTTTTTGGGTTTTTGAGTGAAATAGAGGTTGTGATTGATAAGCTGTTACTGCAGCGTGTCTGTAGATTCTCAGTCAGATCCAATCAGGAAAACAATTCATAACCTCATCAGCTCCACTTTAATGTCCAAACACAGTCACTTCTCACCCCATAAAACCAATGTGTGATGTCATGTCGGCTACGTCCACTGTCTGTGATGAAGTCTGTGGATGCCACTGTGACTCGAAGTGTATGAATCTGTGAATCCTCTGGCTGGGTGTTTTAGTGAAACGTAACAGACACTGTTAGAGATGTTCTTGTTCCTCTTTTTGCCCCTGAAGTCTTCACACAATATCTGAATGTTTTAGCTTTTTCTAAAGGATCTCCTAAATGCAAAATAACATTTTTTCTCACTTTCTTAGTATCAAAAAAAAGCAAATACAAACACGATAAGTCAGCAGTTGGTTGGCTGGACATTGAAGCAGGCGGCACAGACAATGAAAATCAACACGCTAATTATCAGCTGTAATGCAATGGATTGTTATTCACTGAGTCACAACGGTAACCATAACGATCATGCGGCCCTCATCCTCATCCTCATCCTCATAACGATTGTCCGGTTGCCCCCGGTAACCACATGTGGACCACCGTCTGCCACCTCATTGTTTCAGGTTGGTAAACACTTTTTTGTGTTGAAAAAATCCTTCGTCTTTGGCAAAGAAGAGTGAAGGTTTGAGTCAAAAAGTAACAAAAGTGATAAACAACAGAAAGAATAACTGTTTAATATGTTTCCTTTATAAACAAATGATTGTAGCTAACAAGTTTAAGGCAGTCGGCTTCAGCAGGCACTGAATGTTCACCGTCTTCCACAGTGCGAACGCAGAGTAAATAAATAAGTTGACAGATAAATAAGAGAAGAAGGCTGGAGGCAAAACATTTTAAGGTTCGCTAAATTCTTTAATACAGAATCTCAGTTTTCCTCCTTGTTTACTGCAAATCCAAATCCAAAACAGCTTTGCAAGAGGCAATTATCATTAACACTAATAATTTCCTCACAAATGAGAGGTATTGAATAAATGAGTGTAAATTTGTCCGTCTCTTAAGGCGGAATTACTTTATTTTTAAGGGCAATAACTTTTATGTGAAGAGAGCATCAAACCAGATCAGAACCAAAAAAAAAACCCAAAACAAAAACACTTAGAGACTTATTAAAGTTTGCACATCAGACAGAGTTTGGACCGTTGGAGCAGGTAGCAAGTCAACAATCAATGCGTGTATTGACAGTCAGCAAATGTCATATAACACTGAAGTTATTCTACTTTGAGCACCACATTACTCAGAAATGAAACAGTTCTGCAGAGGAAGAGGAGGAGGATGAGGATGCTGATGCAAACATCGATTACGTTACATTACATTAAATCTGTATTTGAGTATCAAACAGTCCGTTAAAGCTTCTCCACTCTCCGTCTGTGTGCTCTGTCTGTTTAAAACTGTCTGATTTATCAGCCACAAAGTGCTTCTTCCATTTTAATCCTCACAGTCAAACTTGTGAGCAGTTGCAAACACCAGTTTGTGCACCTGAAGAACTTATTAATATTTTACAATTTTATTCCCACAAAGCCATCTGCTAAAACAAACACTGATTCATAATACATATAGATTTCATTTAAAGCTTTTAACCACTTAATCTCAAAGAATGCAGGAAGAAATGTGTCAAAATGAGCTCGCAGAATTGTTGCATCCCTAATTAAAGGCCTGATGCGCTCCGGCGGTAAAGTTTATCATTGATTAATGCCGCCTAATTAGAGCTTTGCACCTAACTGTGTTGGTTAAGTGATGTAAGATTGTGAAAGACAATCTGAAAAGAATATTATTAAAGAAACATGATGTGCTTGTTCACTTCGCAGCTGCTTGACACCCCCACACGAACGTTACCCTCTCCACCGACGAGTGCTTGTGGGTTTAGAAGCGGTCGGATCAATCAGATGCTTTGACGAATTGTGATTAGGAGGCCCTCCAATAAATGCAACCACTTAAATCTTTGTGCTGCAGGTTATTGAGGGGAAACTAGTGCAATTTCACTCAGCGAGTGCAGAGTGGAGGCGGTCTAATCAATCACTTTGATTGTGACTGTGCACCAGCGTGAATTTCACTCACTGCCCTTCCTGTCAGACGTTAGCAGGAAAACGCGGCGCTGCAACACTGTTTTCCATCTGTCGTTTGACACAAACACCTCAGGTGTGAATTTTACACCTGCGAGTTTCTCGTCTGTTTGTGCATTTTCTGCCACGTCTGCTGCATTAAAACTCCGCTCGTTGTGTTGAACTTTTATTCCGTTTTAATCTCAGTTTTGCAGACACAGTGAAGTGTTTGTGTCTGAACCGGCCACATGAAACTCTCTCACCCTCGCCGTGTCACGTCATGTGTGAAACGACCTGTGTGAAAATAAGGTCAGCGCCCTCGCAGCGCTCGCAGTCCTTGGGAAACTCTTATCCAACAATGAGCCGAAAACAGGAAACTGAGTGGGAAGTTTGTCAACAAAGCTCGGAAGTGACCTCTCTGGTTTGTCAGGGTCGCGGTTGTAGCTGCGAAAAAATCAAAACATTTTGAGGAAATTTTGGCTTTTCACTCTTGAAGCCCGGCCTGATATAAACAGAGAGCATAATGGTTCAAGTATCAGCGTGTCTGCAGCGACGGCACTCAGGAAAACAACCACTGTGGCGTTCAAGTCGCTAGTTTGTCACATCATGAGTTTCGCCTGCAACTCCGACACAAGCTCCTTGTGTCCTTGTTTAACATGCAGAACTCTGTTATGGGAGATATTTTGAAGATCCGTTTTGCTGTAAAGCATCGCACACTGATCTGTTTTAAAGACTGATATTAACGCAGTTTATATCCCAGTCTTTTTAAACTTTGCAGGCAGTGTCATTATGAAATATTGATGCATGGAGGATCCGAATGTTTCTAATTACTTCCACAGTTTTCATTGACTCATAAATAGAATAAATTACACATTTACCCTAAGCATTGACATGTTTATTTATGATGCAGGCTCCTTTCAGTTTCATCATGTAATTGCATATTTGCATCCGTAGGACCACCACAGCTCTCATTTCCCGGAGCAACACTTATGGCACAACACGTTCATTCATGCCACATGGGATTTTACTATTTCTGAGTCTGCGGTTAAATGCTTTTACGTTATTGGAGTCTGTTTGTGGAAAGATTCGGTTTCCATTTCGGGCCAAATAAGGCAACAAATGTTCGTGGTATGAACTGTATAATGCTCCATAATGTGATATATCATGCTTCTATATTAACTCTGAGGTTGAAATTACACATAAAAAGCTATATGTGTGTGTGTGTGTGTAACATAGTTTTTATGTGATTAGATTTTCTGCATTTCTGCATGTGTGTGTGTGTGGTTTTTTTGTGCACACCTGGCAGTTCGCCATCTGGCTTCTGAAAGAAAGAAATGTTTTAATTCCTCCGTTAGTCCTCCTCCTAGTTCATAATACACCAAAGCGTAATTAACTGAGATGTGTATGTGGCCGTGCAGAGGCCTCGGGGGAATTAAAATCTCTTTAGTCCGACGTGTTTGATTAATAAATAGGCATGTTTGGCCGGTTGGGGGCAGGAGGGAGGGCAGTGGGATCGTTCTGCAGAGGTTAACACACCCTCATGGCTGGATGCAATGCAAAGTCGAGCGCTGATAATCCCCTCGAGGGCGAGTTTAAAGTCTCCTCGCCGTCGCCGCCGTTCGCACCAGAAAGGTCTCTGAGGCTGAGAGAGAACTGTCTCCTTCACCTGAGATCCTACCTGACATGTAATTACCAAAAAGACGTGTGTGGTGAAATCATTTTAGATTTGTTTTGAAAGTTTTGTGTCAAAAGGCTGAAATTCTCTTCGGCAGATTCACATTAAATGGATTTCTTTTCATTCTGCTTTGTCAGGCTCAAGTGTTTCTCTGATGTGTGTAAACTAATGTGGATATAATTGAATCTAACAGCTTCTGCTGCGGCTAAAGACGGCTAGCTCTCTGCCAATACTGACAATAACAGGGATGGAGGCTCGGGTCACATGGCTCTCATTGCTCTCGTTCGGATCGTTGTTGATCTGCTCCCCTGATGAATCGCGCCTCATTGTTTGATCGCTCTGCCGTTTCTCATCTTTATCTCTGCTGCTCAGTTATGGTCAATTCCCTGGACCGCTTGGTGCCATTTCACAGAGATGGTTCCATTATGACGAGTGAAATGTAATCCATCTTTATGTGTGTGTGTGTGCATGTGTGTTTGGATATGTGTGTGTGTGTGTTAGTGGGTGTGTTTCTGTCTATCTGTCTGCGAATGTTGGACATGGAACAAACAAACAGGCTTCAAATGGAGAACAATAAATCTACAAATGTGCTTTTGTTGTTTTCAGGTAGAGACACAGTTGCTTTCTGCTCTCTGACTTCTCCTCTAGCGCCACCATCAGGTGGACATTTGTGGTTGTAAAAGAAATAACTGGCCATCTGTTGGATAGATTGCCATGTAATGTGCCATGCACGACACCAACATGTCTCCCTCCAGGTGATTTGTAGTCGTTTTGTTGACTAGATATCTTTAAACACATTAGCATCCTCTCTCTGCTGTGTGCTAAATAGCAAGTGTTAGCATGCTAACACATCAAAATATAACGGTGAAATCAGAAACATTATACCTGCTAGACAACATTTTATAATTGCTGTTTTATTTTTCTGATTGTGTTTCAGTGCATTTGTCTGTAAGAATATGTTTCCTGTGTTTGAGAGTTCATCACACTGAGAGAAGCTGGAGCATCTGTGGTTACCGGCTCAGTGATTAGCTGGTTCCTTTACCTTTCTGGTTACCTTGTCAGTGAGTTATGATGTGCTGTAATTTGGCTGAGGAGCGTCTGACACAGCTGTCTCAACCTCTGCTCCGATCCCTCAACAGCAGGAAGGAAGGGCGGCTTTCATTCTCAGATATAAGGAGGGTTTTATTGGATGTGGCAGACTAATAAAGAGTCTCACTTTGGAGCCGAGGTGAGAGGTCAAATCTGGTGATAAGGCTATAGATCAGGATGGATGGGATTGTGTGAGTGTGTGTGTGAGAGTGTGTGTGTGTCCTTTAGGCCTGGCTCATATTCCTCGAATCCTCAGGGGACAGAGGGGAGAACTGGACCTGGATTACAGTGTCTCAACACCATGTTCCTGTCACTCACAGAGAAACACTTCCTGGGCTGGAAGAGTCGGATGTGGGGGGGGGGGGGGGGGGGGGGGGGGGGAGCAAGAGCCCCAAAAGTTTTATAAATTTAATAATATTTAAAATTAAAAAAAAATAAAAAAAAAAAAAAAAAAAAAAAAAATAAAATG
>JAPZDV010000022.1:23375064-23409413 GCA_029814665.1 Acanthurus lineatus
CTTCGCCGTTTTTTTTCGTATCATTTCACAGCGATACAAATGTATTGCCCCCATAAAAAATCCTTAATAATTGTATTGATTTCAAACAACCGTCCTTTTTTTTTTTTTTTTTTTTTTTTTTTTTCCAGCTGGTGTCCCACAAGCACAGAGTTTAATTTACTGGTGTGTCGGGGGCTTCTGGTTTTATGAACCCTGTAGTTTAGAGAGAGAGAGAGAGAAGGTATAGGGAGCCTAAAAGAGCACGGGGATATTTCCCAGGCCTGCTTATTAAATATCCAATCATAGCCTGCAGTGCAACGGCATTACCGCCATAAAACACCTCTTTGCTATGTACCCGTCTGGGCAGAAATTGCTATTGCTCGGTGGAAACTTGAGTGTTTCCTTAGCATTGATTTCTGTTGAGATGTGAGGGGGGGGGGAAATAGAGTTTAGGCTATCATTAAAACAGAAAACGCACAGGGATTCCTGTGAACTGCACACATTAGGCTGCAGCTTTCGCAGCCTCCACCGCAGGTGCCGAGTGGGCTTTCCGAAGCAGTCCCTCTTGTGTGTTTGTCTGCTCAATTTCCCTGCTAGCGGCGCGGTCCCTGTTATGGATATAGGCTTAATCCATTACCGCGCTGATTGCCAGTGTGATTTCTGTCACACCCTTCTCTTGGCTCGGGTCAATTACAAAGCGGGCAGCGAATGCATCAGTCGTTCATAGGGGGGAAAAAATCACGAACAGATGAAGAATAATAAGTCAGATGATTACCTTTTTGATAAGCTGTGAATCAGATTATGATCCAGATCTGTGTGAGATTCGGTTTTTACTCCATAGTCTTACATTACACCACCTTTATCATACAGCTCACTGTGCTGCCTTTTTCGTCTTATCCCCACTCCTCCCCCGGCGACTCCCTCTCTCCCCTCCCTCTTGCTCCTCCACAATTTTCTCATTAGTGATTAGAGCAGAGTTTCCATTTCCAGGCTATTGACTGTGCTGTTGGAAGCTGAGAGCCCATTACATACGTTGCTCCCACTAATTGTTTCCAGTCATAATGAAGTTCCTCACAGTGGAGGAATGGTAGTTAAGGCACATTAGGTCATAGGCACGTACAATGCATTACTGTGAATACAACCTGTCTGCTGTTTCTCTGCACTCATTCTCTCCATGATTGCGTATTAATACAGTGTTGTTAAGTGATTTTGGTGGCTATTAATGTGCGTAATCATTGAACACACCCCCATCCAAGCAAAGTCGGATCTGATTAGTTTTTTTTCCTTCTCCTATGTATTTATTTTGGAGAGCAGACAAAGATCTGTCTTCTCTCAGCTGACGGTGCAGTTTGTCGTATCTGTGCGGGTTGTTGGTGGAGGCACAGGCCATCAGGGTGGAGGATTAGATTAGAGTTGTGCTGTGTGATACACGTCCCATTCACTGCCCATCCTATTAACGGCAGTATAAGTATTAGCAGTCGGTCCTGGCTGTTTCTTTACTCTGGGTGGCTCTTCTCCAACCTACTTAGAAAAACATTAAACATTTCACTAATGGCCATTCAATCCATCCAACCATCATCCAACCATCACTTGTCGAGGACATGGTCGATATGGCAAAGTGGCAGCAGAGCGGCCAATGTGGTCTTTTTTTCTGCCAGAGACTTTCTCCAGTTTCTCTTGGGGAAAGTCCAAAAATCAGCGTGTCCTGGATCTGCTCCGGCTTCTTCTCCTAGTTAGTTGTGTCAGGAACACCTCCAAAGGGAAGCAGCCAAAAGGCAGTCTTGCATGGTGCCCACATCACCTCAGCTGACATCTCTCAGCGAGGGGGGGGGCGCAGCGGCCAGTTGGATGGTCCTCCAAAACCTTCAGCTCTTAATGTTTTTATGTATAGTTAGCAGTTTTGGAGAAGCTTCTTGGAAAATAAAGTGAGTTGAGTTACCAGTTATTCACATTAAATGAAGCATCACTACACTGAAATTTTCCCCTTAGAAATGTAGCAAACTGAGCAGAAATTTGAGAAAAAGTAGTTATATGTCCATTTTTTTCATTTTGAAATAGAAAAATATTAACTTCTGTGGTCAAAGAGGACTTTTCATATTTTCATCCACATTTGTTTCATTACATTGTGTAGATAATATATGAAAAAAACAATGTTTAACTTTTTCTTCATGCTGTGTTAGGTATTATTCATAATAGTAAAATTCAAATCCATTTGCCATTCCCATCTTTCCAGTTGGCATCGTAGTGAAAACATCTTTCATCACATCACTAGCTGTCTTTGTTGGCCTGCGACTGTCTGTGTCTGCAACAAAGCTGCTCTGCTGCTGAAATTTAACTAGCTGGCATGCTAGTGAGCAGCATGTATTTAAGCTAGCTGGCATGCTAGCTTGCTGCTTGTCTTTATAAATACCTCGTGCAGAAGAGGAGACAAGGGTTGTATTGTTGAAGTGATGTGTCCACATTAAACATGAATGAAATGCAGAGATTGATGTGCAGCTCTAATCAGGTGTAAAGACACTAAATGACCAATTTGAGACAATGTTTTGTCAATTTTTTGCTTAGATTCCACAAAAAGTCAATGAAACCCATGACCAAAATAGTCATATGTTTTTTCTCTGTGCTACTTATGTATGAATGTATAATAAAATAATTATTCCCTTTTTGCTGGGACCCTATGAAACCCTACTTAATGCCTTTTAGGTCCCTGAACCACACTTTGAAAACCACTGACTTAAAGGTCACCAATATTTGACATAGTAGTAATGGTTGCTAACTTTTTTCTTTAATAATTTACTACGAAATGCATCAGAGTATTTAGATTGTATTATTGTTTTAGTTGCCATCAGAAATAATATCTAGTAAACTGTGTGTCTATAAAAATCCATTTAAATTGATGCTATAAGATTTGATGAGATGTAAATGGAAGTGTTGGTAAAATTTTATGCCGAAGAGTTAGCCAAATATGCAGTTGCCAAACATAATACATAAATGTGCTGCTCGCTGTGCCAGTTCACCCAAAAGGTGCAGGCCAACAACATAAATGCCTCGTTCCAAACACAACTGGCAGGAACGGGCCTGCTTCGTGCCAGCATGGAAACAGAGCCGACCGACACGGTGAAGTTAAGTTCTGCCTGCAAATAAACGCAGGTGCATGTGTGCATTTCTCAGATTAAGCTCTCTGACTCTCTGTATGTATTAAGTTGTGCCCAAGAACATCATGCTCAACCAGTCAGCTCACGAGCCTCCATGTTGTTCAAACAGTGAGTCCCAGCATGCCAGGATGACAGGCGCTGTGAAATGGAGAGTGATGACACCGCTACAAAGGAGGGGTCTTGTTGCGATGACCCTTGAACATGCTGCACCACACTCGTCTCCAGTGGAGTGTTTAAAAAAAGCTTTTCCTACTCCATCTCAGCCTTGCTTGAGAAATGACTCACCCCCCCGACACTGCCACCGCCGCCTGCTCCCCCACCTGCCTGTTCAATATACTGTTGTGTCTTGTGTCCGTGTCACATCTCTCCGCTGCCACCACACTTCATGGAGCAAGACACATAATACGTCTTCTGGGCAGCAGCAGCAGCGGCGGCATCATGCATCGTATCATGGCGTATGGACCTCGTAATTACATAGCACATATATCAGAAAATAGCACGCCATTACAACGTGCAGCTCGGCCTCGGGGTGGAAGCAGGCGAGCAGCTCGAGTCCATGCGGAGGAATCAGTGTTTCAGTCGCCCTCAACAGTGATTAAACACGGTATTTTGTCTCGGAAATGGTCACTGTCTTATTCTTATTCAGCGAGCGCTGCATCCATGTTTTTTCCTTCCCCCTCCCTCGTTAGCCATTTCTGTAGGAGCGATGAACTGGTGTTAGCAGCCCAGCAAAAGTAAATAACCAAGCCTCTGAATTATAGATGAAGTGCAGGACCTTTTTTTTTCCAGAAAACCCATCTTAATTTTCTTACTTAGAGCTCTGAGATGCAAGGCTGCTTCCCTACTCTGTATGTATGTGTGTGTGTGTGTGTTTGCATGTGTATGAACTTGAGGAGCTCATCTGCAGTATATGTGTTCGGTTCTTGCTTTTCTGAGTGATGCAGATGTAGATTCCCCACAGTGGATTGCATCTCATTTTAAACTACTCTGGAGTTTACTGCATGCAGGCCTGTTAGCGGGGGTGCACGGACTCATTCATCACCACAACTTGCACTACGGAGGAATGTTTAATGCATGGCTCCACGTTTTGTTTGTGCATGCACGCCAGCACACGGTTGATGCGACACACATTCCTGCCAATGGTTTCGCAATATTTCGCTGATCTACAGGTGGAAATAATGCACCAAGAAATGCACCAAAGTGTCAGCAGAAGCAAAGATGGAGACTGCTCCAAAGAAAACATGATGGGTTTTAAACTCTGTACTGCAAATATTTTGCAGGAGGAGGAAGGAAATGCAGTCAAGTTTGTGAGATATAGTTAGACATTGTTCAGTGACACTGAGTGTAAACAGAAAACTCCAACTTTAAGTCAGACTTTAGCCATAAAATTAGGATCAAGACTTGACTTTGAAGAATTTGTGCTGCACAAACTATTATTTATTAAAGTTCTGTTCAAGTGCATTTAAGTGACTCAGCTCTGTGTCAAAAAATTAAAAAAATAAAATACTCAGATGCTGTGACTTTGCAGTGGATAGAAGTAAGAGACACTCAGGTGCTTGTAAGGAGCAAAGGGGAAATAATTTTTTTACTTTTTATGAAAAAAAGGTTGCATATTAAGCTCCCAACTGTCATCACCGCTTCTACACAAAAAGCTGTCAAATTCAAGGAAATTAAGTGAGTAGTAGCAACTAAAAAATAAGAAAAAAAACATTAAGTAACTGTACTTTAACATGGTAAATGTATATTTCTTCAAATTTTTTAAAAACTATTCGTCAAACTTTAGCCAAACAACATACAAAAGTTCTGCTTTAAAAGTGTCGAAACAAACCTTGTTGTCTTAAATAAATGATTTCTCACTTTTGAAGAGCTGAGGTTGAACACTGCTCTTACAAAAAAAACTCCAAAACATCAATCACAATCACTTCAAAGATGCAGTTAACAGTTCTGCATTTTTTAAAGGATGTTCTTGGAGTTTTTTACAGCAACATCTTGTTCTGAGTCCTCAGCTTCTGGCCTGTTGTGCTGGAAGCAGACTGGAGCACGAGGAGATGGCGACACGCTGTGAAGAATGATCAAAAAGCTGATGCAAACATGAATTGTAATTTTTTAGACTCACAGAAAGAATCGTACAGTAAGAGAGAATAATTCTCCGCGGCTCATATCGCCACGGACTGTTTTACTCGCTCGATGATGCAACGTAAGAATTGTTTCAGCAATAAGTTTACATGTGAGGAGAGAAGAACGGGTGGGCGTTTTTCTTCTCACTGTTCACATGAAACCAACAAAGTCATTTGCTGCTTTGCTTCTGAGAGATTCCACCGACTGCGGCGCTTAAGCTCAAATCTTACAATCTGTAATAAACAGAGTAAAATTACTGCTGCTACTGTATCATCCTGCACTGTTGCACACGCATCATTCACTAATTTTGTGCAGAAATTTAAATTTAATTAAATGAAACACTTGTATAACAAATTCAACAATTATTCAAAGTTATTAGAGTTAAATTATGATGAGTATTTGCAGAAAAGCTCTAATTTATAATCTGTGTACACTAAGGTAATCCTGTTCTTTAAAATTCTTATCAAAAATAACATTTCTCACTCTCTACACTTGTGCCATTCATATTCTTAATTGAATTTCATTACTCTGCCAGTAACGCATTTCACAGCATCGCATTGTGACCTCATCTGAAATTCATTATCTGCACGGTAAACATTTTTTTTGCATACATATTAAACTCTTTTTGCTGCTAACAGCGTGCTACCTCGGGTCCTTTCAGCGTCTTGCTTCATTTGCATGTTCCTCATATTTCCTTTAGCCTGAGAGGCTGTTGACGTGAAGTATTGCAAGGCGGGCGGAGACAGACGCTCGCACGCCTGCCAGCCTCTCCGTATCCGTCCGTCTGTCATGTTAACGGCTTTAAATGCTGGCGCTTTGCATCTCTTTCGCGGAGGCTAAAGCGCCGTGTAGTGCTGCCCTGTTGTGTGCAGCCGCCCTGAAGCAGTGTAGCGCCAGAAAGTCTACTTACTTATTTAAAATATCAGTGAATTAAATAGTAACTGTCCTTTTGTATTTTTTATAATTCAGCTTGTGATTTTTATCGGTCAGCGCTGTAAATGTTCTGGCTTTCTTTTTTTTTTCACCCCATGGACTCCGGTGCTACAGAATTTTGATTAGTCACATTAGACCTTATTAAATGATAAATTATTCAAACTTCCACTTCTCTTCCAGTCTGCCTGGTTTCCGTTTACTGTACTCTGCTTACACTCCTTTCATTTCCTCGTCTACCACAAACTTGGCCATTGTTTTTGGCTTCCTGTAACCAGACGGAAGGGACCTCAGTGTGTTTGCCGGCTCCGCACTCGGCCTTTTTCACTCTCTTACACTTCTTCATCTCACCTTCCTCCCCGTTTTCCACTTATTGTTCGGCTTGTGAATGGCTTGGCCGCCGTATCCCGCCTCCTGTTCCTTTCCTTTACCAGCTGGTTTAGGAATAAACAGGGTAGTGGTTTTTCTGTGTTGGCAGTGCCACTCTGATCTGGTGGGTCGTAGGCGGCGGAGCGCTGCCTGCTGCTCCAGATGCTCAAAATTACGCCGTCCACACTGCAGCCCCCTCGCTCCCCCAGACTGCTCGCAGCTGCCACTGAAAGGCTGGGATTTCATACAGCTCAGTCGGCGTTTCTTCACGGGCAGCGTGCACAAAATTATACCACATTACTGCAGTTTCAGCACAGCAGAATCCGGCTCAGCTCTCTCTCTCTCTCTTTTACAGACTCTTTCTTGAGACATTTGAATGAGCTAATGAATGAAGCAAATGTTGGAGCACAGATGGGGGGGTTTTAATGTTTCAGTGCCTCATGAACACGATCCAATTGCTAAAACACAGATAAGATGTAAAGGAGGCGTCACTTTCCTCTCTGACATTCGCTCGCCACAGTCCAAGCTTTCGGTCCAGTAAGAGCTCCATTGAGTGTGTGTGTGTGTGTGTGTGGGATGGGGGGGGGTCATCTGAGCTCAGACCGCCAATTAATCCTGCCACTCATCAGCAGCTTGCATGAGAATGGCAGTGGTTTACAGTGGATTTATGCTCTGCGCTAATTAGTGGTTAGCATTGACGGTGTCAAGGAGAAACAGTGAAGTGGAGCGTTATCATGTGACGGAGGAAAAGCTAACGATGTCTTTTAAACACCTTTCACTCATGTTGGTGGGGGTGGGGGGAGGCGGAGGGAGAAGACTTAAATATTACCCATCTCTTCATTCATACATGCTTCTTTACAAATCTCCTGTTTCCTGTTCTCCTTTTTTTTTTCTCCATCCTTTTCTCCTCCACCCCTTTCTTCTCTTGTCACCCAGCCAGCCCTCTGGCTGTGCGCCTCACAGTTGCCATGGTAATGATATAGTTTCTCATCTCTGTAATGTGATGTCTTATTAGGTTTCATTGGGGCGTGTGTCACTATTTTATTTCACGCACCATTTGGCGAGCTCGGTTCTCCTGTTGGAAAAAAAAAAAAGAAGAACCCTCGTGCCTGAGAGGTGAGCGGCGAGAGTGCACCGACGGCAAAGTGTTAAAGCCGCCGCGTTCACATGTGAGGGTCCTGATGGAGAGGAGGAGGAGGAGGAGGAGGAGGAGGAGGAGGATTGAGTGAGACAGAGTGAGAGATATGTGGGGCACTGCCTGCCTGCCTGCCTGCCTCAGCTGCGTTAGATTTCCTTCCCTGCTTCACACTCTTAACTTGCAGAACGTATGTATGAATGGTAATGTGAAAGGCATGCCTGTCCCTCGGCAGCTCCGTCTCTTTTCTCTCTCTCTGTTCTGTGAGGCTGGCACACCGGGGAGGGGTTTCAGCTGCTACCCAGCAGGAGGCACTGTATGTGTGCTTTCAAGCATCCACTGAGAAAGCACTTTGTTTGCAGTACAGTGTGCCTTCTCTGCACCTCCATCTGCCTGGGGAAGGCTTCGTATATGGGCTGGTTGATGTAAACCATTGATGATGATGATGATGATGATGATGCTGTAGCTGCTGTGGACGTGTTACTTTCATTTCGTCTTCACACACTCCTGTGTGAAATGCACAGTATTCGTGCTGCTGCTTGATAAATCAATGTTAGTATTTGCAGGATGTGTACGTTCGTACGTTTGTTGAAAACTCGTCCATTTGCCTCGTATTGTTCTCCTCTGTGTGTGTTTGTGTGTGTGTGTGCAATCACAATCAGTGCTCTGAACGGCTGTGAAAAAAAAAAAAACGGTAGGAGGGAGGGGGGCTGCAGTCAATAACTGATCAATATCAGCCCAGATGCCACTGTCAAACACATCAATAGAGTTTCTCCAACGGTGGTTTTTATCCCCCACGGTGTTTTAACTGCCTTCTGTCAGCCTGGGGGGCTTTTAAAAATGACCCACCTCACTTCCTCTGCCGTGTTGTTGCAGATGTGGATTTCCATGGGCAGCTTCAGCTGACAAGCGACAGCCTGGGTTGCGGCGACTGTGGCGATTGGAAAGGCTATTGGATTGTAATTGCACATCACCACTTCTCCTAATTTGCAAAGGGTTGTGGGGAGGAGGGGGGGTAAATGAGTGAAGCATTTCTGTTCCTCACTATTTTAACACTATTTAAAGAGTGAAAGTGCTCCACGTTTGTCTCAGTGGAAGGGGAGGAGGGGGGGTGTTAAAATAATCTTCAGCAGCCGTGGTGACGTTTGTGTTTTTATGCTCCAAAAGTGCCTATATTCTATTTTTCCGGTGGAGGTGTTGAAGCTGGCGTCCCAATTTTGCTTCAACCGGACCAGGAGTTTTCTGAATGGAGCAGTTTGACGGCAGATGCATGAAGAGGCCTTTTCTTTAAACGGCGGCGCATCTCGTGCGTCTCTGTTCGACTGACCTCTCGTCCGCTCGGTCGCTGAAACATCAGACCAAACTCGTAAAATGACGGCGTGAGCGTAACCACGAGTGTGTCAGAACCTTTTGAACTCTGCGTACTTACCCAACAACAACATGAGGCTTAATTACCCACAATCCTCCTCCCACCAAACTGGGCTGAAATGCAGCTTTTTGAAGTTTCCCCCTTGTAGTCCCCTCTTAATAATGCTCTCAGAAACCTTCTTTTGGCTCCGCGGGCGAGGAAGCAGGTGACATGAAAAATCCCAAACACCATCTTCCTGTGTGTGTTTGCGATGAGCGCAGAAATGCTTTTGTGTACAGTAAATGTTTGGGCTCGTGTATGCAGAGCTTTGGTTAAACCGCGGCTATCGAGATGAAGCATGGTTCGGTTTGTTCTCTTGGAGTGCACTTGTTGTTTTTTTGGTGTGTATCCTCGCCAGCCTTCGCAGAGGAGGGATGGTGTGCTTTGGATGGCATCTGTTGTCTTTCCTGC
Organism: Acanthurus lineatus; assembly: GCA_029814665.1. Taxonomy (NCBI): domain Eukaryota; kingdom Metazoa; phylum Chordata; class Actinopteri; order Acanthuriformes; family Acanthuridae; genus Acanthurus; species Acanthurus lineatus. The sequence continues at coordinate 23,384,567 of JAPZDV010000022.1, forward strand.
TCCTCTGGGCTCCGTGCCAGGCATGTGTTTGTCAGATGGCAGTGCTGGTAAGATGGAGGCTTCTAATATATCTTGACACGTTCTCTCCCTGCGTTTCTCCCTGACTGGGTCGTTTATAGTATTTTGAAACCTTGGCACATTATAATTTGTTTCTACATTCATCACAGCTCAAATTAAATTGCTGCACTCCTAAGAACAAATGCACCAGGAGTGAGAGCCTGTTTGAGGGATTTAATTCAACCAAACATTTCACGTTTAAGAGACCCTGAACTTTATGGCTAACTTGGGTTCGGAGGGAGGCGTCTTTGAAAAATTATTGTGTTTATTTTGTGTTTTTTACAAAATCATGCAAACTTAATTTACCGTTTGGAAAATTAATGTTGGTGATAATTTGACACTAAATGAGTTTAATGTTGCTGCTGAATTGAACCACATGGTTTCATTTGGCAAAATTTGGAGAGTGGAATATTAGAAACCAACAAAACAATGTGAATGAAAACTATTTGTACATTAATTTTTATTTGTAATCAATATTTTTGCTCTCAATTTACCATCATTTGTAAGAGTATTGAATAGAGGAGTTCATGGCCTGATGTAGAGTCCATACCTGGCACATTTATTTTCCAATATAATCCAGCAGTCTTGGAGCAAACACATCTTTCTGTCTAGAAATCTTGGACCTTCAAAAGGTGATTCACAACAGCAACGATGGCATCATCACTGTCCAAATGAAGACCACTGAGCTCCTTCATCCTTTCTGTGATCAGGTAGTATTGTAATGGATCCAAATCGGTGGAAGAGGGTGTACAAATCTACATTTCAGGATGACTAGAAGAAGGTCGACCTGCAATTTTCATTTACTCAAAGCAGAAATACCACAAAAGTTTATTAACTTCTAGCTTTCTGCACCAGTATTCAGTGGGTTAAGCTGCAACTGCATGAAATAAAATCTGGAAAAAACCTCTCTGTTTAGGCCACAAACTTATCAATCACCCCCAATATTTTGTCTCTTTCCTCTCACGGAGGGCAGCAAATAGCCAGATGTTTAAAGGAGATGATGAAGAAGACATTTAGAAAGTGTTAATGAACTAGATTACATAAGTAGTGTTTGCATTGCACTGAGAAAGAAGGAAGGTGTTAATGTACAGAAACATAGAAGAATCATATTTGCACAGGTGAGTCCAACAAATCATTGTTTTCTTTATGTTGCATTGCATGGTGTCACTGCTGTGTGTCTGTCAGAGGAGGCTTCACTCACATCATCTATACAGTTTACAGTAAATGAGTCAGTTAATCGTGTCGTACATTCATATAGCTCGCCGTGTTGTATCACAGCACTGCAACATCCGGATCATTTGGGATTGTTTCATGCGGTTCTGGATTCAAGCTCAGCCAGAGAGAGAATTAATTACACTGTGTAAAATGTGAAATTTGGAGGTGTCCACTCTTCAGCTCTCTTCTCTGCTCGGGAGAAGCAGATTTAGGTCAGGGAGATTTGGGGGTGGCAGAGCAGCTGGAGAGCTTGTTCTGGACTGTCAAAGCTGCCCTGTATACCATCTGGATGGGCTGATAGTGCTGCAAAGCCAGTTATCCTCTTTGGAGAACTGTGTGGATCTGCATAGCAAGAAGCCTGAGATGCAACTCCACCTTTCGGTGCACAGAAACCGAACTTTAGGTGACGCTGGCAATGCGTATCACATTACTGCTCTGTTTGTCATGTGTCCAAAAAAATACAGTAAGCGTTAACCTCTGAGGTCGGGAGAGTGTTTTCTCCCCTTCGGCGGCTAAAAATAGCCTCACAGATTTCTTTTCTCACCTTCAGTCCTCCACTTAAAGCCAGTCATGCCCGAGATGACCAGGATGTTCCCAAAGAGTCATCCATGCAGTCACAACTTTCATGCTCAGAAGCAGCCCTTTACGCCTCAGTAATAATCGGCGCAGACCGATGAGGACTAAACATTTTCACACGGAGGGCTTTTACAGCCGCCGCTCGCTTGTCAGATTTAAGAAGTGTAATGCAAGTTTGCATCGTCAGATATCGTCGTGTGACACTCGGCGGGAGTGTTGGTGTGAAAGCATCAGTTTTGCCCTCCTCTCTGTCTCGGTTCACAGGGTTTCTGATAAAAAAAAAAAAACTCAACTGAACAGGAAAAAAAAACCTGAATAGTGAATACAGCTGATGAGAAAATCCACCTTTTTTTTTTCTTTTTTCATCCCTAAATCCACTTCTTGTTGAGATGCCATTTACTGTAGTAATTGCGCCTCAAGCACCACTTGTGCTCAGCCTGTTGTTGGAGCACTCTGCCTAAGTGGAAGGTGAAAATGAACATCGCACCTTTCAATTGAAAAACCGGGATGCCAGTTATCGTACCTTTGATTTCACCCGTAAGTGTTAATACACTTTTTGTCGATGTTAATGAGCGTATAATCCGCTCTTAATGCAGCCTACTTGCATGTGTGTGTGTGTGTGTGTGTTTTTTAGCCGGTGTGGGTTGTGAAGCCCAGACTGTGATTCACACAAACACACACACACGCTTGGTTGTACAGCTGATAGTTTTCAGCCTGGAAGTCTAATTGATTGATGTTGCTCAAATCCAGATGCTAAACTCTGGCTTCCTGTGTAATATCACATCCGTCAGGTACCCGGGGGGGCCAGCTTTTTCTGATTTCATAGACATGTTTGTGTGTGTGTTTTTGTTAATTATTCATGTATTCATGAAAGTTGCAGGGATCCTCCTTTAAGATGTTCTTGATATGTTGTACGTTTTTTGTGACTTTGTTCTAGTTTTCTATAAATATATGAAACACACGTGCAGTTTACTGAGTTATGGGATTATGGTTGTTTGCTCTTGTGCATTACGTCATTTCGCTTATCTCCGCATGGACCACACACACTGCGTGTAGCGAGTGTGATGAAAGACAATGGATGATTGATGCCCGCAGAGCATCCACACATCTGTTGTGCTCCTCGGAGGAGGGGGGAGTTTTTTTCTGAGGAATGCCCAGCCTTTTTTTGAGAGGTGCAGGCGTGTGGGAGGCTTCAGTCGGGACGCAACGTGGAAACTCCGCAACACTCGAACTCGGCTTTCACCAGCATTACATCATCTCTCGGCCTTTTTCTCCGACCACATCAAACGGTCCGGAGGCGAGGCCTGTTTACAGGGACGGGCGGTCGATGGGCTCCACCGGGGCTTCAGCTGCCCCGAAATGAAACCTGGTCGCTCAGGCTTCATGTTTTGTGGCACCTGTGATCTAAAATAAAAGTCGGACCCAAAATAAAAGTGATGATTAAAGTTTAAAGTCGCTCAGGACACATCTGGTTGTACAGTAGGAACATGTTCAGAGTGACAGGAGCTCTACATTGAAGAGTGTTGTGTCTTTATTCATCGATGCTGCTGTGCTGCTCTGACACTGAGGGATTTAGCAGAAAACGCAGTTAATACAAGCTGAACTCTTGCTGCTGTGCACTGAACAGTCCAATCAGTACTTATGTCTATTTTTCAAATGTATTTAGATGCTTTATTGCTTTCTTTGTTAGTTTTTCTGATATTTTGTTGTATTCAACTTCTTATTTTCATAAAAGCCCTTCTTGGGACGGGTGTTGCAAATTAGCATTCGCTATAAACACTGTGATTCTATGAATGAAGTATCTGTCACTATCAAATAAACCATATTTAAATAGATACTTCATAGCCTAAATGACGTAAATAAACTTTTTATTTCCTGATTATCTGGAGCATATAATGATTGTCCTGGTGATACCTTTGCAGACTTGTACGTTTCCTCTTTGTTGCAACATAAACCTCTGTGAAGCATTTTTCTTGAGTCTGGCAAACCTTTTCATCGATGTGTTACTGAAACCAGAGCACCTGGATTTTATCATTTCACAGGAACCTGCTGACAGAAGGAGTCTGAACGTGTTTCAGACAAACTGTTGGCTCGTTACAGGAAATAAACCTCCTCATTCTGCTGAGAAGAGACTGAAAGTGCGAGCTTTAATCCCTATTTGCATGGTTCATTGCATCGAGACCACAGAGGAAGAAATGCTAAAGGGTTCTTAATAAGAGATCAGAGTGTGTGGCCGCTCAGAAAAGATATCTACATTTTTGCTTCATGAACTGGTCTGTTGTTGCTTGTTAATGCAGCATTTTGTGTTTTTTCATCCTGATGTTGGTAGTAATCGATCAGCCGTCACTTGCTGGTGATTGAAGTTCATGTCCAGTGACGTGATGCAGTTCATCCCATAATAAATCCATCACATGAGCCATCGTCGCATGATATCATTTAGTCTTTGGTTGTGAGTTACGACACATTTGTCTGAAGCGTTCTGACAAAAAAAAAGGGCCGTGACACGCGAAATCAAATATGCTCGACTGAAGTCACTGTTTTTCCTGACGCGCCTCAGTCGGACGCTGATGGAGATGTTGTGAAAAGATGAGTGCCAAATGAAGTCCAACCAAGTGATGAGTCACAGAGGAGAGTGTGTGTGTGTGTGTGTGTGTGTCAGCACTGAGGCCCAGTGAAGGCTGCGTCTGTATTTAGCCAGGCTGGATACTGAAGAGGAGGATGGGGGGGGCAGGGGGAGGATGGAGAGGGAGGGAGGTGGGGATGCGGGTGGTGATGGATGAGGACGGAGCAGAAGAAGGACGAGGCATGAAATAGAATGAGGATGAAGGACAGAGGAGTCCTGGCTGGAGCCCGGCGAGGAGGAAGGAGACTGTGAGACAGAGATGGAGAGACTGAAAGTGGGGAAAGAATGAGGGTCAGAGGGGGGGAAGACTAACCGACTCTGAAAACTGCTGACGTTCGCTCCTCTGAGCTGCGCAGCCGCCTACATTTGCATTCGCTCAGACGCTATCAGGTGAGTGTATCAGGTAAAGATTCCTGCAGCTGTCGCAGCCGTGAAGGTCGACGTGTCAACAGACGAAACGCGCGAAGGGCAGAAATCTCTGCAAACACGATTATGACTCTATTTATCATAAAATATCCCCTTTGGATTTACAAGTTTGGATCTTTTTTTAATGTTTTCACTATAATTATCATATATTTTATCACCCTGATTTTAAAAAAGTGAGGACGTTGTGTAAAACATAAAGAAAACAGCATAAAACACGAACTGTGTCCATGTTTCCAACATATTATATACAATCAGCGCTGATCCCTTTGAAACATGTCGCTGCCTTTAAACTCAGAATAAGCGCATTTTTTTACATAAATCACATAAGTTAGTGAGGTTAAACATAAAATATGTTGCCTCTGTATTGTTTTACAACTGAGTATAGTTAAACGGCATTAGTCACATTATGTTTTATTTGTTTTACATAACAGACCGACTTTTTTTGGGAACTGGGGTTAAAAATCCCAGACTTTGAGACGACCACCAAATTGTATCAGTCTGGCCGCAGAATATTGTGGAAATGACTGTGGAAATTGATGTTCTTGAGACGTCGTGTTGACCAACAGAAGTATGAACACGAGCTCCTTTGGAGTAAAAATAGCGATGAAGATGCTTCAGAGGCACATCGAGCTTTTGTGTCCTCAGATACAAGTTTTCTTCTTCAGGTTTTAGAAATAATAAAGATTATATGAGAAAAATGTCCTGTTGGAATTTGGGTTTTTTTGCTATAAATATTTTAAACCACTGCTTTTACTTGTTCTACCTCAAAGACCTCTGTAGTGTTTTAATGTTGTGAGTTTCAGCTCTCATCCAAGTGTTATAATTTAACATTTTGTGGTTTATTATAAGGGGTTTTGGTAATAAACTATACAATTTTAACCTTATTATCCTTTATTATGAGATCTTTTTCATGTAAAGCACAGATATTCCAGATGAAAAACTGTATGTTAAGACTCTGTAAGGCAATTTAAAAAGCGAGAAAGGACTTTTTTTTGCTCAGTATTTAACACATGTAGGACACGTGTATTAATTTCAAATCCAGCACCAAATGAATCCACGTCTGCCGGCTTCGTGATCTCCTACGTTGCTCGGATAAGTAAACGACTGGGGATTCGAGACGAAGAGAATTATTTCATGCAGCGATGGAACAAACTCAGCGGGAGGTTTGGTTATCAATTTTTTTTTACAACACCATATTTCCAGGAAGTTACATAGATTAAGCAAATTAATAACCGTTAGTGTACAAGTAAAGTAAATGTAAAGACTTCATTGTCGCACAGTAGCCTGAAAAAGAGAAAACCCCCCCCTCTCCCGTGTGCTTTTTTAAACCGTATTTCTAATGACCTTCCAAATGGTCATCCACACTGGAAGTCCTGCTGGGGATCTGCGAATTACTGCTGAATTGTGGGTAAATGAAGCTTTCGTTCCGGCTGTGAGCTGTCATGATGTGTTTGAGAAACGCGGGATTGTATTCATGCGTGCACACATGCTCACGTAGTGCACACACACACACTCTCTTCCTCTCTCACACACTCTCACACACACACACACACACTGACGGTGGAGGCAGAGACAGAAGGATTCATCAGTCATTGAGTCACGCTGAGGGTGGCAGCTTGAAGGAAGCAGTGTCCTTTCTGTCTCTTACGGTCCTCCTCTCTTACTTTCTCTCGTCCATTAGCTTATCTGTCACTCCTCCTCAGTTCATCCACCTCTCCCTCTCCTCCTCCTCCTCCTGCACATCCTAGTGTGGCTTGACCTTCCTCGGGTCGTCTTCCTGTGTTCGGCGGGGGGCCAGCAGGGGAGAGTGACCGGCTGTTACCAGGCCAGCCAGATGGCAGGTCTAGCCTGGAACTGGAGACTCGAACTGGGGGGAAAAACCCAGTAGCCAAACTGGTGGCGGCAGACAGGAACTCTGTGGGAATCACTTTCACCAACCAGTGTTAACGCCCTTCGACAAATGCTAATTAGCCGTCTTCAGGGTTAAGTCTGGTGAACTGACGGTCCCCCCCGAGTTTGTGCGGTGGCTTTCAGCGTGGAGTTTGGAGTCGGTTTAGTTTTGGTTCCAGCTCTCTTACACGGTTTAATTGCAGACTTTCAGCTGACAGGAGGCTGAGCTGGAGCGGGATGAAGATGATTGGAGTGGAAAAGTCGACCCGATGACAAGGAGGTTTGACAGCAGGGGGGGAGGGGGGGGAGGAAGGCGGCGAGAGGCAGGCTGCATGTGTTTAAAGAGTTTTGATAGGAGAGGGCTGAAGTGTTGCTGTCCTTGGAGTGAAGTCAACTCCCTGCTTCTTCTGCTACATCAGCTCCTGAGCCCCCACGCGGCGCGCAGACCTGCTTTGTTTCTGACCAAGTATCTCCATGCACCTCGCCCGAGGACGTCCTGCAGGCCAGCCGTTAGTATCGCAAAAAATCATAAAGCGTTCTTTTACGTAACCGTCGTTTCAAATGAGGCAGAGCGCACAGCTGTTTGAGTCAGTCGCTGCGGAAACGCCGGCTGCATGCAGATGATGTCATCTCGCTGATGCATCAGAGGCGGGTCAGGGGTGAGCGAGGACAGCCGACAACGGCGCCGCCTTCCTGTAACTGAGCTCTCTCCGTGTTCCCACCCGTAAGTCAGGTGTTGAGATGAAAGAGAGGCCTGTCTGTGCTACATGGCTAATTTAAGGGATTAACACCTGTTCTACCAAGGCAGATTAATCCTAATCCTGCTTTAACCCCTTTGATCTGAAGTCAGACTGATTTAAGGAGGAGACCGGCCTAATCCCTCCAACAACAGTGACCAGAAGCTGCAGGTACCTGACGGAGCAGCTGAACTATTTACTGTACTTGGTACCACAACTTTGTGTCCATCCACTTTTCCTTCCTTCCTTCCTGTGTGGAGGGGTGGAGTCATTGCTAAATCCTTTTGTGCATCACTCCGCCTTCTTCACCGCCTCACGAGGGGTATTTGATGCGCTCTCGCGGGGTTGGATCAGAAAGGGCAGGAAGAGCTGTCATCGGCATAATAAAGCCTGAGTATTATGGTATTACAGCCTGATCGCTGAAGGAAAAAAGTGTTTTATTCAAGAAAAAAAGCCAAAGTTGTTCCGTTCTGCCGCACTCGTCTTTCATAAAATCTGTTTTTTTACAACCGCAGTAACCAAACGAGAAGCTTCAGAGGTTTTTTTTTTTTTTTTTTTTAAAGGGAGTTTTAATATTTGCACAGTTATTTTCTGTTAATTGGAGTCTGTGCAAAAGATCATCAGTCGTAAATTGTGGCTTTAATGCCTTAATGTGCTTATTATGATTACCAGATTGTGCTGAGTGACTGAGTGTGTGTGTGTGTGGGTGCGTGCTTACGATGCAAACACATGGATGCATTTGATATGAGAGAGAAAGGGAGGAAAAAAAAAGAGAGACTGTGGGAGAATGTAGATAGATTCGGTGTGGTGACGATGGTGGGAAGAAAGGTAATTGAAAAAGAGAGGCATGAGTTTGGTTTTGGGGTTTTTTTCTAAATGAGGCAGTAGAGATGGGTGGGTCTTACCACAGCAGGGTTTTGTGTGTTTTCCTGTGCGTGTGTGTGTGTGTATGTGTGTGTATTTGTATTCGTGGAAGCAGATAGACACAAACACATTTTACATTCATTGTCCTGCTCCGTCTCTATGTTTAGCGAAAAAAGACGGAGGAGGACCACACAGGATCTCAGTCTCATGCAGCCGGAGTATGTGGCAACGCTGTTATTATTGATCCCGCCACAGACGTCAAAACCCCAGCGCCTGTTTAACTGCCGGCCTGATTTAAACAACATGCCGGAGCCCGTTTCATCCATGTCCAAGCCCACTGAATTATTAAACACATCTCTAAAAGTTAAAGTCCTTCTCTCTCCCCCCATAAATGTCTTCACACAAATCTACTGTCGAGCGACTCCGGAGGATAAACAAGCTCTTCTTCATTAGTGTAATAAGCAGAAGAACAAAAAAAGAAAGAAGAAGAGAAAAAAAAATCAGAGGACGGGACTTAAAGAGAATAAAAAGATCACAATCGTGTGTCTTTATCATGCCGTGTGAAGGATCCTTGATTAAACCCCATAATGTCTCAGAAGAAAAGGCCTCGCCATCGTGTTTTCATCATCACACAGTTTACAGGATCCAGATAAGTGTGTTTGTGTTTCCTCTGTGGGGCTTCACATGAGTTTCTGGGTGCTTTTAGGACACAATGAGACATCCACACTCCAGAGATCTCTGCACAAACGCTTGTTAGCTGGACGCATTGATGTTTTTTTCATGTGAATGTAAGTTATCTTTGCACCTTCATCCCACGGATCACAAATTAGCTCCAATTCACGCAACAAGACCTGGCAGTTCTTGATGTTGTAGGAGCCAAAATCTATATATTTCTTTCTGTTTTTAGAACAAATACAGTTATTAAAACACTTATCATGTGACATAAATACTTGTTTTTACTTTATAATCGTATTCTGGCTCTTTCAGAGGCGTCACATGAAACAAATTTGGTAAAAAGTGAATGTAGATATGGTAAAAAATTGGAAACAAAATGCCAGCAAGTGTGGTTTGGTGGCTTTACAAATGGAAAAATGGTGGCTGATTCTTTGGCTGATGGTCGAAGTTTCCACCAAATGCTGCCAAAATCTGTTACTTAGTGTTTGAAAAATGTTTTTCTTAATCACACAAAGACAGACACGTTGGACTTACAAGTATTTCTGCATTAAAACGTCTAAAAAACGACTTCATTATTATCACTGAGTTGTGTACTGATTATTATCCCAAATGTTTCTCAAAATGTTCAGAGAAACGAATTATTTTACTCAACACATTCGGTTGCTTGTCAGTGGTGAACTTCATATTCTCTTTGAGTCATTTCAAATAGATAAACAGATATGAATAGACATAAAAGTAAATCTCATGATCCCATGATGCTTCACTGCATCATCAAAGTACCTCTTCAGTTTTCATTGTTCTGGTAGGAAGTCTTTTAATGACAAAAATGACACACTGTGTGTTTAAAACATAAAATCGTTGTCAGACGTGATGAAGCAGAATAATCACACACCACATGTGCAATAAAAATGTGCTTACTAAGGTGTGTTTAGCAAAAAATGTGATTGTTATTTTTCCAGTTATACATCTATTTTTCCTCATGCATTTATTTTTTTACATCCATATTGTGCTTCCTTACACTTCTCACAGGGTTTTCTTGCTCTCCTGTCCTGTCGGTCTGATGGCTGACTCTGCTGCACTGCTGTCTGTGTCTCTGCTGCCTCTCTGAGCTGTGGAGGATGCAAACAGCCATGTGTCTTATCTGATTCACATTCAGACACTTATTTTAACGGGCAACCGTCGCTGTTCTCTAACTAGCAAAATTGCTTTTGCAGAAACTTTCTATCAAGAAAAAAAGCTGTTTATGTGAATGTTTTCCAAATTTTCATTTTTTCTGTCGAAACCTGATGATTTTATGAATCACCTCGTACATGTTGCTGCCTTTGTGAAGCACTTTGTGACCGTTTTGCAAAGTGCTCTTTAAATTTATCATAATTTCTGTGTTGGTTAGCAGATATTTTGGTCCTGTACTGCTTGCACACCCCCACTGCAGCCAGACTTCATGGTAGCTGGTGTCTCCAGATCGCCTTGATACCGCCGAGTGTGGTGTGACATCGAAATGAGATGATCACTGAGCGACCAGCTGAACTGTGGGCAAAAAAAACAAGTATTCTTTACAATCTGGCAACACCTTTTGTCATTCAAGACCAAACCATCACAATGTTTGAGCTGTTTACCAAACTGCATGGTGAGGAGCGGCCGCCTCCAGCTGAACTCTGACCCAACCGTCTCCTCCCGGTGTGTGTGTGTGTGTGTGTGAGGGAGTGTTTTGCCTTCACCGTCCTCTCGGGATGAACCGCTCTGCTCCCCCGTGGACAGGACCCAGCAAACAAATAAGATCTGGAATGGTTTTCAGGGCCTTTGCTCGGGGCTCGTTGGGTGGTCAGTGCGTGTGACCTTCTCATGGCGGGGCTCCGTAACCCCCATCCATCCCTATTAGAAGACACTTATCAGGGATAGCAGCCAGAGTGACACACTCTCAGCTGGGCCTCCCCGGAGAAAACGCTGTGCAGTGTGGGGAGCGATCCTCACGGTGCACCGAGGTGTGTGTGTGTGCATGTGTGTGTGTGTGTGTGTGTGTGTGTGTGTGAAGTTGCTCTCTGCAGATAGGACCCTGTGACTCAGAGATATGCACAGGCTCATTAATTAGAGGCTCTCATTATCCCCCCTCAGGCTCCAGACACTTAATCAACACCGAGCTCCAAGTAAGACACACGCATGCATGCACCTACACACACATTTACACACACACACACGCACACACACACTCCTTTTGTGCACACACATCTCACACGGTCCACAGTCAGGCTAAATCCTGACACAACACCATCCAAGAATAGAGAAGTGTTGAAGAGGTGAATGAATGAATGCTGATGAGGGTTATTTGTTTCCGGCGATGTGCCGCACAACAGAGTGGGTGTGTGTCACTGCTGTTAAACACTTTTATTATTATAATGTTGTTATACAGATTCATCCATCTGCCATGTCCTACTGGGGAGGCAATCTGTCAAACATTGTAAATGATTTTCTTATGTTACAAATTTCCCGGCTGCAAATAGAAAAAATTGGTTCCAAGGTCCTTGTCTTTAGAAATAAGAGCGATATAACAATAATGTGTGTGTTCTTCGGCGTTGTGTGAGCACCCATTGTCACAGTTGCTCACACATCCTTGTGTATACATGTCTGTGTGTGTGACATTAGGGTTTGTGTCTCTCTGCTCTCGCTCTGGAATTTATTGCCTTGAAACTGCAGCCCTTGTAATTAAAAGGTCGCTGTTTATTCAAACAGGGGACAGATAGCGCGCAGCGACACTCCAGTGTCGTGACTCAAGAGCCAGACTGTGTCTGTGTGTGTGTGTGTGTGTGTGAAAATAAATTACCCTCAGACAGTCAGGAGAGCTTTTTGGAGTGCTGCTCCTCTGTGGGTTTTTTTCTTTTTTTTAAAACCTTTCTGACAGTTTTTTTTTAAATTATTTTTTCAAACAGCCGCCTTTACAAATGTTTGGATGATGCACTTTTACATCATGTGGACTAAAAAAAACAGGCAAAGCAACACACACGCGGACAGACGCTAAACTGTGTGCAAAACTGCATCAGATAGGACGATTTCATGATAGAAGTTTAAACTCTGCTGGTTCCGTGAATGTTTAATTTTTGATTATCTTAAGTTGAACTTTTTATGTGGAAGGAAACTCAAGACTCTTATCTGAAAATGTAGCAGACTGAGCTGCAACTTCTGGCTATAAAACTCTTTATTTGAGAAGAAAATGTGTGAAAAAATCAACTCTTACAAGGCCGTTTTATTAGAAATAAATCCTAATCTGTTACTGTAAGCTTTATAAACTGTTTCCCTTCATGTGACTCACTCAAGGATGCTGTTAGCAAACCGCACAGTGAGCGTGTTTGGCTCTTTGTATCAGTCGTAACAATCGGTGACGCCGGCTGTGACATTGGAAGAAGCTGTCGGCTCTGAAACAGCCTGCAGCAAGGTGATACACTCCCCACGTTCAACACAACTCGCTCCTGATTTCTGTGCAGCTTTGCGATTCACATTTTGTTTAAGTGGAAAACTTAAACCTACACCACGCCATCCGGAGTCATCTTTTTGAAACCAACCCCCCCCCCCACTCTGATCACAACATCCAGTGGAGACATTTTTGAGGGCATTATTGGCAAGAACAAGAAAAGGAAGCACAAACTTTTAAAACGGCTCCAAGTTGTGGAAAATGAAAGAGGGGGTTTTTGTTTCCCTCTGGAGGCTGGAGTCTGATTTCCTGTGCGGCTCTGATCGGGAAAGCAGAGGCACGAACAGGGAGGCCTGCTGCTGCTGCTGCTGCTGCTGCTGCTGTATGGAGATGCCAGATGACGGGCTTCACCGCGAAACAGACTGCTGAACGGCACACTGAAGTGGCCTCTGATTGATCATCAAACGTGGCTTTCATGAGACGGTCTCCTGTGTGAAACCTGTTTGAGATGGTGGGACTCAGATGAGCGTTTGAAAGAAAACATGTATGTAAATCGTGTCTTTATTCTGTCGTGGATGGAGTCAACAGGAGTCAGCTGGCCTTATAGAAATAAAAGTGATAGATACAGATACTGTAACACATGACAGAAGCCCCCCCCCCCCACACTTGTCTTTTGACTACAAACCTGAGCTTTGATCACAGCGTCGTCCTGTTTGGGTGCCAGCTGGGGTTTCCTGATAGTGTCCAGCATTTTTGTTCCTGTTCATCCATGTGCGTTACACAGAGTCTCACGGACAGCAGGAGTTTGTCCATACGGCCATATGTCACCTTCCTCCCCCCCTACCTCCTCCCACAGGTCCTTTGTTATCTGAGTGGCCCCTGTGCTGCACTGTGGACCCCGCTGACCCCTGACAGACACCGGCTTATTGACCATCACACAGCTCCATAGACTCCCTTACTTTAAACCAATTTAAATCACAAGCTTATTGTTGGGACCGATTTCGCCTCACATCAGTATCGACCCCCCTTTTTTCTTTTTAGATTCACCTCTTGGTGTGTAAATACTCATGCAGTTCTCCTCTGTATTTAAGCCCCCACATGTCATGTGTTGAATATTCGGGTTGTGTGCAGCAGCAGGAGCGACCGGGTTCAGCACCAGCGGATCTGTTTTGACTGTCGATCGCTGTTCTGTCCTGAAAGCTGTTTTCATTCTGCGACTGTGGCAGCGGTTGTGGTGAGAGGTTTCTTACCAGAATAACCATGTCCTCTGTTCTGACTTTTTATTCAACCCACTTCCACAGTTAATTATAAAAAGTCTTTTGCATGAGAAAGCTGCAGATATTTTCTCACTCCGGCCAAACAATGCCACACAAAAATCCTTCTGCGATGTTTGTGCTTCTGACGGCTTTGTGCAGTAAAATATTGCGCAGTGTAGCGTTTGTGACAGCTGCTCTCAGAGACAAGAAACAGGGAAAGTGTGCATAAACAGGACTTTAGTTTTTCTCCTACATCCCAGAATTATTTTTTTTCTTCTCTGACAAAAACAAGGACAGCTCTTCCTCTGATCGCAGCAGCAGTGAAGTGTGATGTTATTTGAATCTTCTTGGCTCATTAACGCCAGTTTAAACTGTGTGTGAGCTCGTGTAGCATCGCGAGCTTCACGGAGACCTGCTGATCACCTGCTGAGCACCTGATGCACCTTGTCACTTACCTATATGTGTCAGACAAGACTGCAACGTGATGAACTGTGGTGATGATCCGTAGAGATCATGTTAGAGGAAATACAGACAATGCATGAACTCTCTGTGCAGATGCAGGAGATTGAGACTGGAGATGATGATCTGTGCATGAGTTTATGGTTTGATAACTGTTATTTCAGCAGCCTTTGAGTGATTGTTTTTAAACTACAGCACGTTTATTATGAGATCTGCTACAAGTCGCGTTATAGTAATAAAATTGTGTGGAAAATATTAAAAATGTAGTCAGAGTAAAGAAACAACTTTTATATTTTAACAAAATTTAAGTTCCTGTGAATAACTAAACCACATCTAAAAGTCTCGCGCTGCAGGCTGCAGGCATGTTGCACTGGCACAGCATGGTGGCACGCGCCTGCTACCTGGGAAAAAGTGTCCTTGAACACCGCACCAAACCGCAGCGTGCTTCCTGTCTGGACGGCAGCGTCAGCTCAGTGCGTAATAGTAAAGCGCATTTTTTTTTTTTTTTTTTTTTTTTTGGGCAAATCAGTGGCCGGCGGCGCTATGACCCTGCAGCCTGCTGCCTGCTGCCTGCTGCCCGCGCGGCTCCGCGGCTCCGGGGCCGTTAACTGAGAGGCTGCGGGAGCGCAGGGAGGGAAGTCATATGAGCTGAGGTCCAGTTTGTTGCTGTTGCAGGAATCAGGATATCCTTCCAGCTCCTCACACAAATTCCAGTGATTTTTTTTGTGTTTTTACTCCCTCCTCCCCCCCCTCCCTGAAAGAAGTCTCCCTTGCTTGTCGCGCTGTCTCCGCCGGGCTGTATGTGTGTGTGTGTGTGTGTGTTTGACTGTTTCCTCCATGAATACTTCCCAAAAGTGTATTTGGGCTTCTAGAAAAGCGGGATTTGAGCCGCTGGATGAGTATTTCTGCGTTGTGGCACACATTCCGTCGTCCGACCGTCTGATCCGGATCGGAGAGCGCCGGACCTGCGCTGTAACCTACTTACAGGAACGACCTCATCACGAAAAAGTTTAAGAATAATTTTTTCCTTATACACAGTCCAGATCGGTCTTGGGGGCGCCGATCTTGCGTGCGGAGTGAGGAGGGAGTGGGTTCGTATCGGACTCAAAGGCTACTTTGGATTTACGCACAGGAACCTTTTTTTCCCCCCCACACACAAACACTGTCAGTCGACATAATGTGTCTCTGATTTATTTTCCGGGGCTCAGATGTGGATTTAACCCGTGTGATCTGTCTTGACTCTGCTGTCTCCCTCAAAAATTGCCGCAAAGCTGAGACTCGCACATCATCATGCATCGCTTCTTGGAGAAAATCTGCTGCAAAATTGAGGGAAGTCGGGAGGCAGCATGACTTGCGCTCTGGATTTCTTTCAGTCTACATTCCATTCTCATATAATATCTTAATGCTGTTCAATTTTGGTTTACAAATATGATGAAATGGCAGCCCCGGAAGAAGGTGAGTCCTCCTCATATATGCATATTTTTCCAATTATGGCAATAAATAACGTTTCTCCGGTAGATCACAAGTTGGAAAAAGAGGGGGCTCGGTCACAGACCGCTGCTCTTTCATTTGCTAGAAATGTTAGATCCTACAGATAGTGATAACCCCCACGGCACTGTAGAGCTCTGTACTGTACTGAGGTGTAACCAAAGAGGAGTCTGTGGCCATAAATAAGTTTTTTCTTCCTAATTCCACAATGCATTGCATGAGAGATCAGCTGTTGTGAGCTGCACTGTGTAGAATCTGTAATAAACCTACATAGAAGTGATGCACACTGAGTGTTGTGGTATAAAATGTGTTGCTGCTGGCCTGTGTGGACTAATCAAGACATCTGTGATTAATGTCTCCTGGGTGAATATCTGGTGTTGTGGCCGGCGCTGAATCCCATTTCCTGTTTCAAAATAGAACGCAACCTTTTGAGACTTTAAAAATAGAAAGTGGAACATTGTTCCTCAGCTGGATTTTTTTTTTTTTGTGGCCAAAAGTTTCAGAACGAACTGGCACCTCATCCTCTCTTTAAGAGGGTTTTCTTCTCCGAGAGGACTAAAACATGTGTCTTGGTTTCTTGTTTCCACAATTAGACATGCATTTTGTGTTCGGCACACTCTCATCGCTCCATTTTCACAGCCTCGCAGTATTACAACATGGAAAATGTCTGAAAATCATCTGGGGTCTATAAAAAAAATTGGTAGCTCTGAAATGCCTATGGTTGGGATTATTACCAGCAGGGGGCACTTGTCTGACAAGAAGCAGCTTCCCTATGCAGAAGTAGGTTTTTTTTTTTAAAAACTGGTCTGGAGTCAGAGAAAAATGAAAGGATGAGCAACTATTTTCTGTCCTCCGTCAAGTGTTTTTGCATCATTCTAAACTTTCTTTTCCCCAAAGACTTTGTTTATCTGCAGCATAAACACATGCAGGATTTTTTTTTTCCTTCTGGCCCAGATATTTTTCTGCCTTCCCTGCAGAGACACGATGACGATGGTCTGTGTTTTTGCAACAGAGCACCAGTCAGAAGTAGTGTAAGCACCAGTAAGAAGCACTGGTAGCACTCCGCTTGTGTATGATCTTTGTAACTTGTCATCTCTTTCGCCTTAAAATTAATTTCTCCGTGTCGTTTGTTCCACGCCAAGTGTCATTAATGTGGATAATCTCATCCTGAAAGACGAGATGAAAGTAAATGATTAAAAAACCGAGCTTCTTAATGTTGAATTATAAGCAGAGAGAATAAAAAAAAAAAAGAAAAAGAAAGCTGCGAGCGTGCTTTAATGATTTCTACAGCTGTGCTGCCTATCTGCCAGAATCATCCACGAGACCCCCCTTTGAGGACTAAAAGCCTTTCCTCACTGCAGGAATTGATTCCTCAGCCACACTGCAGGCCTGTGTGCTCGACCTGAAAAAAAAAAAATCATAAAAATAACACCGTCCTTCATATGTAGATTCTCCTTTTTTATCATGTATTTTTCTGAGCACCCCAGAGCTCTCATCAGGGGGAGAAACGGTTCCTCTGCTGATGTTGATTAATGAGCCTGTTGGTGATGTCGGATGCTAAATGCATTACCATGAACACGAGAAGTTGGGGCAGAAAACGCACACAGTAAAACGGTTTGAATGACTGTGCGCTTGTTTGGTGTTTGTGTGTTTGTTTCTTCACCTTGAACTTTGAACTTGATCAGAAAACGTCCTCTGCTGTGTCAGATTTTTGAACCTAACAGGCTGGAGGACATTGTGTTTCACACTGTAAAGAAAGTGTTTCCTTTACAATGAATGCTCACACACACACTCTCACACACACACACAGAAATGTCACAAAAGGTCCTTGAATTTTCCCAATCTGGCTTCTTGTTTATCTGCTTTCTAATCTGTCCTTTTTGACTCCACCTCTGGCTCGATGGGAATCGATGGAAAAGTGTGGGAGAATCAGATTGATTCAGGCTGAGTGTCCCGTCCACCTCTTCATAATGGATTACACTAATGAGTCCAAATTCCAAATGTGTGATGTTGAAGAGGAGAGAGAGAGAGAGAGCACATTTCCCCTAAAGCTGCTGGCAGATAGCTTATCTTTGCTGGAAAGAGAAAGAAAGCGAAATCTTTTTTCTTCTTTTTTTTTGTTTCACAGGGGATTTGTGTGATTAACTTTCTCTTCCTGCAGTTTAGTTGGAGTTTCTCCGACCGGCTGAGCGAGTTCAGAGAGGGGTGTCTGTTACACGGTGTTAAAATGTGGCCTGGAGGACATGTGGCCATAGACGTGGTGTTCTGATAATCGTTAGATAAGACTGTCTGCCCGGTTTTAATCAGTGTTTTCTGTCCAAAGAGCTTTTTTTTTTGATGGTCTTGAAAGCCAAGTGCAACAATCCACAGGTAGCCACCTTCTTTAGAAAGGAAAGAGCCACTTTTCTGTGTGTTTGTGAAGCTGTAACATCTTTTTCCTGAGGAAAAGTTAACTTATTGAGTCAGGAAAGAGACGGCGACGTTCCTCAAAGTCCACTGAGGTGACTGCATGTCACAAAGATCAGGGGCGAGGAACCTGCTGGGGTTTGTTTAAGACACCTGAAAACACTGTTTTATTCCATGTTACTGTGAGTGTGTACATCCACAGCAGTTTGGACACAAAGTCTGGACTCCAGCGGCTTAATTTTTTGCTGCCAGGTGTGTTTTGCAGTCATCATCACCTCATGTTATCCTGAGCTGATTCTCTCACAGCCTGTTAACATGTTTGCTGGTCTCATGTTACGAGTCTCTGCAGCCACAGTTCACATTGTGACCGAGTCTGAAGGAAGCCGCTGTTTGTTTTCGTTGTCGTGCCAGATGTTTCTGTGGGTTGACGTGGAGCCTTCTCACCTGAGAGGAACAGGATGCCCCGCTCACCTTTCTGCGTCCGGACATACTGGGAGCTCCGGACTTTTACCGTCAGCAGGCGAACTCTCACATCTCTGACCGCGTTCATTGGCTTCTCACCTCTGGGAGTTTCTCATGCTGCTTCTCCTCTTTGATTCAGTATTATTTATGAGCTCTCCGGTGGCGGGGGGGAAACTGCTATCTCTACCCCCAGTGCTCCATCAGTCCATGTGACGTCTCCTGGCTGGCAGCAGCACAGCAGTGTTGGAATACATTTACAGAGACGGAAAAACCCGTCAGAACGGGAATGGGAAGCATTTAAAGACATACATCTGAGGGGAGAAGAAATCGGGCGAGGCTGCCGGTGCGGGTGGGGGGAATCACTTGGGAGAAGCTGAGAGTGTTGGACAGAGATTGAGATACATCAGGGAACAAATGAACGGGGGCTGGATGTGTAGGATTGTGGGGAATCAGGAGATGGATGGGTGGATATTGAGGGGAAGGATTGGAGAAGCTGCAGAGCCGCAGACATTGATGGAATTTGAGATGGTTGGAATTTGAGGAAGTGAGAGAAAATGGGGAGGAAAAAAGGTGGAAGATGGTGCAGGAGATGGAGATTTGGAGTTTAAGAGTGAGAGGCTGTGGAGTGATGCAGCGGGGGATAATTAATGATAGGGAGTGATAGCACCTGCTGTTCCTGATGCTGTGCAGTATTTACGGCCCAACGTGCCGGGTGGAACGGGATGCGGCTGCGTGGCCGGCCTCCCGGGAGGGATGGGTGTGTGTGTGTGGGGGGGTGGGTCAGGTAAGGAGGAGGGAACAGCGACTCAGCAATACAGCTGAAATTTATGTGCTGCGCTCGCTCAGTTAATCCCAGTCGGCCGCCTCCCATTGGGAGAACCCGAACAGGGATGGACGAGCTCCGGGAAGAGCTTCCTGGAAAACAAGGCCTCCTTCCTTCGCCCTCGTTGCGACGCAGCGGTCTGCAGTGCACAAGCTGCAAGCATCTTCCCCCTGCAAAGTGCTCCTGGGAGTCCGCTGTCAAAACACAACAGGGAGAAACAATAGAGACAATAGTGACTCGGCCATCCTGCTCTCATTAATCCTCATTCGTGGGGACCTGCAAAAAAACTCCACCACGAGGGTGGAGATGGATTTTTGGATAGCGAGAAGTAAACGCAAAGATTGATTTATGTGTGGAGCAGTCCATTTGTAATGTTTTCCTCCAAGCCTCAGAGCACTCATTTCTGATTTGCTGCAGCTTGCCTTTACCCACCCCCCCCAGTCACCACCACCCCTTCAGTGCTTCTGTTCGAGCAAATGAAACTATGTTGGAGTTTATTGAGGTCATTGTTCCAGGGGTGTGGTCAGCGGCGCTCGGAGCTCAGGGGGTGCCTGCCTCTGGGTGCCTCGGCGGGGGGAATAAAGCAGACCTGACTCGATGGACCACATCAATAGGAACACATTTCCTTGTTCTATGAGGTGGAACAGTCCTTTGCAGGACTTGAGCTCTTTTCTTTTTATTCCTTTCATTGGTTAAGCTCCTGTATTATGTACTCAGTCTTGCAAAAAAAAAAAAAAAAAAGGGAAAGCCAGTGTTTCAGACTTGAGCCGGCTAGAACATGTTTTAAATAAGCTGTGTCGATGGCACAAGGGACGCGTCCCTCTCAGCGTATGGCCTGAAAAACATGCATACTTCTCTCTGTTTCACAACGTTTATCAGCGTTGCAGCTGCCAAAAAAACCGCAGTCCCTACATTCCTTTATAACTCCGGGCTGGACCGGCTCCAGTGGGCTGGACGTGGTTTCGCCTCAGTCCTCGGGCCCTTGCAGCTGTCTCCGTCCAACTCAGAGCTGTGTGTTGTGACAGACAGTCGCTGTTAGTGTGTTTCCAAAGAGAGCCTGCAATCCAGGCTGGATGGAGACGTGTGAAGAGCATCACTAATACCACCCTGCCTCATGCTGACGCCCCTAAATCCCACTAATTCCATCTCTTCTTTTGTCAGAGATGGGATTCATAAGCCCTTCTTTGAAGGCTCAATTTTCCAGGAGTGTGTCCGCGGCTTAGCTGTAGTCCTCATGTGGCCACGACCATACATTCCATTCCTTTGATTGAAGGACCGGTCTGGCACCTGAGTGGTCAGTATCTGGGTTCAGAGTAGATTATCGATAAATATTGATTGTTGGGGGGAAAAAAAAGGTAATTAACCCCTGAATGTTCACAGCCAGTGTCCACTACGGTTAATGGCACGAAGTTCAAGAGAGAAGCAACCGAGTTAAGTTGAGTCTGAGTTGGTCTCCTCTCTCAGTTTGAGAGGAGAAGGTGCTGTGCCGTGTTTTTGCAGTCAAACAGCGAAGCAGAGAAACACACCGGCGGCCTCAGCAGAGAGCTTCTCCAGGGGTCACAGAAACAACAAAGCCCAGAGCAGACTGTGTTTTTTTACTCTCACCGTCACTCCGGCCTTTCTGCCACTGCCTCTCCTCACTTTTCCTGCCATGCTGAAAGTGGTGAGGGGAGCTAAGAAAGTTTCTTTTTCTTCCTCTTCCTCCCTGCTGGCTATAAAACCCTGCAGGAAGGAAGAAGAAATGGTGGCGAGCAGGACCGAACCTTTTCCCGTCCCTGTCTCTCAGGGCTCGCTTTAGCTTTAGCTTTAGCTCTAGCTGCTGCTCCCTCTTGGAAGTTTGGATTTATTTATATGAGGCTTATACTGGAATACTTATGTCAGGCGAATGTTTATGGCTGCTGAGAAAATGTGGGCCAGGAGAGCTTCCATGCACTCCGTGGGCTTGTTTCCTAAGGGAGATTCATGATTCCAGCGCCGTTAACAAGGCAGACAGACAGGTGGTGAGTGACAGGCCTGCTGAGGTGGATTCAGTAATGAGGACTGCAGAACGAGCGTCACTCCCCGCATCCCCCCCACCCCACCCCAGCCCCCCACCACCCCCTCATGCTTCACTATCCAAAATGATCCCATGCCTAATATTTAACTACAGGATCTGTTGCAGTCTAATAGAGCCGTAGCTTCCTGCAGTATAATTCCATGTTTGCGTCGTCTCTCTGCTCGCTGCAGCTAATCTCTGCCCCCCCCCCCCCCGACAGAGTTGACTCCTGTTGTGTCGTGCTCTCATGGTCTGTCTGCATTCGAAACCCTTAAAGTCTTTTGTTTGTTTCCTTCCACCTCCCTCGGTGGCGTGTACGAGCACATTTTGTGGATGTGACTTGAACCCTAATGCGCGCTCCACCCTCTCCACCGACTCCTGCAAAAAATTGCATCGCCACCTTCCTATAAAAGGCGTTGCATTAAAGAAAAGATGCAATGATGTCTGTGAATATACGTGTCAGCTTGTTTATCCCACACACTGCGTGGATTTGTGGATTTTTTTTAAAAAATGCTCTTTTTTGTGTGTGTTTGTCTCTTTGGAAAATGGCTGTCTTGACAAGTGAGCGATAGCGTTGTGTCAGATCGGACGTGATTTATGGAAACTGTGCAACATTATCATCCATCAAAAATGCTGAAAAATACTGTACCTTCTGCGTCCCTCCTCCAGCCTGTTATTCCCTTCCTCCAGCCCCTCTCTTGATCTAAATTCCTGAGCCTGAGGTCAGAGGCCACATATGAGCATGTATTGTTCAGCAGTCTGGAGAGTGCTCCAGTTACCACTGTGAAATCTCAAGCATCAGCGACTTCTTAGCTGTTTAAACATGCTGTACGAGGCTGAGCACTTCTGCAGCGGCCCGGCCCGGCCAGACACTAGACAATTGTCTGTGGTGTGACGTTACATTATTTTAAGTAATAGCCGCCTTTATATCCATGTAAAATGAGTTTGACGCCTTGGCCACCTGTCTGGCTGCTCTGAATGATGAAATCAGGCTGAACAGAACATGTTCGGTGCTGTGAAAGCTCCTCTGTCTTCTGCAATAAAAAACTGCTATATGCACTCGCTCCAGCTGCTCGAATGGGCAATGTAAAAATAAAAAACCAACAACAAAAAAAACATAATCACTCATTGGAACAAAAGACCGTAAGTTGGCACACAACAGTTGGTGTAACGCTTCAGGTGTGAAATTACCTCCCAATTTACATTGGGGAGTGTGTGTTAGCCCTCTCCTCTTTGTCTTCCCATGAACAATGTTGTCTTTTTCAGGCGCAGAGAAGGATGCAACTGCTGTAATGGTATTTTCCAGGCTTAATGCTGCAGGAGAATATCGCGGTGCAGCTGGCCCATTAGCTCTGGATGAAGCTGAGGTACAGCTCAGGTGCTGACTCAAACTGCTGAGCCTTGTGCTGTAATGAAAAGATATATTATACTTTACAGACAGTGAATGCCTCTCGTTTGTTGCTGCCGGGCAGTGCACAGTTTTACAACAGCACCCTGGAGACATTATTGTAACACAGCTATGCTGGCTGGCATTTGGACATGTGTGAAATTATCCATGCCTGAGTCTGTCAGCGAACATGGCTGCATGTGTCCATCAGGCTCCGACTAGCAGCAGAAACCCTCAAACGGGGGCTAAGCTGCCTGCATCAGCGGGTCACTGTGAGGCTGTGAAGACAAACTCAAACACTCACTTCTACCAGGAAGCATCGGCTTTTATTGCAGTTTGAATTCAGCTTGAAAATTAATGACTTCATATCAGGTCCTTAAACGCACCACAGTTGGTTTTAGCTAAGTTATTGACATTTATGCGAGCAGATCTGCTTCCTCCAGCTTTCCATCACCTCATCCCCTCATTCCTGCATCCTCGTGTCATTCTGCTGCTCCATGCAAACAGAGGGAGGCCTCAGGCAGAGCAGGTGCAGGCTGCTGTGATGGTGGCTCTTCTAACACACACACACACACACACACACTGGTGCATGGGCGCTCTCAGGAGAGGAGTGTTGGCTGTGGCTCCACTCGCAGTGAAATGGCAGACCGGGACTGTTTGTTGGAATGGGAGGAAAAGCTCTGTGCTGGTTGTGTTTCCTGGTCTAAGTGAGAGTGAGCAGGTGTTTAGAAATTAAAGCAAGTCCTCCACGTGCCAACGCGCTCTTGGTCTGAAATGAACAATTCAAATCTGTCGACAATGTCGGCTGTTTGTCTGCCAGTTGGTTGGTTGTTTTTTTTTTTTTTTTTGAAGTGTGTCTGTTTGGCTGTGTGTCGAAACTCTAATTCAATAAGTTCGTTTTTTTTCCCCGTTGCTGCGATTCCTGCAGTTGATGAAATTCACTGAATCCCTCAGCTCAGATGCATTGTTTCTGGTAATTTATGCAATTAGTTTGCTCGTCAGGGAAACGTATCGTCAGGAACTACGAGGTGATGGTCCGGTTTTTCTCCTGGATTCTTTGTCTTTTCCTGAGAAATGGGACTTCAGATATCTTTATGTCGGAGTCACGGTGTGGAGAAACAGTTTGACATGTAATCTCTTGCTCTTCTTGTTTCAGCGGTGTCTGTCCTCTCCTTTTTTTCTTTTTCCCGTGCTGTGCTTTGTTCTGGAAAATAAAAACTGACTTGACATTTGAAATGGATTTCTAATCAAAGTGAGAGACAAATGTAATGGCTGCGTGATTGAGCTGTCAGTCTGATGACTGTCGGCCAGACAGCTTTGACAAAATACTTTGGAATTCTTTATTTCTCCTACAGAAGTAATAATTAGAAACTGATAAAAAAAAAAAAAAGTGGAACAATAGTGAAATCGCTGATCTGGCGTGCTGCGTTCGAGGTGCCGTTTTTCCTCGCCGCTCAGAACATGTGGCACATGTTTCTTTTGTAAATGGAGTTTGTCATTCTTCTGAGCTTCCGTGTGGCAAACAGACAGATGGACTGGCAGGTTGACAGATAATGAAGACGCGAACGTGGCGAGCGACACTCCTTCAGAGACACCTCTTTGACTGTTATCACAGCCACTTGTCCCCCCCCGCCCCCCCACCCCACATTTCCCATGAAGAAGAGAATCCCATTTAATTCCCAGCCCCTTTTCGTTTCCTGCGATGACGGAAGCTGTCGCCCCGGCGCAGGAAACCGCTCGACTCAGGAAACGTACACAAAACAACCACGAGACAGAGCGATGTTTTTTTCCACCTTTCATCCCGAACGCTTTCTGTTGCATCCGTTTTTTTTCCTTTTCTTCCTCTCGGCAGCCATTGATGCACGTGCTCAGTTGTCTCAATCAGAGCGCGTCTTTAAGTGCTTTCCTGTTTGGGAAATTAGCGTCAAATGATCTTGTTTGAGTGCCCGTCTCTTCTTGGCTCGTGTGTGATGGTGAATCCCTGGGGGGGGATTTTTTGTGAGAGGATTCAGATTGGAGGTTGTTGAGAAGAGGAGGAGGGGGGGGGAGTCAACCTGATTAGAAT
>JAPZDV010000022.1:23409423-23423636 GCA_029814665.1 Acanthurus lineatus
CCCCCCCCCCCCCCCCCCCCCCCCCCCCCCCCCCCCCCCGCCCCCCCCCCCCCCCCCCCCCCCGGGCGGCTGCCGCCCCCCCGCCCCCGGGGCGCCCGTCAACCTGATTAGAATATGCTTTGAGTTAATTAACCAAGATTTTTTTTTTTCTCCCCCTCCTCATTCCGTCTATCTATGTGTAATCTAATTACAGATGGTGGTTTTCCCAGTTCCTATCAAATGAAAATGTAACTGGTCCCATGAGGAGGTGAGTGAGGGCTTGGAGGGGGGGGGTGGTGTTGTATAGGGGGGAGAAATAATACCCCTCCCAGCGGCCCACCCACCTCCTGGTTTCATGCTTTCAAAGCTGTGTGTGAGGAGTTAGCAGCTGTGATGTCAGAGCGATCAGACAGCTTTGTCTCAGTCGCTCAGTTTCGCTTTGGAAGCGCCGCTGAACGTGTCGAATTATTCCGCCGAGTTAGAACATAAAAGCACTAATGTGTATAAAACAGTAACCTGTTTTTTTTTTAACAGATCGCTAACACCTCCGTATGTTTCCGTCTGTAGGCGACTGTTCACACGTGAAACTATCTGAGGCGATGAGACTCTGCGCGGGGAGAAGTTCGGCTGCAGCGCTCAGTTTCACTGTGGACCTCAGACATGATTGTGAACAGATGGCGAACAGAACGGACGACCCCTCGTTTTTTCGTTCCTGTTGTCCTCTCTTTGTTTCTGCCTGCTTCTTCTCCAACTTCTCTCTTCTGAAAAACTTGTTGGGAGTGCAGCGAACTTCTCGGCGCTGACGTCCCTCTTTTGTTTCTGCTTGTTGAATATCTGAGCAGCTCTCGTCACTGATTGTGAAGATCAAGAGCCGCTCTCTTCAACTCCCCGTTTCTTTGCACAGGAAGAAGTTAAAGGCCAGAAAATGCAATTCAAGCACTTCTGTCTGCCGTCGGAGAGATGACACTCATATTAATGCCAACGTCTTGCTTTCCTGTCTCACATCTTCTTTTTTTCTCTCTCTGTCTAAATTCAAACCCCTCATCTCTCCACATCTACCTCTGCAGATCATCTGTTCTCCATCTTTGTGTCGGTGTCTCAGAGGAAGAAACAGCCTTTAGCTGTAAATTGGCCCATTTCTCACATTTCATTTCTGAAAGTTGAGGCAGGTAGAGACGAGTGTGTGTGTGTGTGTGTGTGTGTGTGTGTGTGAACCTGCTAGCCCAGCACATTGATAGAGCTGTGAATTCATTAGTCTCCTTTTGGTTGTTGAAACACAAGAATGAGTTTTTTTTTGCCTCAAATCAGCCAGAAATGGTTCCTTTTTCTGTGCTGCATTTCTCTGTGAGCCCATCAGCGACCGTACACAAGCATTTTATTTTTAAAAAAACGCTCATGAAATATAAGAGAAGCAGACGGTTAACACAGAGCAGCTCGACCGAGGCTCGCTGGTTTCCTAAGTGAAGAAAAACATCAGGACATTTCCATTATTCTGCAAATGTGTAAGTCCGTAAAAGCATAAAATTAGATATCTGTGGAGCATAAAATTAATTCTGAGACCTCTACAAAAGGTCAAAGGATATTTTCAAACTAAACCCACGATTAGCTTCTTGTTTGACATACAATGTTAATGCTGGGTAAGAAGTTACCCAGTGTGGAATTGGTATGTCCAGTCACACATTAATCCAGCTTTGAAGTCTTTTTAAGTCTTTTGTGACCTACTAAGGATTACAGATGAATTTCCCCATATTGTTCTGATGCATGCACATAACATTTCATGACATTATTGAAATTTTTTTGGGGCTGTACAGTCTTTTTTTTTTTTTTTTTTGGCTTTGCTCGCCCCATTTTTTCGTCTCCAGTCGCCACTCTCTCCGTCGTGGTCGGAGATTAAGGGGAAGGAGAGTGTAGCAGCCAATTACAGTTATATCTTTGTCCTGCCGTCGACTCCCCACTGTCTGTCTGCAGCCCTCTTTTTTTTTTTTTTTTTGCTCTCGCAGCCCAATTTGTCAAGATCACTCATTCAGATTGGTGTCATTTTGAGTGGGGGGCTGGTGTCTGCCTTCAGAGAGGGATGATTACGACGAAAGCAGATGAAAAGGCAAAAAAAAATGCAGATGATCCTTAATCTCTTTTGAGGAGTCGTACCTCCTCTTCGTTTTTTTATGTCTCTTTATCTCATGATCCCATTTCCTTTTTTCATTCCGGGTCCTCCCGGTGTCCCGTTGACCTCTCGTTTTTTCCCTCCTTGATTTCTTTCACTCTTGATCTCCTCTCCGCTCTTCATTATCTCCTCCTTGTCTGATTCCTTCTCTCTCAGTGTCCCGTCCTCGCCGTTTTAAATCTTTTTTTTTTCTTTTCCCTCCTTTGCCACCACACTTCTTCTTTTTAATGTGTGGACGATACATAGCAATGAAACCCCATGTATAAATATATATAGGCTAATCTGGGCTTTCATTAGTTTGTGTACATGAATATTGCATGACTGGTTCACTCGCTCCAGCCCAGATTAGCTCTCAGTCTTTTCCCTTGGCTAATTGAAAACCATTATAACCGACTGCAGTCAGTCAGGAGTCCTGGTTAAGAAAAAAAGCCTCTTTCTCAGCCTGCTGTGATCTCCACCACCCCCCACCCCCCTCCTCCACCCTCTGTCAAAGCCAAAGCCAAAGCTCGCTCTTCAAATGGACACCAATCAAAAGGCTCTTCTGGGGAAAGGAAGAGCGGAGTGTTGGGAAATGAGGTTGAGTGTGCAGACTGACCGACCTTCAATATCGCAACGCCCTCCATATCGGAACCTGACAGGCCGTGAGAGGGCGGAAAAAGAAAAGGGCTTGGCGGGACGAGTTGTAATTGGACTGGGATGGCAGAGGGTGGATGAAGCATTTAAGGCTCCGACCTGTCTGTTTTCCAGTGCATGAAGGGTACGAAACCACAGATTTCACCTCTCTTTCTTTCTTTTCTTTCCTTTTTTCTTTTGACGAGAGCTTCTGTTTCATGTTGACTGCAATCAACAGGAAAGCAACATACGTCCACAATACATACAACTTAATCCATAATTCATTCTGGGATGGGAGAAACCTTCAAGACAGACCGAGCATGTCGGAAAAATGTCAGACAGAGCCGAGTTCATAATTTTACGCTCCCTGTTTTTTTTTCTTTGTGCTGGTAGTTGAAATCTTCAGAAGAAGAGTGTCTGTGGGCTGCTATTTTAAACAGGCCTCTCCTTCTTCTATCTGATCTCCTGTTGTTACTCGGGGACATGGGGGGTGTGGTGGTGTGTGTGTGAGCAGAAATATGTCGAGACTCTTTGGAAACAAGGTCCTCCACGTTGCCCCCCAGACACGTTCCCCCTGTCAAGCAGCTAATTTTATGCAACCCTCATCAGGCTTTTAGAACAGAGAAAGAGACGGAGAGAGAGAGAGAGAGAGAGAGAGATATTATCTTCGGGATGGTGCAGACATAAGAGGAGGAAATTGAGTGGAAACTCTTGCTATGCATAAAAGCAAAGCTGTATATCACCATGGGAGCCTGTTTTTCTCTTTTCTCAGTTAGTGCTTTTCTAAAAGAAACTATCCTATTGTTGCCTGCTTGCCTCTTTGTTTCACTTTTTTTATGTTCTGGGAGTTTGTGAGATTTTTACACATCAGCTAAAATGGACACATATATATATTTATTTATGTGTATGTGTGTTTGTGTGTGTGTGTGTGTGTTTTTCCTCCTTTGGCATCCTTAAAAATGGCAGAACTTGTGGCGAGTGTTTACCCAGAATGCAAGACTCTCCCAGCAATTTCATGTATTTTCCACACCATTATTTCTCTGTCAAATGTTTGTGCTTTTCCTGCACTTCCTCGCACCTGTGCCGCTTTATTTAGAGAGCAGCAGAATTCTATTTTCCGCCTTGACCTTGATGATGTTCTGCTGACACATTTGTATGTACCAGTCGCGGTATTTTTTTTTTTTCCCAAGCTGAATACTCGAGCATTTTTCCTCCTTGTGGAGGTAAAAACATGTCATTCCTGTCTTCTTTCCTGCTCCTCTTTGCCCAATTTGACTAATTTGCCCCCTTAAGTCCCACTACATGACACTGCGATGCTGGCTTCAGGAATGGAAATGAGCTGCCTGGTGGCACTGTGTCAAAGAGCAGCAGATTGAACATTAGCCTGAATGGTCCAGCAAATGTTTGCAGATTTTTTTTTATTTAAATTAGCCCCCAGAATATTGGCTCGGGAGCCAAGGGTGCAGGGAGAGCTCTGCAGTCGACACCTGCTCTATTAACCCCACATAATGCTTTCATGTGTTCGGCTGTGATTGCATAGATTATAACAACTACGAGACAGAATTCAACGCGCTGGTATTTGTGTTCGCCTCGCTGTTTGTGCATGCGGCCCAGGAGAGCAGGAAGTTTAGATTCAGACGCCTTTAGCATCTTTTTAGTTGTTGTTTGTCTGCGTTTTTTGTGTGTGTGTGTCGTCCCGAAAGCAAAGTTTTCCACTTTTAGTCCTGCATTTAGTCAAACAACGACTCCGAACGTGAGCGGAGCGGAGGGAGGGAGGGAGGGAGGGAGGGCAGCTCAGCCTGACATCAGACAGCATTATTTATGGTGTGTGTGGCTGTCGTTGGTGTTTGACTTATTGCAGGGTCACAGGATGTGGGTGGATTTAGAAGGTACTTTATCACTCTTACCTCACCATTCTTAATCAAGTCACGTCCCACCCTGTCACCGCGCCGGGTCACCTCCAGTGTACGCATCTGTATCTCTGCGGGTGTGTTTGTCTCTGTATGTATGGTATATACTGTATATGTGTGTTTGCACGACACCACTTGATACTATTGACTTGGACCACACACACACACACACACACACACACACAATCACACTCACATCTACCAACAGACACTGACAGTGTGTGGATCAGCAACCAAACTCATGTTACTCTCATGTTTACGTGCAAATTAGAGGCCCAGTAATTCATCAACTTGCAAGTTCCTGTCAGTAGAAAAAAAGTCAAATCGCTGCCCTCTGAGGGCTTTTTGTCCGCTCCTCAACAGTCCATTAGGCTAAACTACCGACTGCAAACACTTTGACTCAGATCTTCTGTTGATATCTTCAACTATTTAATCTTTCGGACATTTTTTATGCAGTTACTCATGTATTTTAAATAAAACCTACTGTGTATGACATCAGTGTTCAGTAGAGGAGAGCAGAAGCAGGAAGGCATTATGTTCCTTTAACCAGGCCAGAATCATAAAGGCGAGCTTAAAAAGAAGAATCAAAATCAATGCAGCTGAACCAGAGATATTATCTTTTATTCAGTTCATTCTTCTTCTTTGTTAAAACCTGGTGTCTAAATGAACTACAATGAAACTTGACTGATAAAAGTTTAGAAGGAAATTCCAGTGTGTCATGCTTGAAGTGGCTTAAGTATCCACCTGCAGCTCCTTTTGGAGATATTCTTGCTTTTAAACTTTGCAGTTTGTAGTTTTTGTAGTTCATAGACTTCTGGCCACGTCATTCTGTTTCCATTAATGTGCAAATATGCATCTGGAGGACATTAAGTGTTTATGTCTGAGGGAATGAACATACTAAGTTTTAGACGGACACAGAATATGCACAAACACACACACACACACACGTAGTTTAAAGCAGGTCTGTCTCCGGCTTCACACACACAAATATCTCAGATTCATCAGATTTGGAGCTGGTCCCTCTGGAGCCATAAAACGTATTTATATGAGTTTTTTTTTCCCACATATGCAGTCAAACTGCAGAAGACCTGTAAACACACTTTGATATGTAAAATTGGTGAAGTTTCCCTTTAACTGAGAAGACCAACTGAATTTTAATGTGGTGTTTTTTTAAAGGGTTTCAGATTTAAACCCCTTGAAACTGTTTGAAATTGTAGCTATTTACTTCCTTAGTAAATAGTTTTGTATCAGCCTACAGACGTAAACAGATACAAACACAAACCTTTTTCCTGGTTTCCTTCACCTTTTAAAACATAATTTGAATTGTTTCTGAGCACGTAACCTTTTGATTTAATGTTATAAGGAAGGAAAATAATCATCTTAAACATAATTGTGTAACTAAGCACAGTTTTATGGTGCTGGAAAACATTAAAAACGTCCTTGAAAATGCTTGGAAAATGCAAATATTCGACATTGGAAAAGGTGGAGGGACTCTGCCTTGTCTGTTGTATCAACTGTAGTGTTACAGTGTCATAACAAACTGTGCCCTTGTGTGGATTTGTGATGTTATATATATATATATGGTATAGAGCATATTGCCTTGAGCCCTTCCTCTCTGTCCTTGGTTGGTTTGTGTGTGCTGACAGTCGCTGCCCCGTCCTGCTTTTAACCTCAGTCCAAAGCCGTGACTGATGGGATTCACAAGCCTCCTCCGTGCTTCACCTCTCACAGATGATATATGTTTGTGTAGAAGTTTACCTTTGCCAGTTTGTTTGTGTGTGTGTGTTTGTGCGGGGGTGTGTCAGATCCTTGAGTTTGACCTAAGCTTGGCAGAGTTCTGTGTTTCTTGCTGTGGGATTTGTCTTTGGTTAATTTAGCAGGGAAAAGAACAAGTGTGTGCAGCTCTCCATCACGCGTGTCTCTTGACTAAGTCTCAGCTGGCTGGATATCATGTCAGCCGGGTATTAAATGTTTAATGCCAGTGGATGTAGAAGATTGCCTTCTACTTGTCCTGATTAAATATTTAGGGGTGTCTGAATGGTGCGTTTGACATTGCGAGGTGCAGAGGGACCCGGTTTGGAGTGGGAAGTGTGGGAACATAACTGACTGCCAGATGTCTGTTTGGTTATGACTGGGGTGCAAGTGGGACCTCGGCTGAGTGAGACTGGTGGCGGACACAGAATGGGAGGTGAGAGGGGAGGTTATATTTAGCCATGTCCTTCCAAACACAGCCCTGTTTCCTCTCCATACAGCACACACCACTGTGAGAACATCGCTTTGTCCTTCTGAATCCCAGGGGGCGCTTGATGAGGATGAAACCTGGAAATTTGGGTTTGCACACGAGCCTGATTTTAATATCTGCAGACAACCGAGAGCTGTGCGTTTCCTAGTTTCACCTCATGCAGACTGCAAATGCTGACAAATTTAAGAACACTGTAAAATGGAGTATAGGTTAACTAAAAAAAAGTAGAGTTTCCCACTACGGTAAAAGCTCTCCAAAAAAAAAAAGTAAAAGATTGAGGTTATTTAAGTTTCCATCTGGAAAAACCGGCAAAGGGCAAGTGCAAAGACAGACTGGGATTAATATCTTAAAATCAAAGAGCAGCTCACACACCAAATGGCATGATCCATTTACCTGACATCTGTGTCCAGGCTCAAAGTGGAAAAGACTGGTGAAGCAGGGTGTTTTTTCATTTTTTTGGATTACTGAAAGTGTTTTATGGTGGATGCTGACAGAAGCTGCGGTAAATTAATGCATTTATGTGGAATTTCTGCAGATTCATTCTCGGATCTTTGGCTGCTTGGTAGATCGAGTGCCTTTATTTCTTCTGTGGAGATTACAAGGATGAATCAAGCTGTGTGGCTTTTTTTTTTTTGGAGTATTTGCAACAGAACATGAAATAGCATTTACAAAAGCACATCAATTTGCAGAGTAAATCGATTGTATAGATCACAGAAGCCAATGCAGATAAGTTAAAATGACATGTAGTTTTTTGTGACGATGAAGCTGCACTCTGAACTCAGCTGCTTGGAATATTCACTCCTGGAGACTCTTTGACTCCATAATGCCTAAAACACTGAGACGACAGTAACTTTCTGTGTGTTTAACATGCTTCTGTGGTGGGATGTGATCTTCAGGGGCCTCTCAGGTTGCCCCGAACCTCCCCCCCTCTGCACACCTTACAAAAAAAAGTAAGAGGTGTTAGAATATCAGAAGCGTATCTTGACATGGGACCCTTGGGATGGACTCAGGAGACACCTCGCCGCACCGCAGACCACTTTACAGCTCTGGCTCACACTGGCTGCATTGTTCTGAGAGGCTCACAATAGAGACGTGCAGGCAGAGATGTGTTCTGCAGAGGGACGCCATGCATTCCTCTGAGCTCCACCATGTGCCGAACAACCCCGGTGCCTTCCCGAGCTCGCACATTCATATTCACATCCACATGGCGAAGACAGTCCAGCAGTGTGTCACTCAAAACAACCACAGCCTGCAACTGCTGAGATAAAGTACAAGGAGGGGGGGGAGCAAACTTGGTCCAGCTGGAGAACATTCCCTCTGGTCAACAGAGGAAGACAAAAGTAAGAGAAAAGCATGTCTGACTTAGCCTGTCTGCTAAGCCGGCCTTCTGGACGACCCACAAAGGGACGCAGGGGGTTGATCAAAGGAGGAGAGGACCTCCACAGGAACAGCCTGAAGGCAGGAGGAACCTTCTGCTCCACAGTCAAATCCACTTCTAAAGAGGCAAACACTCAGAGGATGAAAGCAGAATCCATTGAAGTGATCAGTGCCTGAGCTCAGAAACGCCACACCGTGTTCGGAGATGCTTGGATCGCAGTTTGGTTCGACTCTGCTTCCATGGTAGTTGACTAATGCTCATATTTGTCGGCCGCACCTTAAATGATTGCTCAACAGTTCGTGGGGCGATTGAGAAGCTCTCAGTACGCAAGAGTCAGAGCAGCCAAGCTCTCTGATGACTGTAAAGCAGATGTGGTTTTTATGTGTTGATAGAAAAAAACGTCAGAACTCTGTGGGAGCTAAACTAATGATTTAACTGTGACTTGTTGTGGTCTCACACAAAATAAGCAAATTTCATGACTGTCTGCACCCACTCTCCATTCTTTACAGTAATGCAGGGCTCTTTGTGGTCCAAGTCTAATGCAATTTTCATTGTGTGGTTCTTTGTTTGCACTAGTATCTGTTTGTTTGTTGTAGCGTTCCTCTTAAGAATGCCGTCGGGTCTCTGCTTTTCATTAGCCGGACTGCGTCAGGAGAATCTGACCCATGATTTAAGGAGGGGGTGGGAGGGGTTAGTCATGACGGGCTATTGTTATCCTGTCGTGCAACACTCTCGTAACATTGGCCCACATCTCAGTCGGTTAGTGTTTGTGCGACGGGCTCCAGCGTTTAGACTGAGGTCAGCAACACGCAGGGCTGCACGGCAGATGCAGATTCTCTCAGGAGCATCTTGTTAGTATGCTAATGTGTCCATATGACTGATTGCTTCACAAATAGGATGATAATCTTTTAACATCTACCAACTTTAATTGTGTTGCACCACAAAGTTGGCTTTATTTTTTTCCTGGTGTCAAATTTCCTCTACAAACACACACACACACACGCACAAGTCACACACCCCTCAAGGCAAACAGGGATGTTGTGCCCAGTGTTTAGGGAACCTTGCTGGGTGGATCAAGGCAGGATAAGTGGTTAAGGTATGAAGGAGGCCTTATAGGCCCCGTTATGGCTGGATGGTTTAGCTATAATCCGATTGAGCACGCCGGGGAGACTTGATGTGGGCGGCATCGGGTCCTCGCAGCCAGACAACCAGCGCGCTCACACCTGCCACTCCATTTCATCTCAATGTTCTAGCTGATTACTGACAGTAATTAAAATTTCTAATTATATCTGATTCACTATCAAGCAGGATTTGTAGAAATACAGATTATTAGCTGGTTTTGTTTTGGCTCAATTACCCACTTACCTCTCGTGGGAGCTGTAGCTCGTAAGCTAGATGAGAGCTCTGCCAGCTCCATATCTCCAGCAGCTTCACCCCCCCTCCTTCTTAACACCTGCAAGTGTTTACAACAGGTCTGCCTTTTGGTCAGTGAGATTGTTTAATAATGTTGTTAGGGTTCGAACAAGATGCCTCCCTGTGATGAGGAGCCCACACGTTGGCGGCGGTGGATGTTGGAGAGAAAGCTCATGAATATTCAGGAGCTGCATCGTATGTAAGGAAACAGATGAGCAGAGTTAAGCTTTCAGAGCAGCGTGTTGTTGAGGGTTGTTGAAGTTTAACAAATCAAACCCACAGAAAACATGAACAGAATTCCCAAATGGGGGGGGGGGAGACGGAAAAGACTTCTTTAGATTAAAGGCTAGAAACCAGTGGTGGAAAACATGAGTGGCAGAAGCAATCCTCTAAAGCAATCTATAGCAAACCATCCAACCTTGAAGGCGCTCACAATAGCCTGAACCGTTTCCTCGGCATTAGCAGTCTTGTGTGGGATGCTGTATAATCTACCTGCCAGATTAAGATGACATGGTCATTGTCTAGAAGAGAGAATTGAATTATGGTGTGTGAAGGGGGTTTAAATGAGATTATAGGGAAAGAACTCATCCAGCATGCGTGAGATGTGCAAAGTCAGGAGCTCTGCACACACCGACCAGACTCTCTAACACACACACACACACACACACATACACACACGCAGACTTGTGCTCGTACAGTGCGAGCTGTTTTGCATACGCTTAAGCGCCAGCACAAAAAAGATGCAAATACTAAGTGCACGCTTACATGTGAAAATGCATGAGTGTGCACAAACAGTACGCATTTGGCCTACATTTGTGCACCGCGCTGCATTGTGGTTCATTCCATCCCGTTTTATTGCATCTCTGCGAGCAGCGCTGATGATTTTCTTTGGGTTGTTTTTTCTGCGGTGACAGTGCATCCTCTGCGTGTGTGTGAGTCTGTTTTCTGCCCACTAATGTGTTTACTGCGTTGGCTTTCTTGGGTTCCCCACTAACACAAGTATATGGGCTAATCCCCAGGATGTGTGCGATTAGCTTAACTACTCTGCAGCATATTTAGTACATGTATCTGCTCTGTTTAAGCGCAGCTAATCTCCCAGCATCCCCAAACTGCTGAGTTCTCATGATCCTCCCTCTCCATGTTTACACTTAAATTCGATCTCTTTTCATGTTTTTCCTCGGGCTCTGCGAGTGCGTGCGTGCATGTGTGGATGTTTCTGCTTTTTCTCAATACGAGTGTACGAGTTACTCTGGTGGCTTTGTGGTGCATGTGTGTGTGTGTGTGTGTGTGTCGCGTTCGCCTACCTGTGTTTGTGCGTGTGCATGAGTGCTCTGTGATGCAGTGTAATTCCTGTGGATGCTTTTATCTCAGCGTGTCTCCCCTGCAGGACAAAAATGTATTTAGAGATTCTGCAACAGCAACTTGCCATTTATTTTTTATCACCGCTGATCATCAGGTGATAGGACACACAAAGGCTCCGTTACAGCCACGATGGTATCAATTAATCACATTTGCAGCATTATGCTCCATCAGATAGGATGTGATCTCGTTCCTCAGAAGTTTGTAACACACATATGCAGATATATGTGCGTGTGTGTGTGTGTGTGTGCTTGTTCATCAGTGAAGGCTGGATGGATTAGAATTAGCAGATGGACTGTATTTGCATTAGCCACCGGGGTGCTAACACAGACGGAGTCAATCTGGTGTGCAGGACTGAGACCAGGTTGCTGCTCACTGGGGTAGAGCCAGGCCAGGACACCCTGTCTGGGACTCCACAGCAGCAGGGGGTCTGGGTGGGGCCAGAGTCCAGTCTGTCTATCTGTCTGCATGCAAAAAAGGGGGTCAGTTGGACAAGTGGGTTGAGTAGAAACAAGCAGGAAACATGGAGCAAAAATTGGACTTTGCTGCTGCTCTGCAGAGATGAAGAAAGGGAATATAGCAGGAACATAAGAGGAGAAGAGGAGTAGGAGGTTATAAGTTGAGGAATGCACGCTCGGTGAGAGGAGGGGGTTCATGCGAGAGAAGCTCAAGCACTCAAAAACCTCTTGCAAATGTTTTTGGAATCAATTAGCTTTCTTCCTGATATTTTCATGCCTTTTCATTTCCCTTTGTTCCCCGCTCTCTTGCTCGGTTATCGCAGTCCCTGCCTCCCTGCAGGGGGTCGCTCGCAGTGCTTTTCTAGGCAGGGCTTGTGTTTGTGTCGACCAACCATCACATTCCCTGCAGAAATGGCCAAAAATTTTCCTTTTCCTCTCCGTGTTGCTCAGATTTCTATTCCTCTCTTTATTCTTTATATGAAAAAAAAAGCAGCATACTTTCAAGGCGAGACTGTGTGCCGTTACAGATGGTGCACATTCTTCTTCCTTTGAAAGCTCACTGCTTTTAACGCTCGTCCTAATTGCAAAAATCCTATTCCCTTTCGAAGCTCCGTGTATATGCCGGCTCATAAACATGCCCTTTAGAATAACAAGTTTTGCTATTGTTGTCTAAATGCTAACAAATGAGTCTTGGGGAGGTCAGGAAAGCCAGACTGCTGTGATTATTGCTCTTCAGGATCCACACAAATCGATGTGAACTAGCTTTTCGAAACAGAACAGAGCAAATAGGAGGCAGGAGGTTGTCGCCAAGCCGAGCCGAGCCGAGTCGGCGCCACCAGCAGCCGACTGTGCAGGGTGAAAATAAGTGGCCATCATTTCCTTCCAAAAGCTCACAGTGAGCACTTTCAGAGGCAGCACTCCACTTTTGAACTAAGAAGAGATAGTAACTTGGCTGAAAACTACCCCGGGGTGCTCTGCAGAAAAAAAAGAGAAAGGACAGAGACACTGACAGTTACTTAGCGGGTTGTTTTAGTGGCCGTTTACAAGCATGGCATTTGTGGAACAAAAAGGAGAGATGAAGAGCTTCTGCTCCCGAGAGTTTTAAGCTTCAGTCGCACGCTTCTATTTTTGGGAAGAGTGATTCTTTGAGAGTACGAGAGGCACTCTTTTTTTTTTTTATTGCACCCATTACATGTCATCACTCCAAACTAATCATGTCCTGGAAATTGAGCCTGAAGAAGAGTGCTGAGCTTGGATTTTACTCTGCTCCCTTTTACCCCCCTCCCCCTTTTCTTCACTCCTTCCCTCTATCTCACACTTCTTTCTGCCTCTCTCACATCATCACACCACAATCTTCAACACCCCCCCTCTTCTTTCTCTATACATATCTCTGTCCTCTTTTATAACTTTCCCTCTCTTATCTCGCTTTCTCTCTCCTCATTCAGCCTCTCTCTTCTTCTTCTTCTCTGCTGTTTCTCTCTTAGTGCCGCAGCTCCTCGACACTGGATTGTTTGCTCTCAGAGAAAGAAGTGGGTTTTCGCTTAAATTGGCCGTCATTAGAAAGATGGCGACACTCTGCGGTTTCCAGGGCCGTCTGCAGCGTGGACAGCCTTCACACGGGCTTTGATGATGGACTCATTTTCCCCCCCTGATCCCGAAATAACACGTCCAAGTCCACGTTTGTGCGTCTCAGACATAAAGCTCATATGCCGGCAGTCTGGATTCCAGCAGACATGCTTCTAACGGCGACTCCACAGTCAGAAGTTGCAAGTCTGCGATGTGTGAAAATGCTGACTTAACCAGAGACCCCCCCCCCCTGTCTGCTTCTTGCATTGGCTAAATAGCACCCCCGAATGCTATCTTCACATGACAGGTGGTCACGAGATGTGATGTGATAAATCACTGCATAAAATTACCCAGCAGAGTGTCGGGGATTGCAGTTTTTGCTGGGAAAAAAAGGGGGAGGTTCAGGCATTTTAGGAAGGGGGGAGAGCTGATAAGCTACTGGACGAGAAATGTGATGGGGGGGTGGAACCAGGACTCAGAGGGGGGCAGGACTTTGAAAGCATTGTGGACAGGTGTTATCTTTCAATACAAAGAACATAAAAAAACCATCCAGGTCTGTGTAAATGAGATTGAAGAGCAGGAACATAGCCGGGGGAGGGGGGTGTCTTGGGACAAACGGCCTGCAGATTACACGAGTGGTCCGGCCCTCCACGTCGGGACGGGACGGATGCTCTTTTTTTTTCTATAACACCGTATTTTTCATACATATTTGATCCTCTCCTGGCTGTGATTACCACTCACCACATTGTCAATCTCCATTTCTCAACCACTTCCCGTCTGTCCTCCTGTATGTGTGTGTGTTTGTGTGTGCGTGTTTGTGTGTGTATATGTGCACACATTGCAGGGAAGAAGAAGAAGAAGAAGAAGAAGAAGTGGAGGGGGGGGGAGTTATATTAGATTTGGCAGAGGCAGCACAATTTGTCTGACATGTTGAGGGAGAAGATTAGAGGGGGAAACACAAAATGTATTCAGTATTACACTCTCATCTCACAGCTGTAGCAATTGATTTTTTTTTTTTTTTTTTTTTTTTTTAAGTAAAAATCTGAGCGCCGGGACCGCCGATAGGTTGGGGGGAGGTGTGTAGAACCCCCATTATCGGGCCAAAGACACCAATTCACACATGTAAAAATTA
>JAPZDV010000022.1:23428696-23458812 GCA_029814665.1 Acanthurus lineatus
CCCCCCCCCCCCCCCCCCCCCCCCCCCCCCCCCCCCCCCCCCCCCCCCCCCCCCCCCCCCCCCCCCCCCCCCCAGAATAATGTGCTGCGCTTGCACCCGCTCAATCTGATTGAAACGCACGGCGAATGGGCTGCATTCACTCACCCCCCCTCCCATCCACCAACACCACAACACCCCCCACCACATGCACACTTTATAAATCAGCTCGTGGTGTGTATATTCTCTGAGATAATCCCCCCCCTCCCAGAAAAACAGAAACAGAAAACAGACACGTGGGTTCTCCATCATGGCGAGAGGAGGAGGAGGGTGGACCACACTTTGTGTGTGTGTGTGTGTGTGTGTGTGTGTGTGTGTGTGTGTGTGTGTCAGCCACCTACATGTTGCTGCTGTGTGAAGCTGCTTTAACTTTAAAGTTACGGCGACATGGCGAGTGAACTGCAAAGACTTGCAATTAAAAATGCATTAGGTCGCCATTAAGAAAGTATTTGGCCATAAGAACGTTGATTAGAGATGTTTATTAATTTCTAAAGAAAGAGCATCGCAGAACAATAACAACACAGACATCCTTCTTCTCTTGTGCTTATGGTACATGACATGCTAATTTATCTCATGGCTTTATTATTTCCCGTCTGAAGCCTGACATATCGGTCTAAAAGCCCCAAATTAAGAGTGGAGCCGCAGAAGCTGCTGAAACTGGACAAAAAATCATTATTGTGGATGACAGTGGAATAAATCTTTCAAGTCTGTGGATGTGTGAATATTCTAACCTTCATTTAACTGGGCCGGGCTGCGCGCTGCTCTCTATGCATGCCTTTGATCACTGAAGCAAGATCCGAAGCAATTTGGATGAGAGCTCCCAGCCTTTCTCTCATACCACTGACATTTACATTATCCTGCCCGGTCTTTTCTTCAGCACCAATAATTAGCTCCATCACCGCGGTGCTGCGAGAAAACACATGACAACATCAACCCCCGCAAAGATGCTGTAATAGCTACGTGCTATCAGGCGGCCTGTCATGCGAACTCCTGAGCCCGGCCCACGTGCCAATCACACCTAACGACATGCACCGGGAAGGTAACGGGAAGGTAACGGCGATGTTAGATACGTGCAGGCGGTCCTACGTTGCAGTTCTGGCTGCGAGTGCGATCTAATTGGCTGAGGGTTCAGGTCCAGGATCCTGCCACCACCTGCTTATCCTGTCATTAGCATGGGGGGGGGGGGCTGTGCTGCTTTGCATTCGTCACCTCTCACCTCCTTCAGGGAGCCGTGGTGTTTTTTTTTTTTTGTTGTTGCATCTCTCTGACCCTCAGGAGGTGATTAATTAAGGTTGAGGGGGCCGGTCCAGATGATCACACCTACAAAAAACACATGCAGAGGTGATGATGAGGAGCGTTTAGACACCAACCCCTTTCAGCCTGCCCGTGCTCTTTCACCCCCGCCGGCCGTGGGGCTGATTGAATAGAGTCATCACTGATGGCAACCTGGTCCTCAGATGTGGGTGGCCTACTGGGGACATCAAGGTCTGCCTTGGAAGGAAAATTGGATTTCATCCACTAATAAGTATTCGTTCACCGGGGAGTTAAAAAATGGATGGAGGTTGTCTTTGAAAGGTGTGCCTGCGGGGGCTTGGAGGGGTCCGTGCTTGTTCTAGGGGTTGATAGGTTGAGGTGCAGAGGTGGATCCCACTGTTGACTAGAATGCTATTTTCATTATTGTCCTGGTCTTGTCTTGAGCTGTGTTCATTAGAGTTCAAGAGCTGGTGTGCACCAACTTTTCACCGGGGTTGAAACTGGGGTTTCAAGGGGTATGAGAGAGCCCCTCAGGCAGTGAACTGGTCCTTTGGAGCGTTGTGGTATTTGACAGGGCAGCTGTAATTGCCCCTCAGAGACCGAGAAGAGTCGGCTGCATCAAAAACGAGCACTTCTGAAAGGGATTTGCTCCCAGAGGGGAAGAAAGGCTGCATGCAAGGAGGGAGACCTGGAGAGTGAGGCAGGAAAAGACATTTATTCATTTTGTGTTAATAACTTTCATATTTGTGGAGAAATTACCTCAGATGTCCTTCTCGGGGTCCTTTGGGGCATTAAAATCTCCTGCCCCCCCCCTCCTTAACTGCCACGTCCTTTCCCCTTCTCAGAAATACTTTTTTTTTTTTCACCTCTCAAATTTATTTTCTTTTCATTTGTGTGGATGGTTGTGTATTGAAAAACATGATAGCGAGGCCTAGGCTGGGCGTCCCCCAGGGCCCGCACTGAGGCTCTCTTTCAGCATGCGGCACCATGTTCAAAGGCTCCTCATGTTTTCATCCCCAGTTGAAAGCGAAGTGTTTAGGCTGGTTTCGCAGTAATGGTTGTGTCCTTTTCACTGTGTCGGGTCATGAGAGTGACTCAGGTCACGGGAGGACGAAGCGGGGTGGGGTGGGGTGGGGGGGTTCGGACGTAGCTGTTTGAGGATAACTAACCGATAATAGACATATTTACATCCGCCTGCGAGGAGATGGTGGTCGCTCGGTCTGAGGCTTCTCCCCGTGTGATAGATAAACCTCGTAATTGACCGGAGTGTCAGAAAGCACTCAGCTTTGTTTGTCAGGATCCAGCCAGTGTTGGTTTATGGCTGAAGGGCAGAAACAGCTGCAGAAACTGTGCGCCAGCACCTGCTGTTGTATTAATATGTGTGTGTTAGTGTGTTAGTGTAAGTGCGTGTGTGTGTTGGTGTTGGGGGGAGGGGTCAGATGGGTCACAAGTGGAGTGATGGGTGTGTTTTTGATGGGTGACCTAACTTCCTCACCCTTTTCACCTGCTCCCTCTATATTCCATCATTCTTTCTGTTTCCCACCGAACATGATGCATCGCTGCAAAACCTGAGAGAAGAAATACGACGTTTTTTATCGTATCAACTAGCAATTAGTCCACCAGCCCCCCCGCCCCCCCTCCCGCAGATATAAAACAGTGTAATTCAGATATATTCGCATTAATAAGACCAGATCTTCATGGCTGACTGCGTCCAGAAAAAGATCCCTCTCCATAAACAGTAGCCTCCGTCCCCTTGGGTGGGACCCAGTCGTTGACCCGTGATGAACCCCTGACCAGAGCTGCCATGTCCTCCTGACTGGGTGCAGTGACACCCCCGGATTGTGACCGACAGACAGCAGAAAGCCAGAGACAGACTGACAGTCTGACCCAGACACACTGGAATGCAAATAGGAGGATCTATAGAGATTATACCGCCTGCTTTTTTTTTTTTTTTTTTTTTTTTAAATAGCCTTGGTCCTTTTAGAGTGCAAGCCCCCCCCCCCGCTGCTGGAGAGGCCTGGTCAAAGAGATAGGTGCCTTTTTTCTTTTCATGTTGCAAAATTTAGTTTAACTGGAACTGATTTTTCGTCACAAGCAAATTATTTTTCTTTCTTTTTTCATCTTTTTTTTCTCTTTTGGCAGAGCTCACACACACACTGTGCGGCGGTGAAAGATACACCATTGGCCCTAATCTTATCCTCTCTTTTTTTGTGTGTGTGTATGAAGCCTTAAACTGGCGGCCTCTTAGCTACCTTTACCCCTTATCTTTCATTCTCTCTCTCTCTCTCTCTCTCACCCTCCTCTCCCCCCTTTCATCCCCTCTCCCTCACCTCCACTTCTGCCACATTGGGACGGTTTAATGGAAAATTATTCATAAAATGGAAAGAAACGGGAAAAGTCCAGGGTTCGCCGGCTCTTTCTCAAACCGTATCTGTTCAGGTTGGAGGAGGCACAGAAGCAACTGGGGCACACGTTTCTTAACTTTGCTGAAAGGCCATTTGTTATGAAGGCAGTGTAAGTGCTGCTTTTCTTCCGCCTGCAGAACTTTCCTCTCCTTTTCTTTAAAAAATGAAGAGCAGTTCTCGGAGTTCGTGTAATTGATTTGAGTTTGTTTAAACTTCCTTTTGACTTTGGTATCTTTGAGGAATCGATTTTCTCT
Organism: Acanthurus lineatus; assembly: GCA_029814665.1. Taxonomy (NCBI): domain Eukaryota; kingdom Metazoa; phylum Chordata; class Actinopteri; order Acanthuriformes; family Acanthuridae; genus Acanthurus; species Acanthurus lineatus. The sequence goes on from JAPZDV010000022.1 coordinate 23,432,646, forward strand.
AAAAACAGTCTAATGTAGGGCTACATGACATTTTCTTCATCTTCGCTGCTTGTTGTGTGTCTTTGAATCCGGGCTGGACCATATATCCGTAAAATATCATGATATGAGACGAGATATTATCTCTGATTTTCTATTATTGCCATTTATCACCATTTAATACAGAGATTTGAAGGATTTTTGGTCCATATCATCCAGTCTAGTCCATTTATGTTCTGTATTTTTTCCAAACAGGTTTTAAAAATTATGCTATTTCTATGAATATCTTTACATTCCAGTCTTTAATATGTATTTAAGTGAAGATATCAGAGTTTACGACAGTTCATATGCATTTTTAAGATGGAAATCAGTGGCTTTTCCTTAATGGTGCTCATATCTGGAGCAACATGGCCTCTCCTCTGCTTTAAACCCCTTTTATTTTAATGGTTCTGAGAGATGTTCTCCGGTGTTTGCTTAGCGTATTCTCAGCGGTACAGGACATTAAAAATGTCCTCCTGAAAAATCCATTCCTTCTGTTTCTGTCTTGTCCCTGTTCAATCACAGGTAGATGTGCAACATGGGACTCTCTCTGTAAGCCTTGTGTCACTCCCCGAGCCTAAAGACTGCAAAGAGAGGAGGGGGATTTGTCTTCCTTTCTCCTTCACTTATCTCTTTTGTTTGTCCTGGTTTCCATAGATGAGCAGCAGCCCTCCATTCTCTTCTCAAGCGAAACTAAGTGCTGCCGCTACTCTCGACCTGCCAGCTCCAAATTGGCAGCCTGACCTTCTTTTTCTTCCTTGGGGCGTCTGCACAAAGCCATACCTCTACCATGAGGGAAAAATGCAATTAAGAGGTGACATAAACACTGAGCACCCGTTGTAGCTGCGCCTGGGAAGAGAGGGGGGGGGGCTGAGGCAGCTGCCACGGTGACACACATGCACAGATACTGGTCTATTAATTGGACTTTACGCATTGCAGAGTGACACCGGGGTGAACGGAATAGATGGAGAACGGTGAATGTGACTCGGTCTCGGCGAATGAGCCCCGACAGGAGCGCGTTGTCAAGCTTCGACCCGGCTGCTCTTTGACCTCGTGTTTTGATTTGTTGTAGGTAATTATCACCGTATACTTCCACCCACGTGACAAAAAGGAAATATGCAACATTTGAGACAAAGTCCTAAACCATAAAATCACATATAAATCACATTAGCTAGAAGATGTTTTCGTGCAGTTTATGCCTTTTTAAAACCGTCGGCCGTTTCTTGAAATAGCCTAAACAAAATAAAAAAGATTAACATCATAATTTTTGCGCAAATTAAAAGCTCCATTGGACAACATGAATGAGACTTAAAAAAAACGCAGGACAAAAGGAAACTAATTCGTTCTTGTGGCGACAAAAGCGTATCGTAGCTTCAGTGACAATCAAGTAGAAAATACAATGAGCTGCTCGAATCTCCTGGCGAATGTTTTTCAAAATCGCTGATACAAATCAGAGGTATCATGTTGCTCTAATTGAGCCTAATAACTTGAAAATATCAGCCAATAATCGGCCGGACTAAATTATACTCCATTAAAACACAATCCTCTTCTTTTGTAATGTGATATGAGAATACCTTCCAGCTTTTATTTTTTAGTAGAGGAAGCCCATTAAAACAGGCACTGAGGGAGAGTGGTGTTTAATTGCCATCTCTGCCGTGTGTGTGTGTGTGTGTGTGATTGTGTGTGTGTGTGACATTTGGAGCAGCACATCGAATGTGGCCCAAAGTCCAAAAGGTGTTGTGAGCGGTGAGTAATTACTCCTCTCTCTCCAGGCAACAGGTTTAATAAGGCGATGCAGTGATAGAAAGGGAGCGCTCACACATGTCGCACACACACACACACAAACACACACCACACACACACTGGATTACATCCATATATAGATTGTTGTGGTGGTGTTAGGATTTTTTGTCGTTATTGTGTGTATGTTTCTTGAGTTTTTGCATTTAAAGGAGGGATGTGAAGCTTCAGATTGGCTTAAGAGCAACTTGTATTTTCTGCAAAGTAAAAAATAATATTTATTTAATTTAATGCTTAAATATAAACAGGTATCCATCACAACCTTTAAACCTGCGGCTCCAACTTAGATTTGTTTTGATCCGTTTTAATGGACCCTTTTTTTTTGCATGTTTTAGTGTCCACAAAAATTTTCTAAAGTTTTCTATTTGTCTATTTTTAACTTTCAAATTTCGGTGACATAATGGCTCAATGTTTCCCTCTCAGACAACTACTAATATCTTTACTGTGTCTATTAAACAGCAATTTTAGCCACAAACAGGCTTCAGTTGTTATCGTCTGACCAGATTATTGAATGATACCAAGAAGATGGCGTCTTTTTCTAATGTATTTGTAGAATTTCAGAGGTTAATGGAGAAATCCATCAGATAATGTTGCTAAACAACAACAACTGAGTGATACAACAGGCAGTTTTCATAGTTGCCCCAAAGGATTACATTGCAGCCATGTTGCAGCTCCTTCCTGAGGCAGTAAATTGTAAAAATACTAGTCAGTTCAAATCAAAACATGTAAAAAAACTTGTTGTTCAGGTTTAAAATGACAGGAATTCCCCTCTAAGCTTCCTGTGTCCGTATTTGTTGTGTACTGTACTTTAATTACCACCGTACTTGAACACACCGTCATGTGACCCCCCCAGGCGACCTCTCTCAGGACGATCTGGGATGATCTATCTGCTCGGCTGGCCTTGTAAACAGACCGCCGCTCCGCCATGTCTGTGCTCACCATGTTTGTACAGTGGATGAGTGGCTCCCCGGCCCTCTCCTCCGGGTTGTTTAGCTTTCAGACCCCTGACAGAGGGAGGGGGGCGAATGAAACTCCCTCGGGGTGAGTGGGGGGGACATGAAGCACTACAGGTTGAATGGTATTCTCTCTGAACACTCCAAAGCTCTCTTCATCTCCACGGGCTCTGGGGAAAAAAGCAGCAGCAGCAGCAGAAAAAAAAAAAAGAAAGTTGAAAACAGGATGCTTAATCCAGCAGCAGAGAAAAAGCAAAGTGCATGGCGTTTTTTTTTCTTTCTTTCTTTCTTTTTCTTTCTTTCTTTCCCAAGAGAGAAAACACTTTAAAAGAGGCCCAGCATGATGGGGCAGCATAATGAGCCATCACCGGCTGATATTAGGAAGTTTATTCATAGAGGAGCAGTAGAAGATGGCTTAGCGCAGGATGTTATCTTAATGCCACAACATGATAAATGATGCGGGGGGGGGGGGAGAGTGTTAGGAAAATACTTAGGAAATATGTTGTAATGTATTTTCTAGCACAGAAAGCAGGAACATATTTTGCAGAAAAGACGTTATAAGCAAAACCTCAAAATGTGTACCCTTGTTGTTTTTCTGACATATAAAGACTAATGCGCGTTCGCAAACTGCAGATTAAAAAAAAAAGGGATGAAATGAAAGACGATAGCGCGGGACCCCCGGCTCATCTTTTCTAATTCAGTCCAGTAAGCATGATATAATATGCTTCAATATGTGTGTTGTAGTAAGTAATAGAACATCACTCACACACTGTGTCACCTAATGATAAGTTATGAGAGTGAGTCCTGCTTAAATGGTGCAGAGGTTGTGTGTGTGTGTGTGTGTGTGTGTGTGAAAGAAGGAGTTATAAATGGGTCTAAAATGGGGGGGCTGGTGGCTCGGTAACTGGTGGCTCTGGGGTTGGTTACATCGACCCAGGTCATCGCTCCCTGGGCAGCCTGAGAGGTGATTCATACACCTCGGCTGTATAGGTGGGGTCGGTGCCTTTTAAAGCCATTTATCTTGCCACATCTGCGCCCGAGCCCCCCCAACCATATTGCTTCTGCTCAGACAAACTGTTGCATTAACACAGAGAGGGCCGAGGAGTGCGAACCCTTCGCCGTTTAGCTTCAGCAGAGAGACCCGTCCACCTTATTAGTCAAACGGTGTCCTCTAGGTGTTGCATCACAGCATGGTGAGTGTGGACCGGCGGGTTCGGACAATGTGCTAATTTAGATTTGCACTTTTTTTTTTTTTGCTGATGTTCATTTGCAGAGTGGTGTTGCGGGCTTGCACCTTGCTCGGGGTGATCATTAGCAAAGGAGAGGAGAGTTTTTTAGTATTCCGCTCAGCCGAGGCGCTGACACAGAAGGCGTCCCCGGCTTCTGTTTCTATTAGCGTCCCAGGCCCGCGGCTGCGCGGCCAACACTTCAATGAGTGCTTTCTCAACGCGCCGCCGTTCCTCCGCTGCAGCTGCTGCCCTTCTAACGACGTAGCTTAAGGACAGAAATATGACACCAGAGAGCACCCATAGTATTTTCATGCCCTACCCCTCTCTGTCTTTTTCTTCACCACTCCGCTCACGATTTCACATCCAATTTTCCCATCACACAGTGACGCCCATTCCCCTAAGACCCCCCAGCTACTGTGGGATCACTGGACTCCCCTGAGTGTGTGTGTGTGTGTGTGTGTGTGTGCTAACGTCGTATTGATCATGTGTGTCTCTGTGGCTCCTTGCTGCTGTTATCACTGCAGTATGAAGGCTGGTGAAGGAGGGAGTGTGTTTCACAGAGCTGAGAAAAGCTTCAGGGTGGTTGTGTGTGTGTGTGTGTGTGTGTGTGTGTGTTTGTGTGTATGAGTGTGTGTATGTGATCTAATGAGATTTACAGTATGCATAGTGTGTTTACACTGAGCTTTTTTTTTTTCCTCTTAGCTTTTATATTTGCAGCAAGTACAACAGTTTACACAATTATACCAACCATAATTATGGCCTGTTTGGTCTGACAGCGAGATAACCGTCCAGTAGGAAAAACTGAAGCGGGCGAGCGAGCGAGCACGGAAAGCGCCAACATGGAGGAAGCACGGGATCCCTGGAATCAGTGCAGGGTGTCTAATGTGATCAAAACAAGACCACTTTTAGACTCCTCTCGCAATTAAAAACTGTTTGTTTGGGCAATTAAAATGATGATTGATGCGAAATTGGTTTTAATGACATCGCTGAAACACTCCGTTTTTTTTTTTTTTCCTTTTCAGAGAGGAAATTGATTTAGAGTGAGCGAGAGAATAGTCCTGATGAAACACTGCGAACGCTTTGTGTTCCATAATACAGAGGAGTTAGAAACCTGCAGCAGAGGATGTAAATGCACCGTTTCACTCGGAGCAAAGTGAAGGTGAAAGGAGGAGAATTCTTTCTTATTTTCCCCGTGTTTCTACCTTCTTTTTCCACCTTTCTCCTCCACCATAGTTCCCTTCTCAGTGGGTGTGGATAAGACTGATATGATGGATTGCACTGCTGGTCCTCTCGAGTGCATGCATGTGAATAAATGGCTGCAGTGTGCGCATGTTCTTTCCTTTTTGCCTCAATCTCCCTGAATTTTTTTTCTTTTCCCTCTTCCCTAAAACTAAAACTCTCCTCCTCTGCCTCAGAAATGCATGCTGGGACACGGGTATGTACTCATATTCCCATACGGTTACACACACACGCCAACACGCTCGGCAGAAACTGCGGAAGACTCAAGGCGCCGTTCCTCAGTGGCCGCACTGATTAATTACTTTTAACAAAGCAAACAGGGTCTTGCTTTGCCGGATCAATCTTTTTTCCTGTCGAGGTGCGAGTCGCTGTCGCCGATAACTGCCACACAGACTCTGTGTGGCTTAAGAGGAGGGACACTCTCACCTCTCAGGGGTGCTAAGCTGACTCCCATGGCTCCACTTCCTCTGTAGCTCCACCTTTTTTTCTTTTTCCTGGTTGGGAGCTTCGTAGCTTTTGATTACAGCAGTTGGATTCGGTTCTTCCTGTCATCTCATTGTGACTCCATAGAGCTCAGTAGGCTGCTACATGCTTTCAGATTAGAGAAACCAAGCATCATGTCTGTTGCCATCCATGCATACTAATTGGCATCACTCTGCCAAGCTGATCAAACACCATTAATCTATTTGTAGTATATATTTGTTTCTAGATGAGAAAATTAATACATTCTGCCACTACAGCCAGCTGGGTGCGGTGAGCCCCATTGATTGTTGGCACCCACAGTATGACTCATAGCTCTGAGCAAGTGTTTTTATTTGGCTTGCTGTGTGTGTGTGTGTGTGTGTGTATATGTGTTTGTGTCTGTGTGTGTTTTTTCTGGCGTCGGATCACTTTTATGTTGAGACCGGTTGCCAGAGGAGTTTCAATTAACATATTTACTTTTTTTTTTTTGTTTTTTTCTGAATGCATTAAGTGTCCACAGGTGGGAAGGAAACCTGTTCGCTCCGTCTTATTACCGGACAGGCCACGGAGTCACACAGCATGCGTGGAGATAGATATCAAAGCCAAGGAAGTGCAGCTAACGTGATTAGCAGGCGGACACAATTAATGATGCATGGTGATGGCCAAAGAACGCTGAGGGAACTTGCTGTTTAATGAGCTAACACAGACAGTGCAGATGTGTTACAGGACCACTCAGTGTTATTAGAGGCAGACACCTCCCTTTCAGTAGAGCTCTGCCAATTAGGCCTAATATAGGAGTTGACTGTCAGGGATTTTTTTTTTTTGCTTGAAAACAGCGAGCACTTGTTGCTAAATGTGCATTAGCGGCTTCGTACTCGTTAAAATCGTGTTTTCTTCTTCTTCTTCGGATGTGACATCTCCTGTGAAAACGGTTTCTGCAGTTCAGCTCGACTACATCTGGGATCGGCTGATAATTCTCAATGGGCGAGCAGGCCTGAAAATGGTTCTCCTCATTAATAATGAAAGATCCACACTGGTGCAACCATAATCTCACTCTTTTTTTTTTCTCTTCTCCCAGCTTCTTGATATTTTCCATGGCCAGGCAATGTGCTGGAGCATGTCATATATATGATAAGTAGAGGAGCCTGTCCGCCCGAGACTCATCACACACTTAAATTGGTGCAGCATGGAGTTCATATTGCACTGTGGCCGAGGGGGAATTAGCGAGTCTATATATAAACCCCCGCCGCATGTGTTGTGAATTAAAGTGCATTTATCTGGTAATCGCTGGGGAGATCTCTGCGTGCACAAGCATGGCGGAGCGGTGGTGCTGCAGCCACAGCAGCAGCCCAGTGTGGGGATGCTGCTGCTGCTGCTGCTGCTGCTGCTGCACCACCAGGAGACGGGAAGGAGAAACAGGTCACACACAATAAAGAGCCCTGATAGGCCGGATAACAGTAGACAAGTACAGTACACTGGGATGGAATAACAAGAGGCATGTGTGTCTCCTTCATGTGCTAACCTTTATCTCTCTCCCACCCTCTTTCCTCTGTCTTCTTTTCACCTCCCCCTTGTTTTAAGTGCACGTCTAACCCTTTTGGGCTGCGTCGCCATTGTCTTTCCTAACCCCCTCTTCTCTTCTTCCTCCTCTCCTCTCAGCCTCTCAGCGCCTTATCTGTGATTCAGCTTGCCTTTACTCAATCATGTATGACTCCTTACTGGCAGAATTCAAAGCAGTGGGGCTCATGCCATGCTTTTCATTAGAGCTCTCTATAAAGGCTGACTGCGAGTCTTTTGAAGTGTTGCGGGGCAGCTCTGGAGAAGCCACACTGTCAAGCAGCCCGTGCTGCTGACTCTTGTTTGATGAAGCAACTTCCCACCAAGGCCGGAGCAACCTAACGAACCCAACACAAGTGCTGACAGTGACAGGGAGCCCCCGCCTGCTGTGTGACAGTGTGAAGGAGGGTAATGACTTGGTGGACTTTGTCTCTCTTCGGGATTTTTAAACTAAGCAAGCCATGATAACCGAGACTTTAAAAACTCCTCAGGCTCAAAAACGCTTCTCTCGCTTCGCGGCGGATTTTTCACACCTCAGAATATGCCAATTTAAACAGCTTATAATAGGATGTTGCCTTCTGTTCCACACCGGTCTTTGTCTCCTGCTAGAAATTCAAATACATTACTTGAGACGGCAGCAGCATTTCAGATGTGCCAGGCTTTGAAGAGGTGTTGAGAGAGGGTCAGCTGGACATTAATACCTTTCCTATTGGCTAATGGAGACGCCTGGTTTCTCATGTCGAGAACATGTGTCTCTCAGCCGGTGTTTACTAAGAGGAGGCTATTTTTTCAGCCATGCTTGAGTTCACTGTCAAAGCCAATTAAGGCCGTACAAATGAAGATGGAGGATGTGGCGCCTCGGGCCAGGAGAGTACAGCACCTGGGCCAAGTTACCTCTGCTGTGGGTACTGTGGGGCTGAACGCATCGGGGGCGCATATGGTCAGGGTTGCTTATTTGATTTAATAATCTATTTGTTGCAAAAAGTGAATTTTGGTTCTATTGTGAGCTTATTTGTCCACCTTGTAAATTGTAAATGTGTTTTAATGATTAGCAAGAAGCTTATCGGTGACAATGAACACATAAATGATTCAGCTTGCACCTTAAACTTGCACTTTGCTAGTTTGGTGGCAAAAAAAAAAAGGACTTTGCACCGTGCAAGCCTTGTAAGTAGTTTGTAATATTCCCTTTTAAGGCCGCCTCTAGTCTAGCTGGGATGGAAAGCACTTCTGCAGCCTGGAGTTTGGTCTCTTTTTCAGGTTCACCATCTGGCCTTGATTGATTAAAGCTCCTTTAAGTAATTAATGCCTACTTTAATTGAGAGTCAGCCCCTGTGGCTGTGGGGTTTGTGCGCAATGCTCAGGCAGAGCAGAGCCAAGGATCTAGTCGAGAGAGGGGCACGGAAATCTGTTTAGCACCCCGACCCCTCTCGCCTCACATCTCCAGACTCTTAAGATGCTAATAAGAATGCAGGTATGCTAGTTGCATCTGTGTGACAAGTCGAGCTATAAATCATAGAGAGGAGTGTGTGACACGGTTTTTCTAACATTTGGATCAACGTGCTCGGAATGAGCCATGGGCGCGTTGCCATTATATCTGCTGCTTTATCGCTTCCCATTGGTCTGTTTCCTTTGTGAAAAGCGTCAGCTATGTTGGACATGCACGTAGCGGAAAGAAAATTGAATTCCCTTCTGCCAAACAGTGCATTGTGACAGCGTGTCACCGCACGACCCCACGGCTTGCCACCATTGTGCTCGTTTCATCTGTTTGTGATAAACGAGCAATATCACTTTTTTTTTCCCCTTCTGTTTCTCTTTGACTGTCACAAAGGACGTGCGCCACACGGAGCCTCCGATCAGAAGCCCTGACCTTCTTCATCCAAGGGTTCTCTTTGTCTTTTCATAATTGTTTTTTAGAAAACGTTAAACCATCCCCCCTTGCCAGATAACGTGAGACACGGTGAATACAGAGAGCTCAGCATTGATTCCACATACCTGACTATGACCTTTTCTAATCTGAAGTCCTGCGCCGGCTGCCAGTTTGATGCGAGCCGGCTAATCGATTCCTCGCCGCCGTGAGAGAGTACTGCAATGCCTCTCGCGGTGAATCTTCAACCAAGAGACCCAGACTTTACCTATGCTCTATTGTCACCACTCACTGAATAATGAAACATTTACCCTTTAATTGCCAGCTCCACAAAGAATGATCAGTTTAATTTGCTCTCATTAAGGCCATCTAATCTAATGGGCTAATTAAGGGCTTTGGATGGAGCAGCAATCATCAGAGTCTACAACACCCTCAGGGAGGAATACATCAATGGATCATAAATATTTTAGCGCGTCTACCTACATGCAGATTGTAAGGTGGCTCAGTTTGACTGGGATAAGTGCTTAACAAGCACCTCTAACGCGGCTCGTGCTGCGAACATAAAATCACTGTGTGCTTGACCGCAGTTGTTCTACAAAAGCCTGCTAAGTCAGCATGAAAAACTTCACCAAAAAAACAGCAACGTTTTTCATCGATTCATCCGGATTAATGCAGAAATCTTTCAGTCAGCGTGAGGAAAAATGAATATGTCACTGTTTTTTCCCACTGACACAACACACACACACAGATGAACACACACGTGATCGATGCAGGTCAGGGGTGGGTGCTGGTTTAGGGTTTGGTCTTATTAGATTGGGGAGATGGTAATAGACAGGCAGCTGTGTCATGATTCCATCCCCGTGACCCCCGCGAGGGGGTCAGAGGTTTTATGTTTGACCCTCAGCACCCAACACCGTCTCTATGAGGACCGACCTTAGACCTTCTCAGCCCTGAGGGGGGGGGGAGAAAAGATCTGTACCTGCAGGAAGAGGCAGGAAGATGGTGGAAAGTCCCAGACTTGGCTTCAGAAACAGATTTAATTAAGAGCAGCTTCCATTACGCCGCACTACGGCTTTCAGCTTGTCAAGTTGAAGGGCAGAAGGCCCAAAGCAGCAATCATTCCCTTTCACTTTTTCTTTTTTTTTTTTTTTTTTGCAGTTCTCCAGGCTAATTTGTCATGGCCGACGGTTATCCCTGGATATTAAATTAAGCAGCTGACATTTTGTGTACCCTGTGAATCGACTGTGTCACCTTGAAAGTGTCGTGGTGGAGATTTTGCGAAGGGATGGCGGGGTACACATGTCTGAAAACCTCGGTCGAACTCGTGACATTTCTGGGTCACAGTGGAAAACCAGGCAAATGAGTCCTACAGTTAAAGAAGCAAGAAACAGAAAGAGAGAGAGAGAAAAAAGGAAAGGCAGCGATCCCCTTTGTTCCTGTCACACCAATACTGCTAATCCGCTCCCTCTGTCCTGGCCTGTTGCAGAGAGCTGGTTTTAAGTCGAACATGTTTGTTGGAGACAGATGGGTGGGTGGTTTTATAGACGGGTTATTTTTCTTCTGTGTGTGTGTGTGTGTTTGTAACCTGCTGTCCCTATTTGACGGTCTGATTTGGGTCCCATTATGTCGCCAGCGGGGGATTCTTTTTCGAGGAGTCGTCGCATTGGCAAAATGTGCCCTGTGTGTGATCAGAAACCATCTGCAGCAGAGCGTATCCTAAACGCAGCACAGCGGCGAAAGGGTGTGGCACGCTCTGAACGGAGCTTACGCGCTTCTATTGATTTCCACATTTGAGAGCATCTCTATTATTGCTGATCACCGAACAGGGCGCAGCAAGCCACACAAGGCCTTGGGCTACCGAGCACAGCTGGAGCGCTTGGCTCAATAACACACTGCCTGCATTGTGGGCCAGGAGTTGTGCTGTTTGATTAGAGAGACGTCGTTTGTGGTTGAGATTTTACAACTTTGAATATGTGGCAGAACACTGATTCGACTGTCTGTGAATTACCTGTTTACACGGGCAGGTTTCCAGCTGCTGCGGCCTTGATTAAAAGCATTTACAAACTGTTTTGGAAATGCGATTTTTTTTTTCTTGCTGAAATTGTGACAGAATCAGCACGAAATCAGCAGTTTTTTGCAGGTACTTTGGCTTTAAAAGTACTATGTATCCCACAGTGCAACTTGGGGAAGTTAACTAGTAGCTTGTTTGGATCAGTTTTCTGACTTGTCTTGCAGATGTGAACACGATGGGACTCAGATGCAGGGCAGAACACTCAAATCAAGTTCCTGTCATGTGCAGTATGAAGATTCGTTGCTCCTCTTAAGGCTGCACCTTTTTTAATCACATGCACTGGGAAGTTGTTTTCTAATCCCGGTCCGGATTCCCACTGAAACTGGATATTTTGTTCTTTTAATGAACACGGGTGCGTTAACCACATAAACACAATGAAGACAATTAACAATACAAGCCGCTGGTGTGCTTTAATAAAGAAGGGGAAAAAAAAGAAGACAGGAGAAGAGGGCACATTTTGATTCCTCCTTTATATTTCCGACCAATGAGAGAGCAGCTCGCAGCTCGCGCATGTTTTTGCATTTGTTTACGACTTATGGACCTTTTCTGAATGTGGCAGCGTGAACACAAACAAAAGGAGGAGCAAATGCAACAGTTGTATCAAATTAGCCCCCGAAACAGAAGAAAAGAGCGAACTACAGGCTCAGATGTAGGTTTACATCATATATACATGCACATATACATGCAGGCTCCTGCGGCCTGCAGGATTTACCAAACAAGGTTCTGCACATTTAAAAGAGACGGTGTGTTTTCGTTAGCATGACTGGATACAGAACGTCTTTCCTTAAAGCTTGTTAGGCTAAAATCTTGAACATGGAGCAAAGGCAAACACAGACGTGCTCCCAGGGGCCCCAGCAGACTCCCCAAGGGTTTCAGTTTACTGATGAGGAGCCTAAGAAGAAGGGGGCAAGGATGTAAGCATGAGCATTATTCTGCTGACAGCAAGAAGAGCTACCAACAGCTGGTCTTGCACCAAAACTAGCAATCTGAATCATGCCAGATCTCTGACTGTGGGTTTTATTGTGACCAGAACTGTTACTGAGAGAAAACTGTTCATGTTTCATCGTAAATGTCTTGTGAGAGTGAGACTATAAGCAGCAGTAGTGTGTGTTAGGCTTGTTTGTGCACATGTGTGTGTGGAGAATGTTGGCTCCCCACAGCATGTAGTACCGGAGTGAATAACTTTTTTTTTTTTTTTGCATCATTTTCCTCTTCCTCCTAAGCATAAAACATGAATATTTAAAACTACATCAAACAAGCATTCATGAAATATTAAAATGTTCGAGAAACAAGAAAAGCTTTTATCCTCTCTCTTTATTCATATGTGTTATCCAGCCTCTCCCTCTCTTTTGCTCACACACACACACACACTTACACACACATGTACTCTCACACACACACACACACATGCGCATTAGCACTCCCAGAATTTACCCACGGGTAAGAACGACTAACGTTCCCAGTCGATCTCCGTTCTTGTGTGGTATCAGCACATTGCTGCATTAAAAAAAAAAAGAAGAAGAGACAAAAGATGCAGGAAAGTTCAATAGTTTCGCCTGGATAGAATTTCAGGCGAAACACATTATTAGAGGGTCCTTGTGTGTGCGTTTGTGTGTGTGTGTGGATGACATGTTGTACTAGATGCCTAACAGATGTGTCACATTTCAGAAGCGCCTGCGTTCTGTGAGAACTTTTCGCCTTCGGAGGAGTCGTTCTCCAACGCACTTCCTGTTCAGAAGGATGGCTTTTGGCTGAGAGATTAAGCTCCGACTCGTAGCGTTCTGTTGTGTGTGTGTGTGTGTGTGTGTAATGCTGCTTGTTGACAGGGGCGAAGTTAATCTGTGGAGCCCTCTCTTCTTCTGCAGAGCTCACTCTTTCTCCTCAACCCCTCTGCTCTACCCTTCTTTATCTCTCTCTCTCATTTTTCTCTCTCTCTCTCTCTCTGGCTAAGAGCTAAAGGCTGTGCTAATCACTGGAGCAGCAGCGGCTCCGAGCAGATGCTGCTGTGTTTTTAGAAAAGATCCTGTTAAGCGTGAATTGAAAAAAAAAAAAAATGTTGTGTAGGGGCAAAAATCTTGCTCTTTCCTTTCCCATCATGCCTCATGCTCTCATGCTAACAGCATAGCCAACCTGTTGGTGATATTTCTGCAGCTTTGTCCTCTTATGCACAATTTAGCGCCCCCGTATGCTAATATTTAGCTACTGTAAAGTAAATTCAAATGAGCCTTCAGTTTTATGAGCGGCGCTGGTTGACTGAACATGTTTGATTTCACGCGGAGGTTGAGTTTATGTCGTGTGTGTTTGTCTTCGTGCTGCTATTCGACGTGTTATGAAGGCAGTGTGAGAGTGATGGAGGGCGAAAAAAAAAAGGAAAAAAAAATCCCATAATGCTTTACGGCACATTGATTCTGTCATTCCTGCCATGGCTCTCTCCTTTATGAATTTATTCTCGCGCTTGTGTTCGCAGTATTTTAATGCACTCTCCACATAATGCACTCCAGTCTCTCAGCTTTATGCGGGACAGTATAGAGTAAAATAAAATCATTACAAGAGATGGAGTTTTTCTTTGAAGCCAGCCTTTTTTTGCTCTCATCTTTTTCTTTTTTTTTTCCCCTGGTCCTCTCAGTCAGGTCACGCCGCTTAAAGGGAATGAAAGAAAGATCTCTGGGTTAGCAGTCATATTGTAGGCTAAATCTAATCAAAGAGAGAAGTGCTTTTAAATGTCTTTTGTTCCCCTGGGCGAAACGTTTGAGGGCCTCTCTCTCCGCTGCCGCCCGTGCATCCTGCCCAAACTCCACCGCCACTAGATGCAATTAATATTGAGCGGATACCCCGGCTCGCTCTCCTCTCATATAATAACAGTGTTGGAACAAAGGTTAATGCTTTGAATCTAATCTCTGTCTTTGTCGTTTTTTTCGGTGGAATTGCAACGCATGCACAGGGAGGTAGAAATGTTCTGGGAGAGGGGGGGGGTGTCTGAAGTGAGATTGGTAGCCAGTTGGTGGGGTGGGGTGTGTGGGGGGCACTTGGACAGAAGCAAAATTAATTACTGGTCTCTATAAATTCGATGTCATGTCTCATTTTCTCTAATCCTCCCGCCTTTCTCGCTTCCTCGCCGTGCTAACGGACAAGCTTGGGAAGACTAATGAAAAGGCCTCTTAGATGCTAATGGCAAATTAGCCTTGGTGTCACTTTTGGAGTCTGTGAGTGGAGTGGCTGCCTGTTCGTTGAGGAGGTGGCCAGGATGCAGCCTGGACCTGCTGCTGCTGCACACACACACACACATAAGCAGGAACACACACTGGAGACGGATAACAGGAGTGTAAACGTGATGAGTTTTAACTCCTGACATGTTCTGTTGTTCCCCCGCCTCACACACCGCTCACCCCTCGTTTTCCCATGCTTCCCTGCTGTAGCTGCGCGTCTGACTCACGAGCCCACATACGACCACGCTGAGAGACAGTTTGCTTTCTCTCGGGGGAGATTTAGCGGTTTTGGATTGTGAGTAATGAGTTGGATCTGTTTCCAGCTTCCCTTTCGCTGCTGCTGCTGCTGTTGTTGTTAAACTGGACCCGAGTCAGGTTGAACAACTTTAGCAGGATTATTGTCTGATCAGGCTTGAGACGCAAACATACTGAGTCACAAACTTGCTTTGGATGAAACATTTCTTTTCTGTGGTGCGTCCAAATAAGACACACACACACAAAAAAAACACACTTATTGAAGAGGCTTTGGATCTCAGAGCCAGCGTCTGTTTTAGTTTTCAATCCCAAGACGGTTCCAAAACATTTTTTGTCTCGCGCAGAAAGATACAGTAAGTCGGCAGTCGCATGCAGTTTATGTCTCTGTGGTTCTGAGTTATTGTACTCCAGACAGTGTGACTTGGATCACGAACGCAGTTAATTTTTTTGTCCGTTTGAAGAAACAATCACAAATCCAAAACATGACACAAGTTTCATAAGATGTAAAAAAGAAAAAATATGGCAAAAACCAGATTCTGGCCAGTTATTGTTTCATGACACATCCTGGCTTGAGGGAACGCACCATCTGAAGAATTTATGGGTCTTCTTTTATTGAGCTACAGACGGACTTCGCTAAGTAGCTCTCTCTCATTCTGCTTTTTCTTTCTCTCAACTTATTTTTCTAACACAGCCAAAGCTAAAAAAAAAAAAAAAAAAAAAAAAAATCCCAGTGCTCTACTCGTGTGCCTCTCACTCCCACAGCTAACAGAAGAAAGAAAGAAGAAAAAAAAAATAAAACTCTTGAATAGAAAAAGAGTAGTTGCTCCTGAGGAAGCAGCCAGCCAGAGTGTAACATGTGCATTTATGTAAAACTTATAATCCAATTAACAAGTACAAAAAAGCCCAGTGATCACTCCATTATGGCTGCACAAAGGAGAGAGGTGCCATGTTCAGAGAGCTGCTCATGTGGAAAAAATTGCAAATGGCGTGAAATGAGTGTGTCTGGGTAATGTGTTTGTATCACCTAGACCGCGGCGCTGATGCCTCTCCTCTCGCCTCCACCCCCACCTCCTCTCTCTCCCTCTGCAGGCATACTTCCGACAGGGTGTTGCCCTTCAGTACCTTGGCCGCCATGCCGACGCACTGGCCGCCTTTGCCTCCGGGTTGGCCCAAGACCCCAAGAGCCTGCAGCTGCTGGTGGGAATGGTGGAAGCCGCCATGAAGTCGCCGTTACGAGGTGAGAAGATCAGCAGCTTGATGTTTTGTTTTTTTTTTTCTGTGTCTGCTTCACCGTCTCCACATGTTTTGTCCCACAGCTGCTCTGTTTGAGATAATCCTCACAAACTGTCAGTCAGTAAGCGTGTTGAGGTGACTTTACCTGTCACTTTTTTTTTTTTTTTACCTGTTCAGCAGTCGTGCCATCTCTCTATCTGTCTGTCCATCTGTCTGTCTGTCTGTCTGTCAGTGTGACGGGCTCTCGGTGTCATGTACTCACCTCCGTTCTCTGAGGCCCCGACGCCTGCAGCTTCAGCACATCTCATTGTCAGCCGGTCTGATCACACACACAGATATCCCGTTATCTTAATGAGCATCCAACACTAATGCCATTGTCTGTGTCTGCCCCTGCTGTAAGCCTCCTTTTCCTCAAGCTGAGTGGATTTATAAGTAGGGTATTCAACCCAAGATTGTAGCAGAAACGTTGTTCTCTCTGTTTTGCATTATAATCTGTTGTATCAGCCAACTGCAGTGACCTGATTGTCCGTGAGTAATCAGTGTGGGCCGGCCTAATGAGCCTCAAAACAAACCTGGCAGCAATTTTCCCTCAGATGACCACTGCGGAGAATTTAATATTCTTCAGATCTGGATGGCGGTGACTGCCAACACGGACTGACTCATCCTGCAGTCTTGCTTTGTCATCATCTCCTTTCCAAACCTGGTGCTTGAAAAGCAGCCGCCATTTATTGGCCTCGTAGCGCGCTCATCCCGGGATTCGGCTTATTGATTACCTCACCCTCCCATTTAATTGCACTTGAGTCGTCCAGATGCTATATATAGAGATGCACTTATCCACTTTTTTTTTCTTTCCAGTTCTGATCCAATTCCGATACCACGATGTGGAAATCTGCTGATAAAAACACTGATACTGACTGATTCAACTGTTACTGACCAAGTTAAGTTACTTTAGGTGCTTCGGTCTGTATGTGTAACTCATAAAATACTGAAATCCATATGCAGACTTCATAAAAACACCAGACAACAGAGTCTGGACGCAGATGTTCGATCGTATCGGACTCAACTCGAGCTATAAACCTATTTAAACAGTAATGGACTGAATGTATTGTGCTTTTCAAGTCACTTAAAGCACTTTACAAGTCGGCATTCACCCATTCATGCACTAATGGTTGTGGCTTCAATATAAAGCGCCAACATACTCATTATGGAAACACACACACTCGCTTACACACTGAAGAGGAGCTATCAGGAGTAATTTATAGGTTCAGATGCTGGAGATCGAACCTCCAACCGTCAGGACTCCTACCTGCAGAGCAACAGGAGGTGGAGTCTCAGTCGTAGCATTCAGCAGGTTTTCCACCTGCTTTAGGTTGCACACACTTCGTAATTACACTTAATCCTGCGTAGCACTTCTACAAACACGACATTATTCCCTTCTGTGGGTGCGTTCGATGTCGCCGCCATGTTGCCAAGAAAGAGTTTATTGTATCTAGCAGTGTTTGTTCATCTCAGTCATTTATCTTAGCGCAGACATCTCCAACACACTGTGATGTTTACAGTCGTCCCGGTGCACCTTTATGTTTGTTTTTTTGCCACAAAGCAAAGAGATCCATCTGATGACATCCGCGCTGAAAGAGGAAAATAAATAAATTAAGATGGAGGAAGACGGATAATGAACCTTCGGAGAACGATACGAAGGCGCAGAGCGATGTCTTCAAGGACTCCAGTTTGGAGTGAATTCATCAAAGCCTTCGCCTTGTTTCTGCAGTAAATTTAATATTATATGCATAATACCCCCCAATTCTGAGCGTGTCATATACGATTCAGCAGCCCCCTCCGCCTGACAGACAGCCACTCCCACTCCTCCCTGCACAGATCAAGGTTTCCTCTCATTACTCCACAACCCAGCAGCTGTTGTGTGCTCTCATGTGTCTCATACTGTATTTCTCACAAGTGGAAAAACTGGTGCAATCTCACCTCCCTCTTTTCACTGTAACCCCCCCCCCATTTGCCACTTCTGATCATCCTGCAGCGATTTTTGCTTTAAATATCAGAGCTGTCCATCTGTGTCATTGAGCGTAGCTGTGTGAAATCAGCCTCTCGCTGTTTTATCTGTTTGGTTTTGTTTTGTTTTAGTATGAATGTAATCACAGGATTACTATTACTCTCCTATTCATCCTGCTCCACTTCTGTCTTATTCTGCTGCTTGAGGCCAGATAGAAAAGCTAAGGGTCCATTAGCCGCTAATTATCGGCCTGTTTTCCACATATGGTGACTAAAACAGGATTTTTTCACTTGAAGATCCCTTTCAGAGAAACCGTAGACGAGATGGTTTCACAGTGTGGCATTTATTGACCCTGACCGGATCATTTGCCATTAAAAAAAAAAACAAAAAACAAAAAGCTTGTCCTTTAACTGGAGGATTTGGAGGCTGTGTTCATTAGCGTCCCGTCCTGCTGAGAAGCCTTTGAGCAAAGTGCTTTTGATTGTTAAACACTGTGAGCGCCCGAGGGGCCGCGATGTAACTCACAATGACATCTGACCTCCCTGCAGGGGAACAGAAAGGAGAGGAGATTTCAACAGAAATCAATATTACATTATGTCCTAAAGCAACATTATGCAAACTGTTTTACCTTGAAATATCAACAATTGAGTCGGTTTGATGGTTCATTCGCTTGCAGTAGGAAAAAAAAGCACCTCTTTCACTCCACCTCTGCTCCTCAAGTGCTTGTTCTTACACTGTGTAACTACTGAGAGCGAGTAGGATTACAGCATTATGTCACACGCCATTAACCGGGTTTTTATTAGCTATAAGAAGAAGCTAGCTGAGTATTCTCAGAAGAGGACGTTAACGCAGGAAGTTTAAAAGAGAAAAAAGAGAGAGTGATTCCAAGTCCTTGAAATGATGAATGAACCGTTCCTCCTTTTGAGATGCGTTTGTAGCTGAAACCTGATGCAGTTTATTCCTCTGGGGCATAAAGCTCCACAGACTAAAACTATTGCAAGAGCATCAGCGGGCGACGCTGTTGACTAACAGGCTCCTTCATCACAATCAAAACTGACACTGCGGTTTATTTTGAGATGATTCAACATATATATATATATTTTACTGCTTACTTTTGCATCTGATCTGTAATATTTGCTTAAAATTAAATCGCCCAGTTGCAAATGATCGAACCCGATTTTGAAAATAAAAGCATATATTTGTGACAGTTTTAAAACGTCAGAAAGAATCAGTGGATTTGGTGCAAAGTGAAAAGGACAGAGTGGGTTTAAAAAGACAGACTAACATGCTGTTGTGTCAGTATTTGAATGCATTTCTCCCCATAAGCAGACTGTCATCACTCTAACGTGTGGCCGCGGCAGCAAACGCCACCTTAAAGCCTCTCTTAAAAGACTAAAGGAGAGAAATGACATTATGCTCCGACTCAGACGTGTGCGTGTCAGCGAGGCGGAGGGTTGTAATTCTTCTTCATATCAGCGCTGAAGGGCTCAGTAAACACTTTAGATTTAGCATTTGACTTTGTCTGCTGCGTGTGAAACAACACGCTCCCCGTGTTGTCATAACCACCTGTTTATGAATGCAGCAGCTTACGACACCTTTTTAAAAAATGATTCTCTCCGTGTTTGATTTATGACTCAGCTCTCGGTGTCACTCTGAAGGCAATTACAAGCTATGAATGGATATTATATGCACGCGCTGTCTCTGCAAGCACGACATTCTGCCAAGTGCTGGAACAGAAGGAATGCTCTTGAAAGAGCATCATCAGTTATGCTTTTGAGTGCTTGTGTGGGGAAGCATTGCATATTGTGTGTGTGTGTGTCTGCGTGTGTGTGTGTTTTTCATGTGTGTGTCTAGGTGAATTATTGTCTGCGTGCATTTCCAAGAAGCATCGAGTTTGTTCGGATATTGTGACTGTATATTAAATGTTTGTCTAAACTAATGAAAGGAAGTTTGCGAAAGCTCGTGGCTTACGACGAAACGGAGGCTACACATGCAGCCACGCTTAGCCAGTTTGTACAAGCGCGGCGGCACCACACAGTCTCTTCTGTACGGCTTTCATCTAATTAGAAGCAACTCTGCTCAAAATATGTGCAAATATGGGCCCTTGAGAATTAAGCATCCTTGCAGATATACTGCTATACATGAACGCAAATATGCACCAAAACACACAAATTCATCAATAGACTCGAAGACGCACACTTCCACACATTTACTTGGGCGTGCCTCCTTTGCCCCCCTCCCCTTCCTGTTGTTCGATGTTGGTGTCTGCCAGAGGGCTTTGTAATCTTGAGGGGCTGTGAATCCCGAATCCCGGGCGGCACACCATTGATTTATGTCATTGTGTGCGTTTTCAGCCTCTTCAAAGGTCACCTTGTGTGTCTCCTTTGCTCTGTATTCATCTGCTGCTGCTACTGTTGTGCATTAGCTGCATTAGTCTCCCCATCACTCCTTAAACTCCATCTCCGAACCCATTCAGCCCCTCAGTATTCTCCTAAACAACCATATCGACTGACACGAAGGAGAAGGCAGGAATATAATTTTGCTGTCTGGTTTTTGCCCACAATGCTGTGAAGTTTTGCCAATTTTTTTTTTTATGCAGAGCCTTTAGAAATTGCCTGAGATTACACCAGTCAAAGCGGAGGAAACGGAAAAAAAATGGCTCTCATGTTGACTTATTGTCAAATTTTTCAGTGAAAGCCGCCACTCAGCTAAGCGACAGGCTGTGCTTATCCAGGCAGACGAAACACACTGAGTAGCAGAGAAAAGCTGGGTGTGAATTTCAGGCGGCGGTGACGTCGGTCTGAGCTGGTAAACCTGCAGCACAGAGTTCCTGCAGGCAGGCAGATTTCTGTTTCCAGCCACCGTGTCAGCACAAGGTCACATTTTGTCATATTTTGGAGTCTGTTTTTAATCTCCTCATGTCCCTCTTGCGCAGAGTCTCTGGAGCCCACCTATCAGCAGCTGCAAAAGATGAAGCTGGACAAAAGTCCCTTTGTGGTGGTGTCTGTGATTGGTCAGGAGCTGCTGACAGCGAGCCATCACACCGCGTCTGTTGTGGTGCTGGAAGCCGCTTTGAAGATCGGCACATGCAGCCTCAAGCTCCGCGGCTCCGTCTTCTCCGCCCTCAGCTCCGCCCACTGGTCCCTGGGCAACACGGAGAAGAGCACCGGCTACATGCAGCAGGACTTGGAGGTGGCCAAGACTTTAGGTAAGAGGACAGAGCTGGACAAGTAGGAGCAGAGGTTCAACTGATGATCATTTTTGTTATCAACTTGCCCTGTGCTTATTTTTGTGATTAATCAAAGTCAATAAAACATCTAACAGTGACGTATGCAAATGACAAAGAGCTGAAGATAACAACTTGAAGATGCCTTGTGGAGCATTTGTACATTATAAATTAGTGTAAAAAGTAAAGAATTATCAACATTGTTACAGATAAATTTATGCAATGAACACATTTTCACCCAAAGTCCAGTGTCTGTCAGTCAGCCATTATCTTAAATATTAACATATACCATCAAATTTTGCACAGACACAGACAAATAATCCCTGATTTTTCCAGCTAATGATATTATTAAAACAAAGTTTGATCTAATTTTTCCAATCCTTTGGTTTTTGACTCTGTCTTTGCAAACTAATGACATCCCACGAGCCGGAGCTGAGGCACAAAGCTCAGCTAGCATCGCTGTGTCTTCTTAGTTTTGTTCCTGTGTATCTTAATAAAAGCAGAATACAAGTGTACATTCATATTTAATAAATGTTTGTTTAGCCTTGAAGCTAAGGAGTAAAAAATTGTTTACCTGGGACAGATTTTTGTTTTCATAATGTATTTTTCTCAATTCGAACATCTTTAATTCTTTAATTCTTCACTCCTTTTCTTATCATGAGTCTGGATACAATGTGTGTGTGTGTGGTGTGTGGTGTGTGTGTGTTAATAGAGGATGAGGTTTGAGAGGAAGACAGTAAAAAAAAAAAAATGAAAGCAGAGAGTAGCACAGACTGGCTCGGCTCTTCTCACCCCCACACAGTTTGACACATGACTGGGCCGAGCAGCTGCAGATAAGGAGCTGTGCTTCTCAGGTGGAGCACAGAGGCTTGTGCTTTACTTCGGCCCCCCGTCTGTGGGGCCTCTCTGTCAGGCAGAAATAATAAGGCTTTTCCCCCCTTTCTCACCCTCCGGAGCACTGAGATCAACAGTACCAGCTGTCAGGAAAAGCCGCTCTGCTGTGGAGAAGTCAGAACGGTCACTTTCTCCTTTTAAGGGTGCGCTTGCATGTCAGATGTGCATTGATGTGGTTCATCACGTCGCTGTTCACCAGTGACGCTGTGGGATGATGGGAAATAAACACCAGTTGCTTTGTAGTCATAAAGGCTTGTTCTGTAAATATGCTTTGTTGCTCGGTTTTTTTTCTCCCCCCTCTCATCATATTTTTTGGGGTTTTCCCTCCTCAGGTGACCAAACAGGGGAATGCCGTGCTCATGGCAATCTGGGCTCGGCATTCTTCTCCAAGGGAAACTACCGCGAAGCGCTGACCAACCATCGCAACCAGCTGGTTCTGGCCATGAAGCTGAAGGACAGAGAGGTAAAAGAATCACACACACACACACACGGTGGCTTTGAGAGCTGTTCCAGCGGTCAGAAATGGAAAGAGCAGGCCGGCTTTCACTGCAACAGGACAATGAATGGAGGATTAAAAGTTATATTTCCTCTCGGAGGCTGTAACCGTGTTATTGTGCTGCGCCCAGCATTATTCTGCTCGGGCTTTTCAGAGGGTATCTGAAGGATGAGTCTGAAGGACACCGTGATGCTGCTTCTCTTTGTCTATTTAAAAAAAAAAAACGTGGGTGTCAAGTTGGTGTGGAGAACAGATGAAGGTGATGGGGGAGGAGAGTGAGCGAGGCCTCTGGAAGAAAAAAGGCCAATCGGAAAGACTCAGCAGCTGGTTGGCCTTATTATAAATGCGGAGCGTTTATGCAGATATTATGCAGATGTGTATCTGGTCCATGTAGCAGCAGGTCTGGGGCTTTGTAACAAACGCCTGTTTTGGAATGTAATTTACGCAGATTAAGTTGTTTGAATGTGGGGCACCGAGGAGATGAAGGGAAGTTAGCGAGACGGACTGATCCACTTTTTTCTCTGCTGTTTGCTGCCCTCTTTTTTCCCCCCCTCTCTCTTCACTCTCTCTCTCTTTCTCCTCTTTCTCTGTGGCCATTGTTGAAGGGTGACAGGTGCTTGTTCCAACACAATTCCCGTCACGCGAGGAGAGGAATGGCCTCCGCTTCCTCTCCGTTCCTTATCCTCTCCGCACAGGCCGGCGGAGCTGCTTGTTTGTGTTCCCTGGTATCAGCAGACATTTAAACAGTCCGGTCAAACGCGGCACAATGCGCCAGGACGAAACTAACGGTGGAAGAATGAGGGCAGAGGTCCCTTTGACATCTCTCCCTCCCACAGTTTAAGGGGGGGTGTCCAGAGGAGAAGTGGGATTATGAGTCTGCAGAAAGCAGGGCCAAAAACCTCTCTAGTGTAATGAGGTTAGAGAGAGAGAGAGAGAGAGAGAGAAAGATGGGTGAGAGACATAGAGGACGCATGCAAAACGTGTCTCCACTAAGGGTTTGGCTGCTCTGCACATGGTCGGCTGTGGCAGTAATTGGCCGACCAAATGTCTGATGAAATTTGCAGCTTATGTATTAGTTGAGTGTGTCTCTACTCGGGATGAGCAAGTACAGAATTATCTGTTTCTACTCAGCCACCAACGTTCTGTCGCTCTGTTTCTGCTCTTGAAACTGGGCCGGACCAAGATGAGCTTCTCCTTTTTTGTGACACATTTTACTTGAATAATACATGTGTTTGTTGTAAGAACATCATCTTTACCTTCTTCTACATCAGATGCACAGATGAGCACTTTATAAGTTTGCTCTTAGTGGTGTTTAAAGACACAACATCACAGTTTGTCACCAGCTATGTTTAAAATTCTTAAATCTGATCAAAACCTTCACTGATACAAATTCCAAATCCACGGTTTACATGGAGGCTAAATAAAGTGATCAGATCATGACGTGTGTATTCATGCAACAAGCATTTATTAGGAATAAACCGTTTCAATAAGGGCAGAGTTGTCTTGTTTTGCACGAACAGCAGAAGAAGAAGTTGTACTTCCATCTGTGTTGTAAATAAATGCCACTGCACCTCCTCAGCTTGTCAGCTCGTTGTGCTACAGACATTTAATTTCATCCTCTTTCTGTGACTTTAGTGTCTGTTAATGTACTTTTTCCCTCAAAATGTTCGCTGCTCCCTAAGAAATGACTGCCTGCTGCAAAGGTGGAAATGCGTCATGTTGATGTGGGGCACAATCGAGACGAGTGTGTACATGCATCTGCACAAACCACCCATTTGGTTTGAAATGATATTTCTTACCGAATGGGTCGTATCGGATCAGAATCCCCTGATATGTTTGCATGAAGCATTTTTAATCTGATCAATCTTTCATTCTGACTCTTTGTGTCCATGTAAACGTAGCTCCTGTCAAGCTGCTGTTGTCCATAATGCACCACATGTTCACACACTGAGGCCTTTGCTGCTCACTTGTTGCTTCTCAGAAGAAAACAAAACCCAAACTGACCCCACATACACACGAACAGATGACAAATGCACCGCTCACGAGAGCCAAAGTGTCCAAAGGCTCCATGTGGAGGTCGTTGAACTTCACCGAAAGTTGCGTCACATACACAAAAAAAAAGAAGCCCTGATTGGCCCCGCATGGCCCGACCCACTGCCCCGCCGCTCTCCTCTGGTTCCTCTGAAGGCCCCCTAATCAGAGTCATATGTGTGTCACACCACCTGGTCTCCCTCAGAGCACACTGGAGTCTGGCGGATGGCTCATTACGGCCGGCCTGTTGTTTTTGTTCCCGATGTGGACGTTTTATCTGGCCTTTCTGAAGCTGAGGTCACTTCCTAGAGGCCGGGGACAGGATGTTGTTTCTCGCTGTTTTTTTTTCAGTCTGCACACACTTTTACAGAGACAAGAGACTGAATATGTGGCATTGATATTGATCATTAGCGATAAAGGAATATGCGCCATATGTGAATTGAAATAACTTTAATGAAGTGCGTTGCATTTACTAGAATTTCCAGGCGAGTTTAATGAAATCATGGTCGGTGAGATGTTTGATGTGATAAAAGGAGCCGGTGGACCATGTGGCTTTGATATGACATGGGATGTGGGGGGTTTTTTTGATTCTGTTGAGCTTCAGGTTTTGATCATGAGGGCAAAAAGCTTGAAAAGATGGAAATGGACACATTTAAATGAGCTCTTTGAACTCCTTACAGTTTGAAAGTGTTTTTATGTTTGTGTATGTGTGTGTGTTTTCGATTGTGGACACCCCCAAGTCTTTTTTTTTTGTCTGGTGTTCGATTGCCACCTTTAAGAAAATCCCTTTAAAGGATAATTGCAACTCTTTTTTGTTGTTTTTGTCATTATTCCTGTTGGTTTAAATGAGAATGAACTCATGCGGTTAATTGCCAACATTTGGGTGTGAGGTGACAGTGTTTCCCACTGAATTAGATTCTTCTTGTGATGGTAGCTGTTGGGGGTGGGGGGTCGGCTGGTGCATGCATGTGTGCAGGGAAGGAGGCGCTTAATGCTACATGAAAGATCCCCTTCTGCAGATATTTTATACTGTTATTACATGTACTGTTTTTGTTCTATCAAGTCCTTCGTAACAAATAAGGCCACTCCAAGTGCCAGTACCGTAATGGCACTAATAGACTATCCATTGTTAACATCCTTTACAGCAGCGATCCCTGACCTTTTTTACGCCATGGACTGGTTTCATGTAAGACAGTATTGTCACAGACCAGCCCCCTAAGGTGTGGGGGATAAATATGTTGAAATAAAATGATACGACTGGCATAAAACAAATATAAGTGCAAAAAATACAATTCACCATTACATTGAGTTAGTGGGAGCCCTGAGCTTGTTTCTCCACAACAAGCCGATCCCGGTTTACTCGTTTTTGCTAGCTTGAGGGCTTAACTGAGGTAGCATACCAGTGACTTAGGCGAGAGTCTTGACCTGTCTTAACCTGGGTCAAGAGGCACAGACGGATGTCTGGGGAGAGAATCCAGTTATTCTTCAAAATAAAACATCTCTCAGACTCTGATCATCAATAAAATATATATATATTGTTTTCTGTGCAGCCCGGAACCAAATGACAAATGGACCGGTACCGGTCCACGGCCCGGTGGTTGGGGAACGCTGCTGTACAGTAATCAGAGCAC
>JAPZDV010000022.1:23458912-23487917 GCA_029814665.1 Acanthurus lineatus
TATATTTTTTTCTGTGCAGCCTGGAACCAAATGTCAAATGGACCAGTACAAGTCCACGGCCCGGTGGTTGGGGACCGCTGCTTTACATTAATCAGAGCAACTTCCTGGTCCAACTTTGACTTGTTCCTACCATGGCTGTCCATAAGGAGTCTCACAGAATAGTTGACTAAAAAAAACACTAGTCCCACCAGATATTTGTTATTATATAAACTTTTGTTAAATCAAAACTCTGACAAACAGTTAATCATATAAAAAAAAACTCTAGCTGTAAAAGTCTGGTAATCGCTCGTCCACAGCAGCAGCGACACATCCACAGCAGAAACACAGCCGTGGGGGCTGCAGCTAGCTGTTGTTGGCGAGTCGCAGTCGTCACACATGACTTTAACGTTGTGCAGTGGGGCAGTAAAGCAGCAGACATGCAGCGAGAGCATGAAACAGAATGAAACATGGCTGCACGTCCCAACGCTCGACTACAATCAAGACTCATGAGAGAATAAACCATCACGAGAAACTGGAACCGAGCAACATTTGCCTTCTGTGCAGGTCTGCTAATACTTACACCGATACCGCAGCTAATACTAAGTAGTATTGTAACTCAAAGCTCTGGTTTACCGCAACACTTCAGCTACTAGCCTCCACCACAGGGTGAACGGCGGTCTGTGTGTGTGATAAAGGAGCAGAGAGAGACAAAAAGCAGAGATTCCAGATGAGAGTTGCCCATAAATCAGGAGGCGGTACAGTACCTGGCTCCTGTTATATCAGCCAGGAGCCTTGAATGGGACCTTTTTACATCCTCTAATAACCAGGGAATAAAAGCCTCTGTTGTGGATGTTTACAGCACAGACCGAGCGCTGGCCACTTGCCTTCAGCCGAGCTGCAGATTCTGTAACGCTAATAAATTGTCCTGAATCTGGCCCTGGTTACTCATCTATAAAGAAGGAGAAAAAGAAAACAAAAAAAAAAAGAAAAAAGATGGCTGAGCCGAGCTGAGAGGGGGGAAAAAAAAAGCTGAAAATGTGAGTGCTCTGTCATCCGCGACTGGGACTGGGAGCCGCGGTCCAAACCAGTGAGGTCATGGGCGAGCATGGAGTGAGTGTTTGTCTTTAGCTCACTCGCCTTTTGGAAATATCCTTAGCAGACTTTCAGCTGTCATATGCACCGAGAATAGAACATAAATGTACGTCCTTGTCTTTTTTTTAAGTTGTGTGTCTTTTCCAACTTTTTTTTGTCCCAGTTTCCACACCTGGCTTCATCCAAGGCCTGCCAGTAACCATCTTTTTTTTTTTTTTAAAAAAAGAAAGCCTTTTCTGTCATTGTGAAACAAAGCTGTTAAACTAGCTTTTTCCTCTCTTTCCCGGCCCCTCTGTTTATCTGTGACGTTTTATTTTAAATAGGAGGTTTAACTAGGAGGAGGTAACCCCTAATTTGGTGGTGTGAGTATTTAGGAGAAACTGCGGCGGGCTGGCAGCGGTGCACTCTGTAATTATGTCTTGTGTGATGTTGAAAAAGACTCTCTGCTGCTGCTGACTCCCCCCAACCCCAAGTTGAAATGGAAATCACGATCAGGAAAAAGTTAAGAAAAAAAAAAAAAATGATACTAAGAGTGTTTTTTTCCATCGGCTCCAAAGTTCTTCTCCGTCTCCTGCCGCTTGTTCCCTTTTAAACCCCAGCTTTGTTTATCTACGCCCCCCCCCCCTCCCTCCCTCTCGCTCCATCTGCCGAAAGGAATTTACTCAAACTTTGCTCCTCACTCTGAAAGTGACACGGGCTATTTCATCACGGCTGTTTATCTTGCTGCTGCTATGCCGCATGGAGCCGCATGGATCCTGCTGGACCCCCGGTTTCTGTACCGATGCTGAGGGACGAGCCTGTGAATGGGGGGGGGGGGTGAAACAGGGCGCGGTGTGGGTGTTTCTCTTGTCAGGGTCAGAGTTTGTCAGTGTTTGTCAGCACTCGAGCAGAGACGGGGATCATTAAGCAGTCATTAGGGTATGGACGTGTGCCTTCACCGCCTTTCTCGGGGCCCTTTGTTAATAGAGGGTGGCAGGAGGGGGGGAGCTTGGCACCCCTGTCTCTTTTCTTCAGCCTCCACTGATTTGTTGATTAAGAAGGAGGATTTAGGGATGATTAGAGGGGCTAATTTAGTAGAAATGCTGGGTGGTTGCAGCAGAATGGCACCCAGCTAAATAAAAGACAACACCTCTCTGGCTCGCCCCGCACACTTCGTAGAGTGAGGCGGTCTGCGGGTGATATTATATTTCCAGTGAAATCGCTGTGAGCAGAACCACCGCATGCAGAAGTACCTGCTTCCTGGGCTCCTGCGGCGCCGTGGCACAGGCACAGAGCCGGCCTCGGTGCAGCGGCTCGAACAGCACGTCCGGCCCGCTGTGCCTTAATGACACACAGGCTCTCCTCGGCCCAGTGGCTCAGAACTGCTCTACAGCAGCTCGCTTAACCATGAATCATGAGAGATGGACGGCAGGCATCAGCCAATGAGCCGTGACCAGAACTGGGAAACAAGGATGTGTGTGTGTGTGTGTGTGTGCATAAGTGTGTGTGTGTGTGTCTATAAATGTGAGCGCACATCTGGGCTCCCATATTCCAATGTCATGTGAACGTGTCACATCCTGTTCGTGTGCATGTTTGTCTTGGAACATTTCAGCGTGTTTGCAGAGAAATAATAAGCACTTTTTTTCTCTGAAGAATGCAGGATTGTAAAATGTGTTTTTGGTGTAAAATTTGAGATGATTTTCCACCTTAAAGCTTTGTTGGAGCTGCCTTCATGATTGATGGTGTTGATCTGATTGTTGCAGCAGCGGCAGCAGCACATAAACTTCATTTCGGTAAATCAACAGATAAGCTTTTTGTGTTTGCATGTAAGTGAGAGGAAACGCGTGTAAACCTGAGTGAAAGTCTGCAGCTGAGGTCTTCATGAGTCCAAAAAATTCTGTGCCTGAGCCCAAAAAAAACCTTAAACTACAACCACAACCAAACCAGACCCGTCTATTATTGGAAAGCTGAGGCTCGGACCCACACGGAGGTGAGAAACATCAGACGGACAGATTTCACAGGTGACTGCCATGAACATGTTAGCATTAATTTAAGAATTGTCAAAACAAAACTCTCCGGTCTCACCTTGTGTAACGTTAGCAGCCGACTCCCCTGAGCCAGCTCCAGAGGCGTATAACTCATCCTCCGTTCCAAGAAAGTTGGTAAAACACATCCAGGTCCTCTGTTGTTCCTGCCTCTCTCTGATTGAAACAGTATGGCTGATCTACTTGTTGTTTCATCTTAAATCTGCGCTCGTGTCACGTTTTTGGAAGGTGTCCATCTTCACCGCGTGTCTTCCATCCAGCGCTGCTGTCTGACGATGGCTGCTTCTCCTCTGAGTCACTCGGCTATCTCACATTATGTTAAACTGAACTTGTAGTGAAAGAACAAGAGCTGACCTCAGACCAGATTGAACCTATAAAGCATGGATCTGAACCTGCATGGGTCTGCATCCTGAGGTTCAGTGCTTGTGATTCATGCTCACACAGGCTGCAGTGTAATGATGTTACACTGACTTACACTGCCCTGCAACATGCCTTCCACCCAGAACATGGAGCTCTGTGTGTGTGTGTGTGTGTGTGTGTGTGTGCACAGCGGGATCAGGCTTCATGAACATGCATTTCCTCTCAGTGTGTGTATGCACATGCGTGCAAACATGTGTGTGTTTGCTGCATTCAGGGTGACGCAGCTTTGTGTCTCCCCCAGTGGAGCATTTGGAAGGCTGTCAGAGAGATGAATGACTGCCGTTATATCGACTACTGCTCTCTGCTCTCTCTGCTGCCTCCTCCCTCTCCTCCCTCTCCTCCCTCTCCTCCCTCTCTCTTTCCTCACTGCCTCATGCTCCATTTCTCCTTTCCTCTGCCCTTCCCAATCCACTCTGCTCTTTTTCTTTACCTCTCTTCTATCTCCCCCTTTCCAAAAAAAAGAACCTCCATTTCCCCCCTTCTCTCCCTTTAATTCTGCCCCTGTCTGTCTTTGTTTTGTCCTATCCTCTCTCCATTTTGCAGAATCTGAGAGCGTGTCGTGGTATAATGCCGGAGAGTGGCCTTTACAAAGAGCAAACACAATCCACTTTTAAAGGATTGTTTGCTATCAGGAGCTTGGATTTTTTAAATTGCCTCCACAAAGCTGAACGCTGTATGTACTCCCACATTTACTGATTAAAGCGTCAATACACGAACATCACAATCCCTGCCGCTCCTGCTACTCTAACAAGACCTTCATCTAAACACTGCAGTTCCTCGTGCAGATTGAACCGCTCACAGTTGGGAAGTTGAGTAATTTGTCTTGAATATTACACCTTGTCTATCTTTTTCTCCCTTGCTGCTCCAATCAAGGGCGATACAGAGGGACAGATTAGATCACAAATAAACAGTGACATGGTCACAGGAGACTCGCTCGCTTTCTGATTTGCTGTTGCGGCGCACAATATGATTATAGATGACAACCAACAGACACGTAGATGGAGCTCATCAGAGGGAGGAGGGACGCCGGCAGACTCCTTGGGGTTTTCCGCTGCACCGAAGGACACCATAGAGCTTTTAATCATTAGGAAAATCAAATGTCCAATCATTAATCCTGGCAGAGGGATTTGATGTCACAGGGAGAGAAGGATGAAGATGGAATGAGCCGGCTCATCTTCTCTAAATAACGGCTGACGACAAAGGATGGAGCGCGTTTCAAAGGTGTCAGCCGTCGCAACGTCGGTTCACGTGGTTCTTATTGTCAGCGTGTCCGACTGATGTACTGCTTTTCTTTCCAGTGGTTTTGAATGATCCTGTTACAGCCAAAGATGCTGACTAATGTGTTGGATTTCATCTTTTGTCACCGGATAATTAATCTGACATAAAGTGACAAAGAGATTTATCAGAGTCAGGATATTCTAAAGTTAAACCAATCATTTTATTGAAAGACATCAGCTCACTAAAACAGTAAACTTCACAGGAAGTCTGTTAGTCATGAATTACCACAAGTACCTTTTTCTGCATTTTGCCTGATAAAAAAATAGTTTTCATATCGGCACATATCTGACATCACACACACTGATGCCGATATGTGTGTTTTAGGCCGATATTGTCTGATTTTGCCAGCCCACCATTATTTCAGTCAGGCTCTTTTAGTAAAACACACCTCGACTGACTTGAAATTTACATGCAAATGTCTCATCTTGACTTTATAAGAAAGAATCCTTGTGTTTGATAATTTAGGGAATTGCTGCAGTGTCATTTTTTTAGAGCTGATGCCAATTTGGAAGTTTGGAAGTAAAAAAATCCAATCTGCTGATTAACTGTCATCACATTTGTATTTTTTTCAATATCACATGACCACAGGCCTCGAAAATCCACATTTGTTTGGCCTCTTTTTCACTGGTGACCAAAAAAATGCCTCAGACTCCAGACTCGGAGAAGACCTCCTGGCTGAACCTGTCACGCCCTCCCCTCCCTCCCCCCTGCCATCCCCCCCTTCCTCCCCTCCGGCCTCAGTCCTGCTCGGGCTTCATCCATGCCGGCCAGAGAGCCATTTAAAGCTCTGGAACTGCATCCCTTTCTCCAGTCCGATCGATAGTGGAGCTGTCAGCAAGACGAATGGAGGCTTTAGGAAGTCCATTTTAATGAAGGAGAAGGAGCGAGGGAAAGAGAGGTACTTGGAAAAGAGTTGGTGGGGGAGTAGAAGAAGAGAGGGAGAGCCACTGAGGGAAGCTCTGAAGGCAAGGAAGGAAAAAGGGGGAGAGAGAAAAGGAAAGAGAGAAGGAATATGAGTGTGTGTGTGTTTATTGAACTTGTGTGTTGAATTATGTGTGTGCTGTGTAACACAGTCTCCAGTGACCATGGCTGGGGGGTTGGAGTGGGGGGGTGGGCAGACTGGGTTGATTTAGCTACAGTAAGACCTATTTCTAGCTCAGCAGTGTGAAATGGCTCCTCAGCTACAGTAACTTGTAAAGCACACCCCCAACACACAAACATATATTAGTGGACTGAGGTGGTGGTGGTGGTGGTGGGGGGGTTTCATCTGGCCTGCACACCACCAACACCACACCAAGTCCTCCGGCTCATGAATCATGTCAGCGGCTCAGAGGGGGAAAAAAAGATAGTTTTTGTGACAAAGGGAGAGGCACAAATCAGAGGAAACTCCCTCAAACATCTGCCCCCCCCCCCCGCCATCACACCGCCTCACACGATCTGCATGCAGAGGAGACGCTTCCTGGAGCCCAAATTTCATTTTGTTGATGTTGTAGTTTTGTTTTGGGCCTGTTTGGTAGTCATTCTGAGCCTCACACGTCGATACTCAGAAAAGGGCTGCATGATAATTGGTGATTAGGAGCTGAGGTCACAAGGCGAGGCGCCGCCGGTGGGCGACGGTCCCGGCCGAACCCCCCCTTTGACTCATCGGAGCAATTACTGGCCCTGATTAGTCAGTGCGACTGTTGTCGATTTATGCATAAAGCCCAACACAGTCAGTCAGAGATTCACCATCAAGAGCTTCAGGACCCTCAAAACCCCCCAACACACAAGCAGAAAAAAGACCAAACGGGTTCATGACCTGAAACAAAACTCTGAATAACACTGATGAGTGTTTTAGAAGAAGCTACAACCCTCTTTTCTTCAATCCTGACTGTCTAACTCAATAAATACTGTGCAACTGTATTGGCTTCCTCTGATTGATGGCTTAAAGAAATGTATGACAGTCCTTCTGTCACCGCTGTGCGTGAACATGCTCGCGGTTTTGGTGCACCGTTAGCTTCATGCATGTGTTTGTGACTCATGAGCATCGAACATGAACATCACCAGGTCTGTGAAAGTCAAATCTGCACACACACACACTCAGAGCAGTAACCAATAAAAAAAGGCCGTACTGTAAGTTCATTCTCATGCTGCAGTATATTTTGTTCTTCCTCATGTCCCTTAAGTGCAACTGCATGGTGAAGAAACCCCTCTCCTCCATCTGTGCTTCTCCCCTCCTCAGATCTTTAAAGAGTGGAGTCAAAGATAGGAATCGGACCGGTCCTCGCCGCTCACCCATCTGTAAAATAGAGACGAGCCTGTCCGTAAAGATAAGACGAAATTCAGATGGTGCGTCGGAGTTTCGAAACCAGTCCGAATGGTTTCTGTATTACAAGGGGGAACAAGGGGTCTCCAAGTTAGAGGGAGGTCAGCGCTGCTCCGGGCGTTTGATGTTTGCATTATATATAGCTGCAGCACACAGGGGATGTAGGAGTCAGCATTTTTTTGCAGAGTGAGGAAATGGTCTCCTTGCAAGACTCCCTGACTTCGCGCCAGAGATGGAGGATTATAGCCGCTCAGTTTGGCTCGGGTCTTGCCTCCTAAAAAAAAAAAAAAAAACCCTCCTATGCACTGAGACTCTGCTCTCGTTCTCTTTCTTTTCTCACTCTGCCTCTCTTCACTCTCGTCTCTAGCTTTTGTCCCGAGTTACAGCACTGTCAGCATTCTTGTCCCCGTGGCACAGTATCCAGACCTTCCCCATTCTCTCTTGGACGAGCGCCCTGCGTCTCTATGAGGAGGTGGAATGTGTCTTTGTGGAAAGCGCTCAGAGAAAGCAATAAAATGGAGAGAAAATACGAGGCCCCAAGAGAGTGAAATGAAAGTACTCTATCTTAGGAGGGGACGGAGGCCTACGGGTTTCTGCTTATACTTGACCTTGCAGTGCACACAGTATGGTCTCTAAATAACAGCCGAAACAAGCCCTGGCTGGCTGCGTGTCAGCCTCAGAAAAACTCTCCAATGTGCTGCCTTAAATCCAGAAAAGGGACCGAACTGAATCTAGGTTGTAAAATATTTAAGCAGACGGCCCAAAGGTAAAGACTGCTCCGGTGTTTTATTGTGGCCAGACCCAGTTCGGAAAGTGAGAAGCCAAATGCCGGTGCTGTCAGTGGGTTTA
The DNA here is from genome assembly GCA_029814665.1 of Acanthurus lineatus. NCBI lineage: Eukaryota > Metazoa > Chordata > Actinopteri > Acanthuriformes > Acanthuridae > Acanthurus > Acanthurus lineatus. Next base: position 23,466,860 of record JAPZDV010000022.1, read on the forward strand.
ATTGCAGCCGGTGGCTTCTGCTTGTGGCAAGGTGTGACCATCTCAGGTAGCAGAGATGTGCCTCTCTGATGGCGCTGCTCACACACACAAACGTGCAAAATAAAACATATATTTTTATAAGATAAGTGCTTATTTAGAAATGCTGTGCAAATTGAATAATATCAATAATGATAGTAAAAGTAAAACCAGAGAAAAAAGATCACATCTCTTATCACTGATGTTTAATTTTAGCGTCCCCTTACAGTTTTAGGACCGTGTTACTTCCAAAATAAAAGCATGCCATGTCGTGTCTTGTACCTGAGCACCGTGCAGAGAAGCTTGTGGCGCTTGTTTCATCCCTGACTTGCGCCTGCAGTCGTCCTCTCATGCTGCATAAAACCCCAACAACCTCCAGTAATAAGATATGTTGCACAAGAGAGAAAAGCCAGGTTTAAAAAATGTGCACATAAACTCGCTGCTGCTCATAAAACCCGATTGCTACGAGTGCACGGTAATAACTGAGGGTGACTCACCAGTGTAGAAACATCTTGAATTTGAGCAATTTTTTTTACATTTTTTTTAGATGGACAGAAAATTTCAGTGAGGAAATTACATTAAAAACTAGAATTTTGACAAGTGAGGTTGACTTTCCTGAATTCAAACTGACTGAAGACGTAATTCTTTGTTTAATAATCCTGCAGAATGGTCATAATTAGTCCTCACAGTGTTGGGCATCAGACGTGCTTTCACAGTCTGCAGGCAGCTGCTTATGTGTGTGTGTGTGTGTGTGTGTGTGTGTTGGCTTTTTGTGATGAGGGTGATGAAGAAAAGTGTTTGCCGTTTTGCGTGTGTGTGTGTGTGTGTGTAATGAGTTGGGCATCTGTGAATATGTGCATGGGCACGTTTTTTGACTTCATCGCCATTCACAGAGGCTTAGCGTGATTAGAGTGGTGTGATCCTCTGAAGAGTTAATGATGAGAGAAGCAGTGGCTCCACAGAGGCCAATCACACAGCAGCCTCTGACAGCATGCCGAGGCTTATCTTGCTCTCTGTGTTGTGTGTGTGTGTGAGTGTGTGTGTGTCTCTCCCTGCCTCTGTGTGTGTGTGTATGGGTTTTAACGTGCGGGAACATATATGATGGGATTTCAGCTATCATTTCTCACATGATAATGTTTTTATCATCTCCTCTGAAAACCATTAGAATATGCATTATTCCTTTGTGAGGATGTTTGACATTTGGGGGGGGGGATTTTATGGACATACAAAGCAGAATTCATATTTATATAGCTTCATTATGCCGGTGTCAGAGATGGATCCAGCACAGGAGGGGCTCTCAGTACCTCCGGGTCTAGTTCAGGGCTACACAGCACATCGAGGAAGGCCGAGGAGGGGCGGACTCCCCCCTCCCCAAACTCCAGGGGACTGACTGACAGGCTTAATGACACTGTCGGGGTTACAGCACGTTCTCCGACTCATTTTCCAATGTGATTGAAGTTCGCAGTGGGTAGCTTTTCATCAGTGTTGAGCAGACAAAAGGGACCTTTTCAGTGTTGTCTTTGTATGTGTGCGTGTGTGTGTGTGTGTGTGTGTGTTTGCACATGTGCGCCTGCAGTTGTGAAGAGATGCACAAGAGAAAAATCACTTTATGGTTATTAGCCGGGCTGCGTAGGAATCTGGCGTTCCCAGAGGTGATGAGGTTTGTATGGGCTCGTCTCCAGCGTGTACTCCACTTGTTTATTGCATGCTGTATACACAGTGATGTACTTGCAGGCAGTTGCTGAACTGAGGAGCCTGCACAAATAGGATTATATGTCTGGGTCAGTGTGTCATTAAACCAGGTTGCCTTTCTGTGTAGAACCCAAATTTACAAAAAAAAACCCTTGCTCTCATTTTTTTCTTTTCTTTTTTTTTACTCAGAAACAGAAAAAAAGAGCCTTATTTGGGAGGTATATGAGTAATGCAACATACAGGAAATGTTATGTAAAGATTGCAGTCTTATATAGTCTCTCACTGGCGCACTGTACGCCGCAGCGTTCCCATTGGCTGCACTGCTCAGCCGACTCTTGCTAGGCTCTGGTTACAGTCCACCTCGGTTTAGGTCAAGCCATTCACGGCTGCAGATGTGGGATGAGTCATGTAATAGTTGTTGTTGTTGGCTCAGCTGTACTTTCTAGCCCACCTCCTCCTTCTCACCCTTCCTTTCTCATTTCCGCCCCTTTTTCCTTGCTCCCTTTTTTTTTTTTCTCCTCTTCGGGTCCTCCAAACTCGCCCTGCTCGCCTTTTGTTAAGCAGCAGTTAGGCGTGTGTTATGGCTGCGAAAGCCGCCGTTCTGTCACTTGAAGGCGGCGCAAAAAAATGGCCCGTGATTGCTCCATCACTCCAGTGTGAAGAGGGCAATCAAACACAGACAGAAACCCACTTTGTTTGAAGCCACAGTGGTGTTTTTCCTATCATTGCCTCGCTTGACTGGTGGAAGTAGAATTCGATTGGTGCTTATGTGTCTGCTTTGAGTCGGCTGACGCTCCTCATCCCTCGCTCGGCATACTAAGTTCCCCCACCTTGAGCACCTTCTTTGAGCTTCAGCTTGTCCTCGGTGGGGAGAGTGTAGCCGAGCCAAATATTCCTCCCACTCTGGCAAATCCCCCTTCTTACATTGCGTGACCTGAGCACAACAGGCATTCCAGAAAAATCAGGCCTCCAAATTCCACTACAGTCCCTGCAGAGTGTTTGGTAAACATATTCCCCTCTCTGCTCTCTGTCTTTCTGCGCCTCTGCCTCCTCATTCCTTGAATGCTGCTTTTACCTCCATGTATCTTTATCCATTAGCCTGTGCCGAGACGGATGTGTGTTTGTGTGTCTTCTGTGGGCCGGTGGGAGCAGCGGAAAGCCGCTTTAAGCTAACGTGCATCTCAGATGGCTCAGGCTGAGGTGCCAAATTAATTTGTGGCTGAAGGGCTGTAACAAAAACCCAATCACCCTTCCACTGTGGCTTCCATTCTGCCAGAGGTGAGAGATACAATCAGGGCCCCTGCTAGCAACTATTTACCCTCCCTGTCAATCAGAGTCCCATGGCGGATGCTCACAGCTGGAGGCATCACTGGCAGGTGGCCCAGCATCTCCTGGAAAACAAGCTCTAAAGGCAACGATTATTTCCCGGTCGTCCCTTCCTGTCTCATCTGCGCCACACCCGACGCTAAGAAGCTGTACATTTGCGGTATAAACATGCGTCCCGGCTGATCCGATTAGTGGACAGTTTCAAGTGCCTCAGCTTACACCTGGCTTTACAGTGCGTCCTCACAAGACTCTTGAGTGGCCACTTGTGATCTCATCTCCCCTTCCTGCTCTTTGTGCAAAATAAACCTAATGTACATTTCCTCTTTTGCAATCAACAAATGTGTCTTTAATTGACAAAAAGTAGCACATGCATGAAATAACAGACTCATTTTTACACAAAGAAATGCATAGAATTTGCAAAACTCATAAAAAGGCCCAAATAATCAGGAATTTGTTTTAAACAGTGTTTCATAAAGTCTTACCTAACAAAACAGCTCACAAAATTGCACAATTTTTTAAGGGAGTCTGGGGACAAAGTAAAGTAATCTGTGTTGGTTACTCTGTAACGTATTTGTGTGTTACAGTATTTGTAAAATTGAACATGTTTACAGTCAGCAGAATATTTTCCTCCTTCATAAATATTCTGCAAATGGTGAAATCAGCTGAAACAGTGTGATTAAACAGCTGCTGAATGTTGGCAGGTGAGACGCATTTTTAAACATAAAGTGATCTTGCCAGGAAAAAAAACAACTTTCATTTAATGCTGAATTTACAAAAAAACAGGCACAGCTGATTAAAAACTTGCAGACACCATCTTTGCCGTTTTGCAAAGATTATTAAGTTTCTCTTCCCTCAACAACCTCTCAAAATTGCAGGATTTTTTTAAGGGAGTCTGGGAATATTTCATTACAGTTCAGTGGTGAAATCAGCTGAAGAGACGGTGCGTTCACAGACGTCAGCTGCTTATTTTGGCATATAGAGAGCCCAAACATGTCATTTGCATTATAGTGAACCAAATGGCATTAGACAGCTGATTCGTGTGTACAGGAGATTTCAGTCGAGTAGCTGGTCTCACACACACACACACACACACACACACACACTGCTAAGCATGTGGCCATATGTGGTCTTAGTGATCAGATCTCACTGCTTCCTCAGTGTATCTTGGATGTCTTCACACCTGTGCTAAGATCCGCCCACCTGTGACTGGGTCGGACCGGATGCATATTAATAGCACATGTGAAAAGACTCCGGAACGATGGAAGATGATGTGTTATCATCATCTCTCTGTCTGCTGGGTCCAAATCACCTGCAAGTAAACAGCATCAGTGGATCTTTGTTGTAATTTCCAGGAAAATGTTGGACTTAAGGAAAATAATTATACACACACACGCACACACACACACACACAAATGCTTTGGAAATAGGGACACGGTCCCCCCTGGGAGGCAGATGTTTCCAGCATGGGACATGGAAAAGAATGTTCCTGGGAATTGGTTTCCATCATGCTGCACTAAGGGGGCTTATCATCCTCATGGTCTTAAATCTCTGTCACAGTTGGAGGTAGTCTGCACACACATGCTCCCTCAGACGTGTGTGTTTGTTCGTGTGTGCATACGTGCATGTTGTGTTCATGGATGTAATAATACAGCCCAGTAGTGAGATCCTCTTTTCAGTCTTTATCAGTCGGACCAGTTCTGTCCGCCCGGGGGCTAAAGCGAAGGATCCAGTGGTGCTGAAAGCATGAGGTTAGTCTGCTGCAGCTTGGAGGAGCCACAGTCTACGGAGCGGTGAGGTGCGGAGGTGCTCTGGAGGGACGGTTCGCTCTCCTTTTTTTTTTTTTTGACACAGCCAAGAACTGGTGTTATGCTGTGTTCAGCAGGCTGCCCAGGTCACAGTAGCCACCCTCACAAGGCTTGTAATTACATTTGGGGGGAAGAAAAGCACAGAGGGAGGAAGGATTTAAATGGTTTATGTGCTGGAGTGGAGGTAGAACGAGGTTCTTCCACCCTCTCAGCTGCACGTCGCTGTGGATTTCTTTTCCTAAAACTTCCCTACATGAGCTAGTACGGTGAGCTTAGTGTGAGGCATGATTGAGCTATTTACAGGTGAGAGATGGGAGGTTGTTTTTATTGACGCTGACATTCCCTTTTTTCATACAGAGGACTTAATAAAAGAAGCCATTGAGATGCACTTGGCTTACATAACACAGAACATAGATCCTGATTTGTGAACGGAGCTGTCCTTGAATTCACTCAGCATTCAGGAGGACGTGTATTTACTCATATTGTTCCCCCACAAGTGAGAAATCAATAAGGCTAACTTGTTTTTTTGGCCTTTTGGAGGCAGAAAAAGCTGAAAACATAAACCTGACATATGTTAGCAAACAGCTGCATATTGACACACAGAGCAACGTTAGCATTCATCTGGACTCTCATTTCCGAGCACCTGACAAATCTAAGTCCAGTATTCACGCTTCTTTCAGCTCTTTCATGGTCACTGCAAGCCTCTGAGTTTATCATCAGTGTTGTGTGTGTTGTTGGGCAGGTTTGTCAGAGGTTTTTTCCTGGTAGCGAGCTAAAAGTGAAAAAAAAGCTTTGTTTAGCTGCAGAGAAAGATGATGACTATCTGTACATTCAATACTGCATGTGACAACTTCCAGACATTGTCACATGACCCACTGAACACAAAAATAATTGATTAGTGAAGCTTTAAGAACATTAGATGTTGCAGATTTTGACTTCCTTTTCCCATGTGCGGTACAAAGGCTCTCGTTGGCGTCCTGATGTTCATAAATGCAGCTCAATCTCTGGAGAAAACCTGTTTTTAACTTAAACTTAAACTTAAAGCAGCATCACAGAGAGATGTGTGTGGCAGTCATCAGGTTATTGTGTTGAACCAGGAACCAGGAGAAGCACCTCACCTCTGTTTCACTGCTGGTCACCTGACACTGAGACGACCCTGGTGTGAACAGGTTAATCCAAATCAGACCAGATGTGCAGCTTCTGGCTGCTCCAAAACCTCACACACACACACACACACACACACACACACACACACAAACACACTGACTGCTTGAAGGTCTTTACACTTTTCTAAGATATTAGAAAAAAAAGTATTTGAAGGTGATAAAAGCAGATGATACAAACAGTCGATTCATCAAAACTTTCATAACTCTACATTTAATGCTTCTAACGCCGACGCTTTGGATTCTCAGTCATTTCGTGCTTCTCACCTGAACATGGAAGAAGAGAAAAACACACTTGAAAACAAAGCAATTGAAAGAAGCCATGCATCCCTCTATTTCACAGAAATCTTATTTGGTCTAAACCCATTAGGCATTAGTTACTCGCTGCTGCAGATGGATTAGAGCGAGAGCGGCACAAAGGCCCCCGTCTCCCCTCTCAAAGAGAACAGTGAGGTGCTGAGCGTCTGGACATTTGGTTGTCACTCTTCATTTCTTTCATTGTGTCGGGCCGCTCCAGGCAACAGCTCCGGCCAGCTCATATTGATCCGGGTCCTCAGACCTTAACCTGTGTTCTCTCTTATCTCCCCCCTTTTCTCTCCTCTCCTCTCCTGTGCCATCTAACAAATGAAATTTTTTTTTTTTTGGTGTACCAATGAAAAAGGGTCGGACCGCGTCGTCCTATATGTCAGTCCTGATTTGTCCAGCTGTGTGGGCTGACGAGGACAGCGCCTCCCATCCCTGGGCCTCTTAAAAAAAACGCCCTTGAATAACCCTGGACTCCCGCGTCCTTGGATTGACTGCCTGGCTTCCTGCTGAATGCTCACAGATGCAAGTGGGGGCCTGGAAGCAATGCTATATTTGGCAGCGTGTCCTCGGACCCAGCGGGAAGCCATAACAACAGCAAATTAGCTTCTGATGGATAGACTCTGAAAATGACTTTGTATTATCAATCGTTGCATCCTGTTTCATTCAACTTGAAAGACTCGGTGTGCTCTTCATCCCACCTGAACTACTTTGAGGCTCTCTTTTTTTTTTTTTTCCCCTCAGTTGCTCACAAAGGTTTCTGCAGCCATCAGGTAGCAATTTTGATAAGGACGGTCATTTCTGATCACAATCAGCGGTGTCACTTTAGCTGCTTCTAACCGCTATTAGTAGCCCTCATTACACAGAGATCCCATAATGCCGCCATAAAGAGGAGCTTTTGGGTGCAGAAGCGGCACGATGGGTGTGATGTGTAATAAAACAGCTCTGAGGTCCTAACATACACTGAGAGTATAGACTTTCCATACAATAACATCCTTTCATGGGGCACAAAGATCCTGAGTCTCCTTTTCTCACCAGTTTACGGACATTTTCAGCTTCTGTTCCTCTTTCAGAAGCAAAAATAGGAAAAAAAAATATTGGTGACATACAGTAATAATGAATACAACCCAGTGACATTTGTTGTCCCTGTGTAACTATCAATGGGAGCCGCTAACTGCTGCTAGCTGCTTTTATAATCCACCAGCGGCGGATCGGACACATTGCATATTAAAAGCGTAAAGCGTATATACATTATATACGGAACATGAGGTGGAATAACGGCACGACATTCCTGCCTTGAACGGGCCAGTGTTTAAAAATAGGAATTATCCAGCGTTCACAGCATTATGCGTCTCTCTCTCTCTCTGTGCTTTGTCCCTTCGCTCGAGGCCTCGCAAAGTGGCAAACCTTGATGTTTACCTCAAACCGCTCCTGGAATGTCTTTCAAACACCACTGTGATTTCCCCCTTCTGTCACCACAAGGTCTCTCAAGAATTGATTCTCTGCACCAGCAGGCATCACACAGCTATGCCCGTGGAGATTTGACTTTAGTACAGAAATAAACAGCAGCCCCGTGCAGCCCTTCAAGGCTCTGCTCTGATTTAGAGTACATTAAGATTCATTCACAGTGCCCCACTTCCCTGGTGTGCCACCTCTTCAATTTCCTCCTCAACAAGACTTCACGTGTTTATATCAGAAGGCAGGAGGGCTGCTTTTGCATCTGAACAATGCTGACATCCTGTCACAGGGGACAGGGCGCTGGGACTGAGGTGGGGGGGCTGCGGGGGCTGGAAAAGGTGGAGCCAGGCTCCTGCTCGGTTACCGTGCCGCCTTCCCTCTCTTTTTCCTCACTTAACATTTGGCCATTTCTGTAAACCTTGTTTTGTCTAGCGTATTGTCAGAAAGAGAGAGAGAGAGAGAGAGAGAGAGAGCCTGAAATATCAAACCCCCACACCACTTGAAGGGAACAGTCAAATTTTCCACCAACACCAATGGAGACTGTCACATCCAATTTACTGCGGTGCCTCTTGTTTTCCTTCCTCTCGGCTGCCTGCTTGCCACCGAGCGGCACAGTATAGCCTTAAACAAACACAGCAGCGTGTACGAGAGCGCCGATGCAAAAATACATGCAAATGCAAAAAAATTTGGCCACATACTGAAGTGTACACACACACACACACACACACGAACAGGCTCAAACCACAAAGCTCCGGGATACATTTTGCATATTTGTGTGTTATTTTTCGGTTTCTTTGTATGTATGGGTGAGAGGACACATACTGTGCACCGACTACCTGCAGCTCTGAGCTGCTGTTTCCTTCAGCTAAGAGCATCGCCTGCACTGCAGCTCGTCTTTGTGTGACGATGCATGGATGAGCGTGTGTGTGTGCTTGTCTCTGAGCGTACAGTATGTGTGTGTGTGTGACTGTCTGAGCAGCAGACAGTTGAAACAGGCAGCGTAGTAGCTGTCACGAGTGCCCTTACCCGAAGCTTGACCTTTAGTGACAATCAATCCTTTGAGAACGTGTCCTGTAAAGGCTAAAGGAATTATCAAGCCTACAGGCGTCTGGCGTCGTTTATCTGCATGCTGGAGGTCACACGGGGCGAAAAGAAACCAGTGGCTCCGCCGGTCTCTCATCGCTGTTCACAGATCAGATTAGCTCCGACCGTTGATGAGACAAATGATATCTGTGTTTGTTTTCCTCTGAAACAAACAAACAACCTTTTTCTTATTTCAAAAATCAGACATACCTGAGGACGCCGCCTGTTTTGTATCGATTTGTGATTCTGGGAACAAAAAATGTTGTGACCTTTATGAATTATATTTCAAAACTAGGAAGGGTGAAGAGAGAAGAGTCCATAACTGGACTTCAGAGGAAACAGAGTTCAGTTCAAGCTGCACCTGTGCTGAGCTTATCAGCTGCACTGGACTGCTGAGCCTTTCAGAGTGTGTGTGCGTGTGTGTGTGTGTGTGTGTGTGTGTGAGTGTCCATGTATGCTCGTGAGCGTGTGCATTACAGGGAGCGCTCATGCACAGCTGTACCTGCCCTCGCTTGGCAGAGCACTGCATTGGCCTGCTTAGAAAAAGCAGACGGTTTTGATATGGCAGAGAGGAAGTCATTTGGCTGATCTAATGGCGGCTCCCATAGGATCCATATCTGTGTGCAAACAGCGAGCGAGGCAGGAGAATGGAGTATACACCCATAAAACCGGCTGAATATTTTATCATATCCACCACCACCCCCATCCTCCACCCCCTGCCTCTGCACTGACATCACCAGCACGCCTCCCTCATAGTCCTTCTTTTCTCTCTTTCATTTCTGCACACACGCACATACCTTTTTTTTCTTTTTGCACATGCTCAAACAAACAAACAAGAGCGTGCATCTCCAAAAAAAAAAAAACCCCCCCATCCTCCCTTCAGAGCCTCTCTGACCGGCCTCTTCCATCTCTGAGTTTATTACAGTTGAGATGTTTCCTTTTTTGTCAAAATGCATCGCTGCAGGTGAGTCAGATCTAAAGACATCCTCGCCCTGGGGATGTCTCCACCGTTCTCCTCTCTCATCTTTCAAACACAATCCCTCCCGTTGCCTTTTATCCGCCCCCCCCTCCCTCGCCTGCCCCCCCCCCCTGCCCCCGCTGCCTCCAGTGTGTGGTTCTGTTCCCTGCCAGCCAGCTCCTGTTGCAGCCTGAGCCCAGCTCGTTAAGGGAAACACTGGTGCATGGTCCTCCTCACCTTCCCTCCGCACTGCCTTTTAATTAGACAGCTGTGTGTGTGTGTGTGTGTGTGTGTGTGTGTGTGCATGTGTGCGTGGGCATGTGTGCACGCGTGTGTGTGAGAGTTTCTTTTAGTCACGTGACTCATCTTTTTGAAAGATATTGGTATCACAGGGGCTTGTTGTTCCTCTGATGTTCATCCTTGGCATTTAGCACAGCGCTCTTTCAGTATATAATTTACCTTGATGAATTTATCAAAGCTCGAGCTCTGAAGAAAGTTTAAGTGTTTGATCGTCTAATGAATTGATTGTTTTGTCAATGATCTGATATAAAAATTCAGAACATTTGATAGTTTCCAGCCTCCAGACAGTTAAGGTCAGAACAGCGTTCCTTTATATGACGTTCAAACTCAAGTTCTGGGACTATTTTTCTTCCATGAAATGTCCCGCGTGCAAACAGAGGAAATAAAATATCACCAAAAAAGTGTTTTGGGTTTTTTTTAAGTTTATATTTCTGTTTTTGAAAATATGCAAATACGTACAGATTTGCATATTTTGTGTCATATTTGCATATTCAAACATACAATTTTGGAAAACTTCTAATAGAAAAAATAACTCTTATTTTTATTTTTTAAGCTATGAGATGATAAACACATGATACACTCTTCATACTTTTGATACACTTACATACGTTTCTTTATTCCGGTGAATTAATAAGTAAAAAATAAATAGATGGACGAATAAAATCCAGTTTGTGTTTTTTTGTCTGCATCTGTGAAGACGATGTTGGTTTTAACACTAAAAGCCCAACATCTGGACTGGTTTAGTGACAAACAAGGTTGTTCCCACTTCTAATGGAATCAAACCTCTTCTCCGTCCCCCCCCTTGTCAAGAGAGAGTGACTCCTCTTCTGGCCCATGTAATCCCATTACAGCACTTGAGTGAAGTAGCTGCTGCTCTGCCCTCCTGCAACACATGCTGTTTGGACAGAGGGCAAACTGTGGCTCTTTAACACCTCCCACCTCCGCAGCCTGTCTCTCTCTCTCTCTCTCTCTCTCATGCTCTCTGCTTCCTGTCTCACCCCCACTTTATATACCTGACACACACACACACACATAGTTGGTGTTTTCTAGAATGAGAACAACTAGCTGATGGCTGACGGTCATCAAATCATACGACACAAAGATCAGATCTGAGATCATCTGTAACTGGTGGCTGATGCAAGTAGAGATTGAGCAGGAAAATTCATGTTACTCAAGTGTAATAAAAGCTTTTTAGAGTAATTTAGCATTTTTTTGCAATCAAATAATTTGATAATGAGGTAGCGTAAGCATGGCATTAACTGTTCCTTCTGCAGCCTCCATGCATTTGTTGGAAAAAACAGACGAAGCCTCATTTTCTGATGCTGACTTTGTGACCGACTCCTTTCATTTTTATCAAGCGGCTGGAAAAGAAGACACAGAAACTTTATTGGAGTGAAGAAAAGCTGCAGCTTTTATTCATGAGCAAACTGTATCCTACACTGTACATTTACTACCACTAGACAACTTCATTGCTGATCTTTTCCTCTGCCTTCATGGCCACCACACACCTTCTGATCCGAGCAAAGCCACTGTCAGAACCTCTTGCTTTTCAACTCAAACACACTTATCTCCACACTAGCCATGTTTATCTTATAATATTAAACTATAGGAGTCCTGCAGCCCAGCCAAAGGACAAGAAGTTGCAGACAATGGAAGGATGGATGGGAGTTAAAGGAAACATGTGGCTCTGATGAGATTTAGCTAGCCGAGCACATTCATTGAAGCATCATGGCAAATATTTTGGATGAAAACAGTTGACGTCAGACGCAGTAAATGCGTGTTTGTACACTTGTTCGTGTCTTTGTTTGCCTTTTTCTGTCTATTCAAAAAGTAGAGACTCGACACACTTGTTTATGAGAATTTTTAGTGACACACGCTCTAATCCAACCATTTGCATCTCCATGACAACCAGGCTGGTCCCATAAAGTCTGCCGCTCTGTGATGACAGCCTCGCTTGTTTTTGAGTGTATCAGAGCTCATCGGTCCAAAGTGAAACAAGGTTTTTTTTTTGATTTTTTTCTTTTTTTTTCAAAGGCAAACTCACACAGCTGCGAGGCAAAGCAGAACCACAAAGCTCCAACTCAGGGGCGAAGCGGTGGGCTGGACTCTGCTTTTCCAAGAAATAAAAACACACGAGGGGCTTAGAGTCAGAGATCACAGCCGAGCCATCAAGAGCGAGCCGAGCTGCATGACATAAGGGGCTAATTATGTTGAGTACAATACATTAGCTCTAGCATGTGCTGTGAAAGCAGCCATTCCTCTAATGTGCTGCAGAATACAAACACGCTTCGCAAAGGAGGCTGACGGAGGAGAATCGGCGAGGAATCATGAACCGCCGTCCTTGTCAGAGGGAAGAAATGGACTAATGTTGCTGGAGTCTTTCTGATTAACATGTCATCCCGGCCCTCCCCCGCCGCCTCCCTTCTCCTTCACCCGTCTCCCAGGCAGAACTAGTTTACCTTTCATTAGGAGACCCTCGGTGCAAAATGTGTTTGCTGATAAGAGCGAGCGGTTTATCAACAGTTTATAAAGCACGGCGTTAGGATTAATCAAATCAGCGCACATCCGGAGAAGGGCCGGACTCTGTAAACACAATCAGATCTGACTCTGACTCTGCACAGGGACCCAGAGAGAAGTGGGAGGGAGGAAAGTAAGAAACAGGCAGGGAGGGAGGAAAAGATAAGTGCAGAAAAAGAAATGGAATCAAATTAGAAACCAAGTCAATTTGGCAGAAATTATGTATTTCGGGCAATTATTTCTCTCCCAGACGGAATGTTATTTTGCGATACTGGTGGGGAGTCGAAATGAGCAGCGGCGGTGGGAGAGGGGGCTGCAGTCGGGTGGGGAGAGAGATACGGTCCCAGTGTCTGTCCCTGAGCCAAACACAGAGCGTCCTCTGTGACTGGCAAGGCTGGCTCCTCATTATCTGCCTATCTTGGCTTCCATCTGAGCAGAAAATGCAGCGTTGCAGTCTCACTTTAGAGGGACACTGATCACAAGAGCAACTCATCTCGACTGGAGCAAGATTGTGCTTCTCCAACACCCCCACCACCACCCCCACCCCCACCTCTCCATCTCTTTGCATCTCCCACTGCACTCAAGCTGAAGACAGACAGAGATGAGGAATCTTCTGTGTTTTCTGCTCAGAAAAAAAGTGGAAGTTTGAGTCGAAGAGATGGAGCGCAGCTTCAAAAGGCTTCATGTAATTGAGCAGCCCTAGATAGGCTATCTGGGAACATGAAACAGCAACAGTTGTGACGGAGGGTAATTGCCTCCCTGGGCCTGTATAATACCTTGTCGAGTCTTTAAACTTGAGCAAACTGCTGGAAGTCCTTATGTCAGCAGGTAATTGGTTCCAGGCATCAGCAGCTATGTGAAATGTAGGAGAGATAGGTAGAGTGGGATGTATGTGTGTTTGGAAAAGAAATGTATAAAAAAAAATTCAAAGAAAAGTGTCTATATGTGAAATGTTTAAATGTTCTACTGTATTTTTTCTTTCCCCTCAATGATGTGTTTGGCCATTCATTTATTGGGCTCAGTGTTTTCATCATGTAAGCAGAGTAAAGGTGTCTCCTGCTCTATGTGGAAGCATTTCTTTTAATCAAATCTTGATGTATTTGTGGAAAAAAATCAGTGTAAATTATAAATTCAAGATGGCGGCTCTCATGCCTCCTCTTAAGCGGCCAGTTTTGCAATGAAAGCTGCCTCTGTCAACATTTTCCAGCTTAAAACTGCACTGAGTTAGTTGTTAGTTCTTTGCTGCAGACTTTTGACTTTCCGCCTGTCCGCCTCTAAATGCCCCCTCGATGACCGCGCTCATCCCTGTTGCTCAGGATCCGAGTGAGGCAGGATGGGCAGTGCTGTGGCCTTCACTGTCAGGGTGTCTGTCCTCTGCGCTGGCCTGTGTCCAGCGCCCCCCCCCCCTTCCTGGCTGGAGGATGCAGAGCGGGACCTCAGGAAGGAGATGCTTTATTAGCTGGCCCTGCATGATTAATTGAACATCTGTTCACACAAAGACAGCTGACCCCAATTCCCAGCTGTTTACCCTCTGCATAAACAGTTAATAAGCGTGCGGCGAATGTGTCATATAGGAGGTCAAGACTGCGTTTTGTGAAACCTCTCCATTTTTTTATTGCTCGGCCTCTCCTCGTGCAGTTTGCAGCCGGTGTCGAGTGTGCTTTTATTTTCACAGGTGGACACTGCTCCAGAAAATGGATGCTAGAGTGGGCGAGAATACACAGAATATTGTTCTCTCTCTGATTTTAGCTTGAGAGGCCTTTTTTTTTTTTTAGCAGTCAGACAGTCAGTCAGACAGTCAGTCAGCCAGCCAGCTCAGTCGGCCCCCCGCTGCTCTGGTGTGAAGCTAAAACCCCTCTCCTCTCCCCTCCTGATTAGCGGTGTCTTTGTTCGGTCGGCGGTGGCGCGCCGTGAAGCGTGATTGCAGTGTGCAAACTGAAGGCTTTAAAAAAACGAGCCTGCTGCCGCGCTGATCTGCATCGCACTTTACCCCCCCCCCCCCCGTTACTTAGCAAGGTTGAATTCAAATCAGGTTGCGTTAGTTGTTTGCTCTCTGAGCTGTAAGCCTCCTAAGAGATTTGGGAGTTTCGATTTTTTTTTTTCCTCCTTATTTTTTTCCTGTTTCATGTACACTTCTTCTGGCTAAAGGGACGTTTAAGTATGGGGAGGGAAATCTGTGATGCAAAGGCAACAAATTACTCACCGGTGATGGAATGTGGGTATAAATAATGAGGCTATTTGAGGTTTTTCTTTTCATTTGCCTGCAGTTTTTTCTACCTTGCTGTTTTCCTTACTTGCTGTCTGTCTTCTCTGTCTGTTTGCAGGCTGCTTCCATGGCGCTGAGCAGCTTGGGCCATGTATATACAGCCATAGGAGACTATCCAAACGCCCTCGCCAGCCACAAGCAGTGCGTCCTGCTGGCCAAGCAGTCTAAGGATCAGCTGTCCGAGGCTCGGGAGCTGGGAAACATGGGAGCCGTGTACATCGCCATGGGAGACTTTGAAAACGCCGTCCAATGCCACGAGCAGCACCTGGGCATCGCCAAGGCCCTGGAGAACAAACGAGAGGAAGCTCGGGCCTACAGCAACCTGGGAAGCGCCTACCACTACCACCGCAACTTCGACAAGGCCATGTCCTACCACACTCACGTCCTGGAGCTCGCTCAGGAGCTGGAGGAGAAGTCCATCGAGATGAGAGCCTACGCAGGGCTGGGCCACGCCGCACGCTGCATGCAGGACCTGGAGAGAGCCAAGCAGTACCACGAGCAGCAGCTGTCCATAGCTGAGGGTTTGAAGGACAGAGCTGCAGAGGGGAGGGCCTCCTCCAATCTGGGTATGTGTGCATTATACCAGCAGACTTAAAGAGGATTTAACCGTTAAGTGCTGATAACGCGAACGCTAATGTCTTGTGTGTACGCAGCTTGTAGATCTTCTGCAGAAAAAAATAATCCAGCACTTATTGCTTCAGTCACCATGTTGATGATGAAATGAGGGGAGTCCGGTTTGAGTAATACAACCCCAAAGTTTTTCAGACAGCAAGATACAGAAGCGTAGTTTATGATGCTATGAGATGAAATTTCACAACTCCAACATCAGAAAGTTGCAACAGAAACAATCATTTTATCCTCCTTGTAGAATGATGCTGACCATGACACAGAATAATCTGCCAGGAATGTGTGTGTGCATTTGATGAGTGGAGGATTAATCTAGATGAATTGCTTTGTGGCAAAAGTTAAGTGGAGTTCAACCCTTTGGTAAGACAACACTGCCTTTTTATCAGGAGCCTAATGTAAGAGTACGAATGCATGGTTGTATTTGGTATCAGATTGATGGGATCCCCAAAATACTGCAGCTCCTGTTAGAAGGATCTGCATGTGATCTCATATGATGCACACGAGGTAAATGTTAATGATTATCAGCACATACTGGATGATAAATCCATCTTTTCCTGCGTCCCCAAAGAAGGAAGCACCTGGTTTTTACATGATATGAACACCTTCAGACTGGAAGTAGAGTCAGTGTTTACCTATTAAAATGGGAAGTGATGACTTTTTAGCTACTTTTGACCTCGCTAACTGAAATGAGGGACGAAAAGAAAGAAGAGTGACTTTTCAAGGTGTCCTGGCTGCCTTTGTGTTGTTTTGGGGATACAGTACGAGAGTCTAATTTCCTGCTCGCTGCTGGCTACGTCGCTTTGTTTGTCTTAATTTAAACGAGCTTGTTTGCTTAATGTTGCTTTTAATTTTATTTCATTTTTTTTTTTTCTCAGCAAGACCTGTTTCTGTTACTTTGAGGCAAATGCTGGAAGTTTACTGTGTTGTGTGAAGTTGTTTTTAGATACAGTATTTTAGGGTGGCATTATGTTGTGAAGTGTGAAGAACCCGGTGGATTATGTAAGCATAAGCTAGTGGAGTGCGGAGCGTCGGCGCCGGAGCCAGGAGGGAAAAGATGGTGCCTGTTGGAGCCAACGAGTGAATTGTGAGCCGAGGATGTTCTGTAAAGATTCAATGCCAACGTATAACTTCCACTGTCAGAGTATAAATAAACCCTATAAAAATGTAGAATTTTTTCACAGGAAAATTTCTCCACATTAATCTGCTCCGCTCTCACCTTCACACTTTATCACATGTTGGAATGAAAAACGGTGTGACCATAAATAAAAAACGAGGAACGGAGGGGAATTTGAATAGATCAGGTCTTTTGATTGAAAGTTAAAATGTAATTATATTCCTCTTTTTACAATCCAGTGTTTCAAAGCCAAACTCTATTAAAATGAAATTATTAGCAAGGTAACCTTGTGGCGTCTGCTAATGTGATGATGAAAGGAGCCTTCGGGATGAAGGTGGCCTTTTGGATATTCAATAACCCATAAGATACATGTTATGGCCAGTTCTCCTGTATTTCGTCCAGCGATTACAACCTGCGCCGGGTGACTTATGATCGCCATCAAGTCAGTAGTAAACCCGACTCTAATGGACAACTAAGAGGCGTAATAGTTCCTCTCAGATGAATTATTCTGTAACCTAATGTGAAAAAGTGTGCGAGCAGAGAGTGAGGTTAATCAGCCAAACATAAATTAAAGTCGTCCTTTGACCCGACTAATGGACCCGCATCAACGAAGGCTCTCTGCACAACACACACACACCTGATTTTAAAAATGAGCTGATCACTGGTTTTCATAAACTAAAGGCTGTAGTGGGAATCATTTTTTAATGATAAAATAGCACTTTCCTGTGAGTGGGCATAAAGGGTGTAATGATCCAGATCTATGTATTGATTAAGTTAACTGCAGTTTATTATAATCCTTGCAATGTCAAAGCATCAATATGATTTTAAGAACACAACTTTATTTTGAAATTCCTGCAGCACATCTGTGTCATCCTGCTAGCACAGTGTAGAAAATGGCTTGTAGGCAAAACGAGTGACAAGGTCATGTCTCTTTCTGGAATGAATCAGCAGAGATTACATATATATTTAATATATTTTATATTTACATATGCAAGTATCACAAAGAAAGATGCTAATACTTACTAAGTTAACTTGTTGCTCTTTTTTTTGCAAAATTAGCTGCTTTCTTTCAGCATTCTGTGGCTTCAACAACATGCAGGGCAAAATACATCCGTGGTGTTTTGTGAGGGGATGCAGTCATAAATGTAACGGTGAATAAAAGCAGTCAGGCTAATTACAGCGATGTAAAACACCATAGGCTTAAGATTATTATGGTAACTGTCAAAAAATATTGTTTTGTCCGTGAACCTTGACAGTTATTATTGAGATTTTTTTTTGTTTAATGCTCCTGCTGTTAAGAAATGTTTTTAAGTGTCAGTGAAGTCAATTTAAAGTGAAATTTGCTGCACTTCACTGGTTCCAATTATTTTTAAGTATTTAAAGGGGTGTTTTTTCTTAAATGGACACAGTCAAACACGGAAAGAGGCGTCAGCTTCTTCTTCACTTGTTGCATTAAATGGGCAATGATATCAATCAAAATGAATGAATCAAATTTAGTTAAAATCGTGTAATGAAGAACTTTGTGATATTGACAGATATATTTATGTTAAAAAAAATGAGTGTAATATCCTGATGTAGCTTGTAATTTACACTTCTTGTGGACAAAACATGTCAGAATGTGAATGTATTCCAATCAGTAGCATGAAGCCATTAGGATGGCAGGAGCTCTCTTCTTCATTATTAGCTGAAACGTTGCAGTTCTTCCAGTCGCTGACAGATTAATGATAGTGTAGCTGACGCAGTGTCGCAGACCTCCAGCTGGTGACGGAGCAGAAGCTAAGTGATCGGGTGGCGGCGATGCAAACCTGTTGCTCCATGGAGACGGTTCGCACGAGCTGGAGCGTCGTGTGGATGCAGCTCCTCCTGACATCCTGCCCGTCCCCATGCTAACTGATCTGCTGCTGCTTCTTCTCGTCTCTTTTCTCTCCCTCCTCACTTTCTTCAGTTTTGATGCCTCCCCCTCTCTCTCTCTCTCTCACTCTCTCTTTCTGTCTCTCCTCACCCCTACTGATTGTAATCTGCAGCTGTCAAGCTCCCAGTAATTGAAACTGACTTGATGAATCGCTTAATTACCTTTAATAGCTGATTCAAGAGGAGCTGAATAATGAAGATAACAGAGGATGAAGTGGAGGTTGTGGAGCATCAGTCTGTAATTGCCCCATTGTTGTTGTTGTTGTTGTTGTTGTTGTTGTTGTTGTTGTTGTAGTTGTTGTTCTTTTTCTTCGTGGCTGTGGGGGTGTGCGTTGTTATTCCGTCATCAACGCCCGCAAAACCTGCTTAGCACAAGAAGATACGGGCTAAAACTAACAGGATGTTGTTTCAGACTTCAAAAAAAAAAAAAAAGCTGTGCACAAAGAGGGGAAGGATGATGGAGCGAAGATTAACGAGCAGCGATAAAAGGCAAAAAAAGAGAGAAAACATGGGAAGAGATGGAAGTTGCAGAAGCAGGAAAGAACAAACTTTTATTATGCCCTCTCAGCTTGTCGTTAATGTTGCGTGCAGCGGGGGGGGGGGTGAGCGGCGGCTGACATGGCTCTGAGGTACCGTTGTATAGAGATGGCCGCGCTTTAATATCTACCCGCGATGCCCGGCGGTACCAGCAGCCCTGGCTCAGCACACTCTGACCTATAAAGGATATGAAAATGTTGCATTCCAGCCCCATTTATTATTCATTAATTGGCTAACTTACCCCCCAGTCAGCAATATTTAATATCTGAAGGGGGACTGAAAGTGGTGGGTTTCCATTTGGTTCACATTTCTGTTTTTTCATGAAACAGAATCTAAATTGTATTCTCTCCCCTTTTTTTTTTTTTTTTTTTTGGATTTCACTTCAAAGAGGCTTTGAATAAGTTTTTGATAGCATTTGTGTTTTAACCTGGTCTCTGCTGTGTTTGCCCTCCCCCCCCCCCCTCTTTCATTTGACCATATGTCTTAAAGAAGTCACTGGAAATGTCGGCTCCATCAGGGTTGGAGCCGTGAACAGTCCTAATTAAGAGTTTTCCCCCTTTTCTTTTCATCCAGTGTCCTCGGGGGGGAAACTTTCTGCTGATGCTCACAAAAACAAAAGCAACAGAGAGAGAGAGAGAGAGAGAGAGAGAGAGAGAGGAAAACAACAGACAGAAAAAAAAGCAGTTCACAAAACAACACAGAGTCAGTCAGTGTGTGTGTGTGTGCAGATGATCCGTATTCATCAGCTGTATCCGAAATCACAGGATGTAACTTCTGCCTCAAATTACTTTCAGACCTTTTATGCCTTTTATGCACTTCCAGCTTTTTTTTTCCCTGTTCAAGGGTCATGTGAGTGCTGGAATCTACATTCCATGAAATCAGTTTCGGAAATCTGCTTCGTCCAGACATCTGATTAGCGTGTCTGACAGCAGCAGCAATGTCACAGCGTCGGATTGAAAGTCGTGAGCTGTGTTTTTTTTAAAAAAAAGCTGCGTTTGTCGGCAGTCTTGTTGAAGCAGAATAACCTTGAGACTGACAGCATCTGATCGTTAAAGGAGCTGTTTATCAGACTCGTAAGTGAAAAATGTGCAAAAAGGTGGAGTCATAGATCAGTTTAACATCTGTTATCATGACGTGATTTTACTGTGATGTCATCGCATCACAAACACGGCGTCCGTGAGCGTAAATCCAGGACCTCTGCGAACGTGATTTCTGCCGGAAGAAACAAACTCCAGGCGGGGACCAGACTTGCCCGGGGGCACCGAGGCATAGAGATTATTCAGTTTTGTACCTAAGCCTGTGGAAACAGAAGTGAATACAGATACATTATTAGTCTGAGCAGGAAAGTGCTGAAGTTACAGAGGAATTTGCCGAGTTTAATGGCCCAGACGGGATGAATGAAGGAAAGCTGCGAGGAGGAAGACAGGAAAACACAAGAAAAGTGCGATTATCTGAGATCGGTGACATTTTAAACTCGCCATCGATGACTT
Source organism: Acanthurus lineatus (assembly GCA_029814665.1). Classification (NCBI taxonomy): domain Eukaryota; kingdom Metazoa; phylum Chordata; class Actinopteri; order Acanthuriformes; family Acanthuridae; genus Acanthurus; species Acanthurus lineatus. The sequence continues at coordinate 23,487,425 of JAPZDV010000022.1, forward strand.
TTTAAATACCTTGGGTAAATTTAAGCAAGCCAGGCCTGCAAAAAGAGGAAGGGGATGATGGGAAAAACAGTTGGAGGAGAAGTGGAGTGGTGTTGGGATTTTTAGGATGCCAGTCTTATGTTACTCTCCCGCAGAGATCTTCGCTTGCTAACTGATCTTTGCAGCCTGCCCCCTAAATTTCAGTTTGTTGGAAAGGCAGCAGATGCTCCCTGCTTCCCCCCACATGGCCCCTCTTCAATCTCCTGACAAAACCTCATGCCAGAAACCGGACTGCAGGCCCTGCAAAACATACTGTCTTTGTGTTTGTGCCGACAGCGAAGTCCAGCTCGCTGTACGCAGTCATTACTCCGCTCGCTGTGGAGCCATTAAGCAAAAACAAAAAGAGCTGTGGCGTTCTTCTGCATTAAGCAACTCTGGCCCTTTTTTTTTTTTTTTTTTTTTTTTTTTTTTTTGGTGGACAAGGGGAAATTGAGAAGGTATTGTTTTGTGTTAG
>JAPZDV010000022.1:23488017-23527832 GCA_029814665.1 Acanthurus lineatus
ATTCTTTCCCACCCGTGTGGGCCAATAAACAAAAAAAAAAACACTTTGGGGGTTATTATGCAATAACAAAAAACTGGCCCCTTTTTTTTTTTTTTTTTTTTTTTTTTTTTTTGCAGCACATCTGCAAATTCAGCATGAAATGTGATCTGTTCCTGAACGGAAAGGCGACTCTGCAGAGTGAAAAAATTAAAAAAAACAAAGTGGAGTTGAGACGTTTAGAGAGTGAACATTGTTGGTTTAAGCGGTGGGAGGAATCAAATGTCGTGTGTGTGGACAGAACAGAGACAATTGGTTTGGTAAGCTGAGGTGTGTGTGTGTGTGTGTGTGTGTGTGGGTGTGTGTGAGGTCAGCAGGAGCAGAGAGGAAAGAAAGGAGCTCAGCTGCATTGCAGGAGGACGAGTTTCTCTGTCTGTGTTCCTGCAGGCAGACCACCCACTCAGGATGCATCCATCTATCCTTACTCTGTCCTTTTTTTATATCTCCCTCTTTCCTGTCTCTCTTGTTAGTCAGACGATGTGAGATGTCTTTGTCTGCGAGTGAGGATTTGGTTTCTTCATCCCAGACCCTCGGCTCTGCCCCTTCATACTCCATACATCATGTTCAGATGTTACACACTCATGCTGGGTTCAAAAACTTCAGGATCAGCTGTTTCTCTTTCGCTGCGCTTGATGATGAGCGAAAATATAACTTCACTGAACAACTTTAGTTATTTGTTTTTTGGTTTTTGGTTTTCTCTCTCTCTCTCTTCCTCCCACTCCCTCTCTAAAGAATGGATGTATGGATGATGGACACAAGGTCAAACTCCACAGACAGACACTTAACATTTATACATTTATACCTGTACTAAAGTAAATGTCTCAAAGCTGATTGTACTGTAAGACTGCACTTGATAAAAGGATATAAAATAAGTTAAAAAAAATACATAACTTCACACTGGAGCACAGAACTTAAAAAAATGTGTTAAAGTTTGCTAAAGTAGTCTCATGTGCTTTTTGTGATGTTCAGTTCTGTGTGAGTGAAGAACTGACTTATTACTGTCAATATACAGATGCAGTATGATATTATTATAATGCATCTGCTTAAGTCATCTTCCTTTACTATGAAGTGCATTTCCTCAATGATTTTCACTTATTTTCAGTCATTTATTCTGCATAAAACACCATAATCTTGTGTGATACAGCCTTGTTTTGTCAGCCAGGCTCATCGCATCCAACAGTAATAAACCTCAACCTGTTTCTCTCAGGAAAAAATGGCTTCAGGCAGCTTTGTAAACACTTTCACAGTGATAAAATAATCTAGATACATAAAAAAGAAAGTCAGAAGTACTTCACTACATATGTGAGCTCTGGTAGGATAAAATCTTTAGTGAATATTTCCACGTCTCACTGAATTTCTTTCAAAAGAACTGACTTTCCTTGTTCTGCTGTCGTACGCATGCAAGTCTCTTTGAGCTGAAACCTAAATAAGCATCAGCGTTTCCGCAAACACCACAATCCTAGCATCCTGTTTGGGTGTTTTTTTTTGTTTTTTAACTTCCCAAAACATGAATGCAAATTATAATGTTGACCTCATTCTAAAATATAAATGAGGAACACACCCAAGTCATTATTTCGGGCTCAGGCTGGTCATCTCTGCGCTATTTCTGGTATCAGCCCGGCACAGTGGCAGCAGCAGCAGCGGCATTGTTGGTGAAAAATCCTCTTAGCTGACTGTAGGCAGCAGTGCTTTGGACCTCCGGAGCTCCTGGAAGAATGACACAGTGATTTAACTGCGAACATGGCACCATCCCTCAAAGTCATCAGTGCAGCAGATCCCCGCTCCGTACAGCAGGCTGTGTAATGGAAAGTGACAACACGTTGCCATGCTTTTAATGTCTTTGGTTATGGAGGTGGGGGGTGGGGGGTGGGGGGGTTCTGGATGGATGGTGGCCCCTGTATAGAAGCATTTTAATGATGCTGTGTGTGTGTTTGCATGTGTGTGCTTCATCCTGGTTCTTCACCGCTCTGAGCTTAAGAGACATAATTGAGCTTTATTGTTTAATACGGTGCGTTCACTGTCGTCTGGACTGCAGACTCGCAGCGCTGTGAACGTCTGAGGTTAAACTGAACCCTCCCACTGACACTTTGTTGGGTCATTTTGATGCAGACAACACGGCACATTGACCAATTCACTTTTCTTTGTGTGTGTGTGTGTGTGTGTGTGTGTGTGTGTGTGTGTTTCAGCAGTATTTACCAGCATGTTTGGGACAGTTTTATTTACTATCCTGCTGGATACAACTCCCAGAGGGTTCCCTAATCCTCTTACCATATGGGTGGGGGCAGAAAAATGTTTTCTTGCCTCAAGTGTGACTACAGGCATAGCCTAAGGCTTATGGCAATTTTGGCTGCATCTTCCAAGCCCCAACCTCAAAACCCAGCCTTGCACCCCCCCCAGCCTCTGTCCCGGCTGTAAACCCCTCCGTCCATCGCGGAGCCCCAGATCCATTTTTAGCCTGCAGCATGGAACATGTTTGCTGGTAATACATCAGTAGGCATTATATCCTCAGAAAGATCAGCCTCTGTTGGGGGAAAGCATAACCTTGGGAGTGACTTTGTGGCGGGGGCTGTCAGAGCTCCTCCTGCTGTGAATCTTAACATTCGTCTCCTGGAGACGAGGGGTTTGTCCGAGGTGCAGGAAAAGCCTGCGACACTGGAGCCTTAATGCCAATAATGTTCTCATTTATGTATTTTGACTTAAAAGACAGTTTTATTGCATTTGCACTGAATTTAGTCCAAAAACCTCTGAGATTTCACTCATTTTGAGAATCTTTACCGGAAAGTTTTGTCATTTAGGATCTAAATTCCTTGTCAGTGCTGCTTCTCTCTGTGTTGTTACTCTGTGATTCGCTTCGCATACCAACTCCTCAGGGCGGCGACCTGATGATTACGAGGTCAGTTCAGGTTGTATCACTTTAACCTGAGAGCACAAGCGAGCGGACGAACAGCAGATTGGCTGTGATTTGTCGGCGGGTGTTTGCCGCATGCTGAATCATGGTCTGAATTAAACAGGCTGATGATCTTTGATGATGTTTTTCCAGCAAAAAAAAAAAAATCCAATCTGTGTGTCGGACAAGCTGCTGCTTTTTTTTCTGTATTTAATGTTCAGACATCCAATTCAGGCAAATTAACTCTTAAACTGATCACTTCATTTGGACTTGATTTACAGAGAAATCCAGGTTTTTTAAGATTTCCTTCATGTGCACCAACTTTAAAAAGCATGCATGTGTGCACGTGTGTGATAATATGCATACTTGGTAATGTGTCAAACCCGTATGCAGCCCAGTGGTTCATGCTGTAAAGGTGCCAAAGCTTTTTCCCCCCTCCCCACTTTTCATTGGCCTAATGTGCTGCTTTTTAATTGAGCCAACATCTGAATGCACGTGCACATCCATCACAGAGCCTCTGCAGTCGTTTTAACCTCCTGTTAAGTTTCAGTCCCGCTGTTTATGTAGCCAGTGTTCGGCCTCATAATGCGGCAGGTTTCGGATGAAGTAAATGGGAAAACACACATGGTGGTAACAAATCCCCGGCGGCACCATCACATACTCACCACAAAGCCACAGAGCCCCCTCTTTTTCCCCGGTTCCCACCCACTCTGGCTCCAGAACCGTTTCCAATCCCCCGGTGTCCCATCAGCGGCCGAACCCACGTCCTGGTAGCCCCCATAAGTCTCCGTGCTGATGCAGCAAAGCGACGCATGGCGGATGAAGGACGGGAGTTTATTTGCGTTGTAGCTGGTTTGGTCTGTTTGCACCCCCCCAGCCTGCAGCCTTCCTGTCTGTCCTCTCTCTCAGTGAGATTTAATATTATTAGTGCAGTTATTATCATGGAGAGCTGGGTGACAAAGCAAAGAGACGCAGAGATTAAGAGTGAGCTGCAGAGGGAAGGAGGAGAGATTCCACAGATATGCTGTGATGTCTCTTTACTCTCCGCTGTGTGTTTGTCAGAGTGGCTGTTTGCATGTTGTGTGTGTGTGTGTGTGTGTGTGTGTGGGTGATGGCTGCCTGGCTGTAGGGTGAAGCTATTACTTTTCACAGGACGATATTTTATCAGAGATAATACGCTCAATGCTCCGGCTTCTCCATTATTTATTGTTTCTCCACACTTTTTCTCATTTTTCTTAAGCTGTTTTCTGAGCTTTCCATCAACCCTTCACACTCTCCTTCACTTAGCATTCCTCCGTCTCTCCGTCTTGTTTCCCTCATAACCGTTCTCCAACCCGGTGGAAAAGTTGTTTATTTTGGTAAAATCCCTCTAAGACATAATCATCAAAGACAGCTTAGACAATCAAAAGATTTCTATTTTGGTGATATAATAACTCTGTTTGATTGCACTACACTTTAATGACCATAATTCTGTGGGAGAGTTTGTTGTGTAAGCAGAGAACAGATGGCACAGTGAGCATATTTTAACAACCAAATGACTTGTTTTGTACATGAAGAGCTGACGAGGCACTTGAATTCTGCTCAATTACAATTTTCCCCTGAATGGGTCTTTAACTTCATCCTCTTGCTCTCCCTCCTCTCTCCTCTCTCTCTCCACAGGCATCATCCACCAGATGAAGGGCGACTATGAGACCGCACTGAAACTCCACAAAACACACCTGGCCATCGCTCAGGAGCTGAACGACTACGCCGCTCAGGGTCGGGCGTACGGTAACATGGGTAACGCCTACAACGCCCTGGGAGCCTTTGACCAGGCTGTTCGCTACCACCGGCAGGAGCTGCAGATCTCCATGGAGGTCAACGACCGGGCCTCGCAGGCCTCCACTCACGGGAACCTGGCTGTGGCGTACCAGGCTCTGGGAGCCCACGACCGCGCTCTGCAACATTACCAGAACCACCTCAACATCGCTCGCGAGCTCAGAGACGTCCAGAGCGAGGCGCGCGCTCTGGGCAACCTCGGCAACTTCCACTGCTCCCGAGGAGAGTTCCCCCAGGCTGTGCCGTACTATGAGCAGTACCTCCGCCTGTCCCCTGACCTCCAGGACATGGAGAGTGAAGGGAAAGTTTGTCACAATCTGGGTTATGCCCATTACTGTCTGGGAAACTACCAGGACGCCGTCAAATACTATGAGCAGGACTTAGCTCTGGCCAAGGACCTTCATGACAAACTGAGCCAGGCCAAGGCGTACTGTAACCTCGGTTTAGCATTCAAGGCCTTGGGGGACTTCACGAAGGCGGAGGAGTGTCAGAAATACCTGCTGTCACTGGCTCAGTCCCTGAACAATGCACAAGCTCGCTTCAGGGCTCTGGGGAACCTCGGCGACATATTTGTCTGTAAAAAAGATGTGGCTGGAGCTATTCAGTTTTACGAGCAGCAGCTGGCCTTAGCTCACCAGGTACGGCCCCACGCCGTGACCGGAGTATAACATGCACCGGCACAATTTATCACACGTACAGTAAATGTCATGTGGAATGTAATTTTGAGATAATTCACTCTCTTCCCCTGAGCTGATATTAGGAAATTCTATCTCGTTTCAGGTTAAGGAGCGTAGGATGGAGGCCTGTGCCTACGCCGCCCTCGGGGCCACCTACAGGCTGGTGCAGAAATATGACAAAGCTCTGGGCTACCACACCCAGGAGCTGGAGGTATATCAAGAGCTGGGCGATGTGTCGGGAGAGTGCAAAGCCCACGGTCACCTGGCAGCTGTTTACATGGCCCTGGGGAAGTACGCCATGGCCTTTAAGAGCTACGAGGAGCAGCTGGAGCTCGGGCGGAGGCTGAAGGATCCTGTCGTGGAGGCTCAGGTGTACGGGAACATGGGCATCACTAAAATGAATGTAGGTGTGATGGAGGAGGCCATCGGCTACCTGGAGCAGCAGCTGGCCACTTTACAGCAGCTGAGCGGCAACGAGGCGGTCATGGACAGGGGCCGGGCCTACGGGAACCTGGGAGACTGTTACGAGGCTCTCGGAGACTTTGAGGAAGCCATCAAGTACTACGATCAGTATCTGTCTGTGGCCCAGAGCCTCAACCGCATGCAGGACCAGGAGAAGGCATACAGGGGCTTAGGCAACGGACACAGGTGAGTCCGTTTTAAATTGAAGTCGTGCTTCGAATTCAAACGTTAAAAATACAATAAAAAACTTCTCAGTCTCTGTGTGTCTCTTTCAGAGTCTTCTCCCTCTCGCTCTTGCAGATAATTGTATTGACAGAGTATTACTAATAATCTCAGTAATCCTTCTTTTCATATTATTTTTTCCTCCTCGCGCTCACTATCAAAGACCACCATTGTTTTTGAGACACCTTGCTGGTGAGCGAGGCTTGGATGTGAGCCGAGTGCTAGCTTGTCTCAGCAGTAGCAGCAGCAGCCTGGTGGCCTGGCCTTATCTGTATGCAAAGGAGCTTTGGCACACAGATGTCTGAAACTGAGGGGAAGCAGTTATTTTTGAGACAACCTCTTACATCTCGTGTCGCTTCCCCCCCTTCCATTTCTCCTCATGCATCAAAGAGCTGATAGCATCCTGGGAGACTAACGCTGCAAAATAAAAAACACGAAAAAGCTCGCAGAAATCCTCATTTCGGAGATGATTTCCTTCTTATTGTGCGTCATCAGCGTGGCACCACAGCAATCACACGCAGCAGTATTAGCCATGCATGAGTTCAGAGGGGAATAATAGACATCAGACACAAACCCTCCTCGCCTGCTAACAGCTCTTAGTCAAGCCCATACATTATCACACGACATTAATTAAGCCGAAGGTTTTTTATTCTTTTGATGCTCCATTTGAACTGGCATCCGGCAATTGTTGGCGCGCCTGAAAATGTGAATAAAGTCTGTCTGAAGGCTGTGAAAGAGAATAAAAATGTCAAGATGAGATGAAAGCCACTCTGTCAACACATACACAAGAGGACGGGGGTCTGAGGAGCCTCTGACAGATGACCCACCCGGACTGAAGACTCGTAAACACTATTACCCCAGAAACACAACCTAAATTTTGAATTTATTTCAGTGCTCACACATTTTTCATAGACACAACCACCACGTGGGACTTAAAAATGAAGCCAGCACCTGCCAAAAACTGCAGTTCTTCAAATGGCCACTTGGGGGAAACTCCAAAGCAAGTCTGTCTTAACAAACCCCAAAATGAAAATGCTTGACTTTACAAAAAAATCAAGCATGATTTTAGTCTTTGAAGCTTATTTTCCTGCTCATGAAAACTTTATGAGAGTGAATTTAAATATAACTCACTCGCTTCAATTATTTTAGCTCTTGAAGTTCTGCATAATAAAGGTATGACCATCTTAGACGTCACACAGTCATTGGTGGTCGTATGTATCATCCCCCACAGCTCCCGCCTCTCCTCCAAATATGGTCACTTCTGGGTCCAAAACCCCAGACTGTGACAGCGTAATACTGAACTGGAGGCTTAAAACACGAGTCCACAAACCAGCGGTTGACGTCACAGTGGCTTGTCCTCTATAATTAGACAGTCTTTGCCTTCAGCGAACACTCGAGTCTGTCCACTTCAGCAGCTATTAGCAGTTTATTAAACATTTACATCTATACTTTACATCCTGCCCAAGGATCGAAAATTACCTTGTGCTGTTCAGATGGATGTAACGGTGAAATGTATGCTTCTTATTACAATCTACAATCAGTCTTTACAAGAAACAGACGTCTTAATGAACAGAGAATATAGTTTCTGCCATATTTAAGGAAAAGGAAGAAACATTTACATCAAATTTAAGTGTTTTGTGCGTGTAAGTGATGAAGTTGATTCGTTATCACGTATCTCGCTCCTAATCTGCTTCCCTGTGACTCACCTGGGTTTCCTGTCTTCACCTGCAGGGCCATGGGAAACCTTCAGCAGTCGCTCGTGTGTTTTGAGAAGCGGTTGGTGGTGGCTCATGAGCTGGGGGAATGCGGCGGCAAAGCTCAGGCGTACGGCGAACTGGGCGCCCTGCACAGCCAGCTGGGAAATTACGAGCAGGCCATCTCCTGTCTGGAGCGTCAGCTGGCCATCGCCCGCGACACCCAGGACAGGCTGCTGGAGGGCGACGCCAGCTGCGGGCTGGGCGTCGTGTATCAAGCTATGGGGGAGTACGAGACGGCCTTGAGATGCCACCAAAGTGACCTGGAGATAGCAGAGGAGGCGGGCAGCCCCACGCGACAGGCCCGCGCCTACGGGAACCTGGGCCTCACCTACGAGTCGCTGGGAAACTACGAGCGGGCGGTGGTGTTCCAGGAACAACACCTGAGCGTGGCGGCTCAGACTAACGACCTGGCTGCCAAGACGCTGGCCTACGGGAGCCTGGGGAGGACACACCACGCGCTGCAGAACTACTCACAGGCTGTCATGTACCTGCAGGAAGGTGAGTGAGTCGGGAGGAAGAGGAGAGAGGATTGCCTTTGTCGCCCGGGCTGATAGGCTTAGAGTTTGTGAATTCATGAATATGAAATTCAGAACCTATTTGTTGCTAAGCTTTTTGCCACATTTTTATTAGGCTGTGTGCATGTGTGTGTGTGTGCCTGTGTGTGTGTGTGTTTTTGGGCTTTTGTGCTCATGTGTTATAAGTGCGCGGGGGGATTTTGTGTGCGTATTATGCGTCTGTGTTGGCTTCTGTTCTGTATAGGTATACCAGCGTTTGTGTGTGTGTTTGTCTGTACAAACCTATCAGGATGCACGCCAAGGCATTTTTCCTGTTTACTGCTCGCTTTTCTTCACACCTCTATATCTACTTTTCTCAGAGGGTTCTTTGTAGTGAGCTGCCAAAGCATCTTTTCACACTGTGGCTGACAGACTCCTGCCTCTCACTCTTCATTGTCCCCCGTGCAGATTACGGTGAAATAAAAACCTGCAGCTTGGCCCCCCTTGAAAATTCATTATGTCAGTGACAGTGCAGGAAGGGTTTGTCACATAGGATGGGTTGAAAGCGTCCATGGATGGGGGGCTAAACGTCCAAAACCTGCAGCCTCGACCGCGTCCATCGCTCAGGAACACCCACCGTGTTACGACTCGAACTCTGTTTGAATCCGAGAAAATTGCAGCTCCTATAAGAAGGGGGCCGTATATTTCACCCTGCAGGGAGTTAATGCAAGAATCCTCGAGTACATCTCCTCTATCTCTCCCCCCGGTGTGCTTTATTAGGGTTAGCCGGGCCTGCAGTGACCCGTACACCCTCTGCAGACCTGCTTGTTGAGCTTTAATGGAAACAAAGGCGACAGGCCGTTCTATCTCCTCCCCGTCCTCCTGTTGTCCCCCACACTGTCCTTGTATTGTTCCTGGGCCTGCCTGTGAAAAAAGAACAGTGCCTTCACCATCCTTGACAGCCAATTATTTCTGGCCAACCTACCCAGACCGAAAAGTTGGCAAGGGGTTTTTTTTTTCCTTCATTTTTTTTTTCTATTTTTTCTACTCCTACTGCTAGTTGTTATTTTTTTCATGCTGCACTGCTTGTTTTTTTTTTTTTTTGGGGTTTTTGTTTGGCGAAAAAGATTAATTGGAAGGAGAGATAGAAAGGCAGCTCCAAACTAGAACAGATACTGTTGACAACATGTGATCTCGAATCAGTGCGTGTGTGTGTGTGTATTTGCATGCATCTGTGTGTGTGTGTGTGTGTGTGTGTGTCTGATGGTTATTCTGTGTTGTACAGTAATACAGGACGACAAGGCTGCAGTGAAACACATGAAGATACCAATTAAGTGCTGACAGGCAAAACATAATTTCTGTCATTTCAAGTGTTCGCACAACCTCGAGTTATCTTCCTGTAATTTTACATTAGAAGACGCCGCACATCGCCGTCTCAGTCCTAAACAAAGGAGGCATTTCACCACAAGATGCGTTTTTTTTTTCAGCGATTAACACGAGTGTGTCATTAAATCAATGCCGTCATTGTAGCGACTAATGGAGGTATTGCAGTTTCTTCACGCTTCATTTATGGAACAACAACTATTGGAATAACAATATGAACTTGCAAAGGCGGTTTTTGGCACCTGACGCTGAATATTTGAACCAGGAAAAGATTTGTTTTTTTAGTGTTTTATGCAGAATGTAAATAATGATCATGATAATAATGATAATCCTGTAAAAGTTAAGAATTTCAATCATTTGTATACGAGCAGAGATCATTTTTATGACTTGACTTGCATGTTTTTTGATGTATTCATATGGATTTTGGACGAGATATACATATATGTAGCATATTATACTAGTTTATGTGGTCATTTTCTGCATGTTGCCTTTATGAAATCTGTGTAATCCGTAAATTATCAGCTTCAACCTGTGGAACAACATGGATGTTGTAGGGCTGCAGACTCTGAAAATGATGCATTTTATATAACATGTGATTAAACTCTGTATCTTGTAAACACCACAGATCTGAGGAATTCCAATAAACACATTCATGTCGGTTGGTCTTGGGAGGCATATACGGTGAAACTGACTGCGGTTGGATGATATGGACTCAGTGTGAAACGTCTGAACCGTTCATCATCACACGTGGACCCCTCACTGTTTTCACTGATACTATTTTTATGCTATAAATCTTAAATGCTGTTTGCTGTTGCAGCAGGGGTTTGACTGGCGGCGTGGCGAGCTGCTGCTACACTCTGCTGCTTTCAGCTGTTGTAGATCTTTGTGGCCATTTTATATTTCAACCCGTAAGGCTCAGAAGATGAGGAAGAAATCTTTTACCTTAACATGTATTTTGCTGACTAACATCTGAAAAGTAGAAAAACAAATTAGCGTAGCTTTTCATGATCTCATAAATGATAAATCAAGCTACTACAGATTTTAAGGTCTCTGATGCAAATGTAAATACAGTCTTACTACCAAAGTGCATAAATGTAGACATATGTTTGGTTTTGGTATTCAAATCTCAATCGATCGCATTATTTGGACTACATACTACAGACTTGTGCAGGATTTTTATACACAGAATGAGTGAATTTTGGGCTAAATTTCCTTTTGGAGAAGAAAGAAACACAACAATGAGAGTTTGTATCATTAAAAAAATGTCCCCAGGTTTGTTTAATTAATGATTTTTTTCTCATTAATTGTTTTTCGGTCCACTTATTTTAAAGGCACCCTGTCCTTTTTTCCCACATGTGGTCATGATCAAAGCGCTCTGCAGTCACGAGTGCTCGTGTGTGCCGGCTTGTTTTCTCCGTGGCACAACACACTTGCGGTTCTTCAGTGCATGAGATTTCATGCCCTTGTTCCAACACTTGTGTATGTGGTGTCTGCACGTAAAGCTTTTGTCTGAAGCCAGAGGTGCGTGGGCCTCAGGGGCTGCAGAGAATCTCTCACCCAGCTGTCAAGCAGCCTTTAAAGTGTTCTCTAGTTGCTCTTCAGGGTGCAGCCAGCCACGGCCACATCCTCATGTCAGCCGCCGCTACGTGACTGTGCCTGCGGGGCGCACCAAAGGCACACACGGTGACAGTGACAGACACTGAATGATCCAGAGCGAAAGAACAGAGAGAATGAGAGAGTTAGGGAGGAAAGGAGGGATGAAGAGAAAGAAAGAGAATGGCGGGCGGAGGGGAAAGACAAGAGATCAGCATGAGTCATAATTCACATGTATTATTTCACTGTCAACTGGAGAATAAAGAAAACATAGAGTTGGTTGACATTCAGGCTTGATCATAAAGAACTATCACAGAGCAGCTCAGAGAGAGAAAGGGGTTTTTTTATGTGTGTGTGTCGGTGTGTGTGTGTGTGTGTGTGCGCGCATGCAGATGAAAGGCTCAGAGCTGAGAGTTGAGATGAGTGAGCGGTGAGGCTGTCAGAGAATGAAAAGGATAATTTAGATCTGTTTCCTCTCTCTTGCTCCAGCGCCTAATGAGCCCTAAGCAGTGCCGAGTCCCGAGCAAGCTCTGCCACCACAGTCGAGATGAAACAGGTAGAGGGGAGCGAGGGGAAGGAGGGGGGAGGGAGGGGGAGTCGCGGGCACAGAGAGAGGGAGAAAACGAACAGGAGGAAGTGGAGGGAGAGAGGAGCACAGCAGATGCAAAGGGGGTAAGAGAGCAGGCAGGCAGGCAGGCAGGCAGGCAGGCAGACAGAGGGAGGGTGTGTGGAAAGATAAGGCGAGAAGGGAGACTGTTGCAGGCTTCAAAGGCTGCCGGCGAGCGCGGCCATGGAGGAGCCATGAAGTCTATGGCTGCGTGATGTGCTGGGTCTTGCGGAATAGGCTGTCTGTTTCGGGTCACGCTCTCTGTTCTTGGCTTATCTGGTCCAGCCACAGACTGTTTTCCAGGAATGCCGAGAAAAGCAGACTCGGACGAGGGGTGGCTTGGCCCATTTTTCTCCCTTTCTCTCTCTCTCTTTTTTTTTTTTTTTTTTTTTTATTTTTGGGACCAAAAGCATGTTTAGACCCCCCTCTCTCCGTCACACGAGTGAGAGAACAGACGAGTAAAAAGTGAGAGTGTGCACGAGCGGCGGCCCCTTTTCCAAACTGCAGGCTGCTCGCTGTGCGTTTAGCACCTCGTGGGTGATGTGTGGCCCAGCAGCTGTCTCTTTTTTCTTTTTTTTTTTTTTTTCATCATTGTCCTCTGCGGAGTGGCATTTTCATCTCAGTAATTGGGCAGAACCAAGTGCTCGGCGGGCGGACGGAGGACACATGCAAAGATGTGACATGCGCCTCACTGCTTGAGGGATCGGAAATGAAAAACAAACTGTGCGCTCGCCAGGTGATCTGACATAAGCACACCTTGATACACACACACACACACACACACATGCACACACACGCACACACGTGTAATTGCACATTCCAGCCCCCCCTGACTTCCCAAACAGCTCAGAAAATCTCTCACACTAAATATCACAAAGTATCCTGCGCCGTGAGTTTGCACACGCTCTGTTATTAGCTCATCAGTGTGTTTGCAAATATTTGGAGATGTCTTCATGATATTGTGGGGCTTCTTTTTATGCAAGCGTTAAGCGTGTGTTTGTGTTTGCTCAGCCAGTCAATCCTCCGCATTGATTACTATGCAGTCCGATTAGCGTTCTAACAGCCTGCCTCCATGGCAGATCTGTGTCTGTGCGTGCGTGCATGTGTGTGCGTGTGTGTTTTAGATCCAGTGTGAGCAGTATCTTACAACTGAGGCCAAATATCCAAACCTGTTCGCTGTCAGAACATCAGTACCACGCTATGCTTACATCTGTTACTCTGAAAGATACCTAAGAGTCTGTCTGCTCTGAATAATTTTTACTTTCCTCTCCCTCTCTCCCTCTCTCTCTCCCTCTCTCTCTCATCTGCTGATGCTTCCTTCCCTTCTGACAGGCCTGCGGCTGGCGGAGCAGCTGGCTCGGCGTGAGGACGAGGCGAAGATCCGCCATCGTCTGGGGCTCTCTCTGTGGGCCAGCGGGAATCTGGAGGAGGCCCAACATCAGGTGAAGTATCTTCTTCTTCTTCCCTGTCCTCCTTTTCTAGCTTCGACTCACTTCGACTCAGTCCTCCTCCCCCTCTCCTCTCCTCTCCTCTCCTTCCTCTCCTCTCCTCTCCTCCTCTTCTCCTCCATCTGGACTCTCTTGTAAATAAAGCTGACCTCTAATAAGCACACATCTGTTGGTTGCAAAAGATTACAAATGAGCGAGGGAAGAAGATGTCTGAGTGTTAAATATAAGTTTTTATTAATGCCCTTATGGTGGAAAAAAAGGGCCCAGAGGAGGAAAATAAAACAGGAGCAGAAATAGAAAAGGTGGCTATAGAGCCTGAACACGGATGCTGGCAATATGCTGGGGAGTCTGTTGAGCTTATAAACGCTGTCATCTTCTTCAGCAGACAGGCGACAGATGACTGAAGCTCTCTTATATCTGTGTGTATGGTCTCAGGAGTCCCAAAAAGCCTCCGCATCGTACACACACATACACACACACAGTGCTCTTCAGCCCACTGCCCACCTGGCAAGCATGGAATATCCCCTTAACATCTCTCTTTACGGTCTGTCCACACACACCACAGCTCGAGCTTTCCTCAGCTCGTGCATCCACATACGAGTGTGTGAGCAGCGAGCCAGCAGCGGTGGCTGTCACGTGTGTCTGCAGGGATGTTTTTCAGCTGCTTTCTTTTTTTCTTTTTTTTTTTTTTTTAAATCTAGTCCAAACCCCCCCCCCCCCCTCCATTTCTGTTATGATACACGCACAACTACGTATGTCTGCGTGACCCAGATAGCTTTGTTTTTCTGTCCTGCGTTGTACTTTTTTTTTTTTTTTCAAAAAGTAACTTTGTCTGTTTGCAATTATCTGTAACAAGAGATGGGAAGGAAAAAAGAGCGAACCAAGGTGGCGACTGGAGCAGAGGCTCATGAGTCATACTGAGGAATTTGTGTTCAATTAAAGCAAAATATTGTTTTAACAAGCCGATGCGACATATTTTCCGCTGCACGTTTGCTCTCCGCGCCTGACCTCAGGACCGCCGTGATGCATATTAACATTGTGTTGTCCTTGTTGCATTGTTCAGGCTCTTTTTTTGTTTTTTTTTTACCGCACCATGGCGGCTTCTAACCCCCAGGGTGAACTGATGTTGGGAAAAGGACACAGTCGTCCTCAGAGTGCAGATCAAATGGTTTTTCATGAGCCCTGTTGTTACACGTGACCTTGATAAACACCCTGACCCACTTCAAACCTCATTAGTATGGGACAGTATTGAATTATATAGAGCGTCCATAGGTGTGGAACGAGAGTACTTGACCTCTTGTTCCTCAATCTCTCTATATATTTAAACTTAATTGTAGTTTAACAGACCAGCTGTGATCCTTGTGTTCGGTGTGACACACAGATTGACATGTCCTGATCCCAATCGTATGTTTCTGTGGCGTCCGCTCCCTCTGAGATTCATATCTAAGTGGAACGTGGATCAATAAATTCATGTTTACTTAAATATCGGCGCTCTATTGTAGATTAAGCTCTTTTTTTTTCTCTGTGATATTATCTGTCACAGAGGATTAGAGTTCCCCCGGGAGGTTATTTTACAAAAATCATTAAAGGTGTGTGTATCAAGCTCCTCTCACGCTGCCGATTCACTGTGACATTGACATTCACTTAACATGTCAGATAAAAGCCATGTTAGTGTCAGTGATGGTAAAACATGAGAGTGCTTCCTGCATGCATAGCAGCTGAATTTTTTTTTATTTATTTTTTTTTTTTACCTGTATCACAGCCAAGCGAGTCACTGCGGACGCAGCACATTTGGGATTGTTTCCCCTTCATCTGTGCCAGGAGGGTTCAGGCCAAAGGAAAGGCGCTGTGAGAAATTAGTTTCACTCTTAAAGGGATGTCTGCAAGCCTAACAGATTAAAGCGGCACTGCAGCAGTCCTCCCAGGGCCCTATCAGCACAATCAGCCAGACTAGCAGCTCTGTCTACTCGCACTAATGCAGCAGAGCTCACAGATTCTCTGCTGATCTCTACACTCTCCTCCTTCACTGCCTCTGACACACTTTTCCAGCGTGACCTTGGGATATGCCAGACTGAGCTGCAGCACATGCATATGTGTGCGCTCACAGGAAACATGCGATTCTTCTCTCACTGTTTCACTCGTGAAACCCACAGTGAAGACAGAATCCCTTTTCATCCACCTTTTTCTGCTGCAGCCCTTTGTCTTGGATGAACTATGGTCAAGCAGTGTGAGCGGAGAGCTTCACCCTCTTTTCTGGCCTCAGACTCCTGGAGACCGACTCCGTGGCAGCCCCAGTCATCTTCCAGGGGCTAGCATAGGTGCAGGAATAGGAAATCGATAAGTGCTTCCATGAATCAGCACTCCTGGCCGGCTCTGCTCGGCCAGCGTGCATCACTGCCTGACGCCCCACCTCTCCATTGTCTCCCTCTTGCTCTCAATCTGGTGTTGGCCAGTGAATAAAAAGGTCCAATAACCTCAGACAGACCTATTGAGTTCACAAAGTATTTGTTTCCTTGGACACTGTCCATCCGAGATGCTCAGGTAATGCTTTAGCTTCTCATTGCCCTCAGCCATGTCCTGGAAAATAAGAGAGGAAGAGAGCTTTTTACTCCAGTTAGTTGGTGATTCATCAAGCTACATTACAGTACTTTCCTCTTTTGAGAGAGAAGCACAATTGGAAGGCAGCTGTTCTCATCTGTGATGACTAGTAAGGTGGGATGCTGCCATCTAGTGGCCACAATCATTCTCTTCCTTTAATAATCTAAACATACACATATAAAGGGATGTTTTTTTTCATAATAACGTCTTAAATTTGAATATTGGTCGCCCCAGAAAGGATGACACCTGTAAAAAAGAATGATGCTTAACCTGGTTTAATTAAACAGTTGGACCTCTGTTTGCCATCAATAATCAGAAGCAGATTCAGATGTGATGTTTTTCCAGTTTTATTAGTATCTGATTGTTGTTGTTGTTGTTTATCTTCAGCTCTACCGAGCGTCTGCACTGTTCGAGACCATCCGGCATGAAGCCCAGCACAGCACCGACTACAAACTGTCTCTGTTTGACCTGCAAACCTCCTGCTACCAGGCGCTCCAAAGGGTCCTCGTCAGCCTAGGTATCCAAACCTCACTGCTTCATGCTGCCAGGCTCTGTGTTTGTGTTTTGTATTGTATTGTGTTGGTTAAGATCAGGTTTTAGCATCCTCTGATCATCCAGCATTGTCCTCTGATCGCCGCAGGCCACCACGATGAAGCTCTGGCTGTAGCAGAACGCGGTCGGACACGAGCTTTCGCCGACCTCCTGGTTGAAAGACAGACGGGCCAGCAGGAAACGGACCCCTACACCCCGGTGACAGTGGAGCACATCTTGGACACCGTCAACAGTCAGAGGGCCCTGGTGCTTTATTTCTCCATGGCTGCTGGTTACCTGTACAGCTGGCTGCTGGCTCCAGGAGCAGGTGAGGACCGGCCATCTGCCCCGAAATCCTGCCCCGTCTGTCAGCCTCGGCTTTAAGTTTCCTGCTTTAAAGTAATTTACATTCTGTTGGAGTCTGTATGTGCATGAACAACTGAATTTGGTGGAAAGATTTTCAAATTACTCCTTTCATTAACGTAAAAATATCTATACCAGTTGTTCACATGATGACACCATGACCGGCTGCTTTACACTTTGGGGAATAAGAGCTTTCTGCAATTATCAGTTTTATTCAAAAGTAATATTCTACTATTTGTCCTTAAAGTGATGTATATTCAAACAAAAAATAGTGCGACTGTGATGATGGAACAAAATATTACAGAAATGTAACCAGCAGATATATTGACACAAACCGCTCAGATCTTTTCGTAGTTAAACGCTGCAAAGACGGAGCAGGTGAGCAAACACACACAAAGACAAACACTCGCTTGCTTGTTCAGATCAAAGCGGATAAAAGGTCTCGAGGCTGCAGCTTTTTGTCAGCTTGGGGGGGGGGTGGGGGGGTAAGAAGGCCGGCGTTAACACCAAGCTGCAGCGCCACCTGCCACTCTGCTGTTAGGATTTGCCCCCTGCTTTGCTTCTCGCCCCAGAGGGCATCTGCCAACGAACCATGCTAATTGGAAGTGACACGGCCAAACAACATCGGCGGCATCTTTCACACGAGCCAACAGGAAGAAAACACTTAGCTGTTGCACCAAGTCAAGTTTCTCTGGCTCTCTTCATCCCGACTCCTTTGGCTTTTTGTTTCTTTTTGTTTTTATTTTTGACGTTCTCGGGTGTTGCTTTACCTTTACACTTCTTTGTGTGCCTCTTTTTTTATTTGTTGACACGCCAACACCAACGCAGGCGCAGAGATTAAGATGCTTCTCGTTTATATGACTCGTGAAATCGCGGTTTCACAAAGTGAACGGGCGTAGCGGTGCGTGACACGCGGCTCGTGTGGCTGCCGCACTGTTAGCGCTTCTTTGGCTCTCGTCTGCTCTCTGCTGTAAAGACAGGAAATGAGAGCCGTGACCCACGTCCCACGCCGCCAAGCCCGCACATTTGATCAAATCCAGCTCCCAGGCAACCAGATGAACTTGACCCCCCCAGCACTAGTCATACGAAAGGGGGGGAGGAACACTACGGGGACTAGTGGAGGTCTTCAAAGCTCTGAATATTGCCCCAGGCTAAGAGGGAGCCATTTTCTCGCTAATAGCCTGCCTGTCACTTCCTGGCATTCCCTGGCATCCAGCTGGCACAAAAAACATGGCCTGCTCTAAAGAGTCTGCCATCACTAAAAAGAGGCTACTGAGGTCCTAATTATTTCAGAAGTGTAAATTCTGTGACATTTTACAGCCCTGAAGGTGCACACACACACACGCACACACACACATATACACCAGAATCACATATACTGTCCTTTCAAATGCAGTTTAATAGGAAATATGCATGCATGAACATCTACTTATACAGAACTGATATGCTTATAAACTTACAGAGGCACACACACACACTCACACACACTCACACACGCCGCCTGTACCATCTCCCATGGTGCTTTTCCCCCCGCCCTACCCCTGATGTTCATGCTTGAAACTCAGCTGAGCTCTCATGGCGGGCAGCAGATGGCACAGACAGCCTACTCTTATCTTTTATTGAACATTATTTGTTTTATTCATTTTGCTCTACAGATGCACTATTACACGTGGCCTCGCTCTCAGCTCTCAGCTGATACGGATCCAACATTCCCGTCCATCTTTGAGCGACTGATTCGAACGTATTAACGAAAGAGTCGAGAGAGAAAGTTCTGTTTAATCTTTGGTTTTTAGACTTTGACTTCACGTACGAACGTCATGAAGCGTCCGCTCATGTCCGCCCTCCTTTCTCTCTCTCTCTCTCCGCAGGCATCCTGAAGTTTCATGAGGTGTACCTGGGCGAAGGCGTTTCAGATGGAGGGTCGGAGTTCCAGGAGGGAGGCGGCGGCGGTGTGATCAGCGGCTCCTCGTTGGAGCAGCACATCGCCAGCGCTCGTGAGGCTCTGGGTGTCGAGTCGTATTACAGCAGGTGAGGTGCTCACAGAGTCTTCTCTCTGTTTGTTTGCATTAATCATAGAAACTTCATTAATTAAGTTACAGCATGTAAAGTTTTAAGCAGTACAGTCACCAGTAACTTATAACATCCCACCTCTCACCCTCATATAATATAAGATATGTAATAAACATTTTAAAGGAGACACAGGTGACACAGGTGACAGGATGGTCGGATATTTTGACTTTCCTCAGGTTTTTTGGGAGTTCAGTCCAAAGGAGACACAGTTACTGTATGCTTGAGTTCATGATCTAATCTGCTTTTGAAAAAATTTCAATGAATATAAGTATTTGTGATTGTTCAATCCCAGTTCCTTTTTCTTTTACATATAAAAGGTTGCCTCCATTAATTTCCAGCACAATTGATTTTATTACCAAACTTAACAGAATGCAACATGTTTAACTTTATGTTAAATACAGGAGACCCATCACATATTCCCTCATAATTTGGGATTTCTAGAAGACATTTATTTGACCCCTAATCAATCCAAGTTCTGAACTTGCTGCCGAGTCAGACCTGAAACTTATTTTCACCTCATGCTGATTAAATGTGTATCTGAGAAATTGAAGTAATGTGAAGCCTTCTGAGTTCAACGCACCTTATTTTCCACGAGCTACCCAAGCCAATTACTGGAGATTCTGCTTCCAAAATGTAAAGTTGATAAGCTTAAATTATTGATACGGATGAAAGATTAAAGGAGAGAATGTGACTCAATAGATTTGAAGAGTCCAAATAATTTTTCCCACATTCACACACTCTAATTTTCACTCACATATGTATTCATTAGAGAGAGCAGAGCTGCTATCACTGATTTATACAAACCCAGTAGCCATTTAGTCTCCACTCAACTTCCTGAGCAGGAAAAAAAGTAAAAAAATCACACCAACATAAAGTTTATTTACAAAAAGTAGA
This sequence comes from Acanthurus lineatus, assembly GCA_029814665.1. Lineage (NCBI taxonomy): Eukaryota > Metazoa > Chordata > Actinopteri > Acanthuriformes > Acanthuridae > Acanthurus > Acanthurus lineatus. The sequence goes on from JAPZDV010000022.1 coordinate 23,507,858, forward strand.
GACCAAACTGTAAAAGTCAGTAGAATAAAGCTTGAAAACAACATGACAAATGTCGCCCAACAAAGATTAACAAACAAACATTTGACACTTTTGTCTTCGGAGTTGAAAAGCTGAAAACGTGTTATTTTATCATTCAGACAGCGTGCATGTGAAAGCAGGTTATTCTGCTCCATCACTGCCTGCGCTGACAGGCCTCCACCACCTCCCCAAAGTACTCAGCTCTCTCTCCGATGGGAGCAAATGAGATGGAATAATGGCTCTTTGTACGGCCCGACTGCTGAACCCGGCTAACAAACACAGAACCTGACGAGTAAAGGAAGACGGTTAAGATGAAAAGTTAAAAATCAATGGAGTGAAAGTCAAAGAGGGTGGTGGTTTAAGACGGCGAGGGGGAACATGGCGAGATTTATCTGCAGCTTAAATCAGCCGTTCACATCAACACGGAGTTTGACGCTAGCATCATCTCTCTAGTTGCTGTTTGATCCATAGTGCCCAGCTGGTCCGCCCAGTGCCAGCCTCCTCCACCCCCCCTTAGCAGCCTGGCCCTCCTGCCCCATCACCAGCTCATTTACTACTCCAGTGGGAAGCTGCACACACGCCACTGCGCCTGGATGGGCACAATATGGCACCACTTACCAGCCCATTCATCCTCCAGAGTGGAGAGAAAGGAAGGCAGCCCTTTGAAATGAGTGGAGGGAGATAGAGAGAGGGAGAGGGAGAGAAAATGAATGGGATGGAGAAGAATGGGGAGAGCATATGTGTGTAAAAGCCTTGTGACAGAAGAAATCTATGTATTAACATGTCCATTGTTTTTTTTTTTTGTGCTGTCATCTTTTAAAAACTGCGCTGTGTTCTGCAGCCGGCAGCTCTTCGGTCCACGTCGGTGTGTCAGGGTGGAAAATCCCAGGGAAATAAATCTCACATGAGACACAAAATGCAAGGATTGCACAGAAAAAGCGGTGGTGGTGGAGCTGATGGTGGTGGGAGCGCGGGATGATGAGAGATCCCATGGTGCAAGTTCACACTCAGTTACTGCGGGAGCGAGGAGCTGACATAAGAGTTACATCGTATGGGCACATCAGAGGAGAAGCTCAGGCGTGGAGGGGGGAGACAGGGGAGAAGGGGGAGAGTGGTGGCGAGGTCGTGGTTGTGGGTTGGAGGGGGGGGGATTGGTTGACTCCCCACTGACTGGATCAACATCACCAGCATTGTAATGAAAGGATTTAACTCTGCTTAGCATCAGGGTGTTGGACCAAGTCTGGAGAAAAATTAGGCCAAGTGTGTGTGTGTGTGTGTGTGTGTGTGGGTTGAACAATGTGTATTTTCAGGGCAGATCAGGAGTGTGTGTAGTCGATTAATCCGCAGAGAAACAATGTAAGTCTGTGTATTGTCTACTTTGCTGAAGAGTCTTACTCCGTGCCAGCGTTTCAGTTGCCGTGCATGTCTCTCACCCACTCTCTCTCTCTCTCTCTTTCTTTCTGTCTTTCAGAGGATGTTCGAGCAGTGAGACGGAGAGCGAGGCCGGAGATTTGTTGGACCAACAATTTGAGGAGCTCAACAACAAGCTTAACTCAGTCACCGATCCAACAGGCTTCCTGCGCATGGTGTCCAGAAACAACCTGTTCAACAGGTACCAGACTTCCGCAGAGCGCCGTCACGTTCCTGCGCTCTTACTGTGAGACGGCCGTCATCAGCAAGCACTGCTGAGACTCTGTTTTACACACACACACACACAAAAAAAAAGAGAAAGAGATTAAAAATATCTGCTTGGGTAAGGAGATTCGCGGGTATTGTGGCTCATCTGTGAAAGGAGTCTTTTCTCCATTGTTTAGGCGGCGCAGAGGCAGCATGTGAATCCTCCTTATTAAATAGACTGAGTAGAGCCAAGCTGCCAAAGCTCTTATCACTGCCTACTCTAATGGGGCCTTGTGTAAGTGTGTGTGTGTGTGTGTGTGTGTGTGCGTGCCAGACTCAGATGCCGATGTGGTTTTAAGATTTTGGCCCTGTTTGTGTTTGTTGTGCAGATTTACTGCTGCAAATTCTTGCAGGAAGTCCACCAGCGGCTTGTTCGGAGTATTAATACTCATGTGAAATGTGTTCGTTTATGCTGATTGGTTTGTATGTGAATGTATACCAACAGAGTGTGTGCATGTGTGTGTGCATGTGTGTGTGTGTGTGTCTGGGTCATATTTCCCTGTCCTCGTACACAGTCCATTTATTGAGCTGCTCTTTGATGAGAGGGTAATTCCAGCTTTAATTGAGTCTCTGTGCTCATTAAGCCCCTTTAATGGGCTGCCGGTAATAATCCGCTCATTCTTTCGGGCCTCAAAAAACTCTGAATTATAAAGCTCCTCGTGCTTAGGAGCCTATCGTCTATCACAACGTCAAAGCAGGAGAAAATTAAAGATTTTCATACATATGGGGGTTTTAATGTCAGATAGCGTGCATGTATATGCTTTTCAAGGGCTTGCTTTGATTCCACTACCCTGCTTTTATTTTTCTTTTCCATGTTGGAGATTTAGGCTAATAGTTGTGCTAAGACTGCAGTGATATCTTAATTACTTTAAAACATAATAAACTCTAATTAAGCGACATATTAATAAAAATCAGTGCAGGAACATTATACTCAACTTTAAAAGACCTTTGCTTCTCGGTGTTATGTCTTCATTTGGTTTTTTTTTTTTTTATCATCGATTGCCCCATTTTAACACCAAGATCTAATCTTCACCAGGGAACTTGGAAGGATTATTATGGGAAGGTGATAATGAAAGTCTCGAGTCTAATCCCCTCTGTGAATAATTGAATACGTTTCCATGCACAATGATAGCATAATGAGATTGTTTGAGGACCTCGATGAAGTTGTCCGTAAAGGAGCAGTTAGCACTCTTAGAAAAGCGCAGCTGCGTTAAAACAGCCGAGCGGCCGTCAGCTCAAACTATCATTTACAGTAAAACACATGTGTGTTACGGAGGCTAACTCGTCAGCTACCGTGTGTATCATTTCTCAGATCACTTTTTAAAGGCGTGTCTTTCAAAAGCAGCCCAAATTAGGAAAGCGCTGCATGCAGTCATCACCTTCAGCCCGACTGCTTTTCTTTTCTCTTGTTTCCCTCTGCACTTGACATTCACCTTCTCCTGGCTTATCCCTTGCCTACTCTTTCATTCTTCCTGTCAGGCTAACAAACGATTGTTTGCTTTTCCATGGAGGCCCATGCCAAGGCCTGAGAGAGAGAGAGGGAGAGAGAGAGAGAGTGTTGGGAGGCTGGAGGGGAGCCACTGGCCTGGGGCTACCAGAAGGGCAGGATAGATGTCTGTTGGCTGGAGCCCGGAAGAAGAAACTCTGGCTGGTGGAACAGATGGAGAGCAGTGACGAGTGTGACCATAAAACTTGGTCCTGAGCGCCCACAGCACCAAAGGCCTCTAACCCCCCTCGGCCACCATTAGCACAGCTTTCAGTTGTGTTGTGTGTCTGTGCCTGAGATGTCACCCCCCCGTCACACAGCGGGCAGGCTTCAAACACACAGAGCCGTCGTTTCTTTCTTTCTGTTTGTTTCAGACACTCAAAGCACTGGGAATTAGTCTCTGACAGTTCAGCTCATTGAAAACACTCACAGTCTCGTCTTTCATCGAGTGGAGGCTCTGAGTTTCGTCTGTATGTAGAGTAGGTCCCTGTGAAGAAGACATGAGCCCGGCTCTCCACGTGATTCTGACAATTCGATTGCACTCACAGCGACAGTATGTTTACCTAAGCCTGAGACTTCCACAGTACAACACTGCCATCTAGTGGAGTTTTACATGACAGCATGATATCCTCAGTTGTATCGCTTCATATCATGTAAAATTATACATGTTTGTTCACTGAGGGATTACAGCACATCAAGATGGAGATTGGGTACAGCCCGCCTTCATCGCCTCTTACTCAGTGTGGCTTAGACGTGACAGTGAGCCTGTTAGAGAGAGAAAGATGGGCCTCTGTGATCAAGAGCTTTGGATCGTTCCTCTTCTGCTGCAGCTTTGTACTGCTGCCGCACACAGACTCGCAGAAACTACAGGGGCTGAGTTTGTGTCTTACTAGAGCCACATTTGATGTAAGACTGCTGCTGAGAGTAAGAAATGGAGTTTGTCAGCCACGTTCTCAGCACATCTGCGGAGCTCGTTAATTGCAGCAGGATGGTTTGATGCAATAGGTTGGTTTGATACATGAAATCCCAGTTTACATGCTGTTTACTGTCTTTGCACGAGTTCTACTTCTTGGTCCTAATTGAGACTAATTATCATGCAGCATTTTCCTCTGTTGACCCTAAGGTCGTAAAAGAAGCCAATTTTCTTGTGTTGCAGCATAGAATTATATGAAATTAGACCTGATATTTATATTATTATATTGACTTATGGGACTAAAACATGGTTTATGCACTTTAATATCTTGAATATTTGCAGCTATGGAGGAAAGAGGGACATGTTTAATATAAAGTAAAGAGAAAAGTAGTCCAAGCTTATGTTTCTAGCGTGTACCGTTAATGCATTACATGGCAGACTGCAAACAGTGATGGGTTTGCACAATAAAGGTTTGATGTTCGAAATGAAAACAGCACTTGTTTGTGTTGTTTGTGCAGGAGTTGCCAGAGTATGACCAGCCTGTTCAGTAACACCATGTCACCTGCCAAAGACGGTAACTCCTCCCTGCCTCGTCGCTCCAGCAACCTCGGGAAGCCTCCTCTCCGAGCACTTTATGATTTGCTCATCGCACCCATGGAGGGGGTACGTACTGCCTCTATGGATCATTGTCTGGCTGTTTATGTTGTTGTGAGGCAGAGAGAAAAGCACAACAGGAAATGCAGTTTTTAGAAATCGAAAGAACCATGTATTGGATGTTGTTTTGTACTCGTGCGTTTTCATGACTAACCCTTTTGTCTGACAGGGCTTGATGCACTCCAGCGGGCCCGTCGGCAGACACAGACAGCTGGTGATGGTGTTAGAAGGAGAACTTTACCTCATCCCCTTCGCCCTGCTAAAAGGAAGTTCCTCTAATGAATACCTGTATGAGCGCTTCAGCCTCATCGCTGTTCCCTCCATCCACGGCCTTGGATCCAGTGCAAAGGTTGAGCTTCTCATTAATGACTGAAAAATAAAGCCATGCTTTAATTAAAACCTGATGATGACTTTAAAGATACTCTCTTTGGAAATGACTCAATTACTGTCTTTAATTGCTGTAACGTAACCTTTGTTGTTGTGCTCTCAGGCTCACTCTCGACGACCAGGACCGGCTCCGTGTGGCGGCGTCTCCATGGCAGCAGTGGTGGGGAACCCCAGACTGCCCTCACCTGTGATGGACCGCTGGCTGTGGGGGCCCATGTCCTCTGCAGAGGAGGAGGCTTTAATGGTGGCTGAGCTGCTGGGCTGCCAACCTCTGGCCGGCTCCGCTGCGACCAAGGAAAGGGTGATGAGCGCCCTCACGCAGGCTGAGTGCGCCCACTTTGCCACCCACATTTCATGGAAGTTAGCTGCTCTGGTGCTCACCCCAAACCCTGAGAGCGTTCCCGGCGGGGCTAGTGCCGGTGTGGGAGTCGGAACAGTGGGGAGAGGTGCAGGGGGAAGGAGGGGCAGCAGCGGCCGGGGCAGGAAGGGCTCCATCGGAAGCGGCTACACCATCCCAGAGTCTCTCCACATGCAGGATGACAGCAGTGATGTGGAGAGCATCTGCGACAGCCCCCCCCTGCAGGAGTTCCTGCTCACAGCTGCTGATATATTGGACCTGAGGTTGCCTGTCAAGCTGGTGGTGCTGGGGTAAGTTTCAGCCGTGCTCTCTGCTGGTATTTTATTTAACTTTAACTTTCAAAGTTGTAGATGTTGATTAAAAATTAAGTTACAAACAGAAAAGGCATCATATACTTTCTAGTTATAAAAAAACAAAACAGATGTAGCTTAGAAGAACAGCTTAGCACAGTTTTAAAAGATGATAAAAGCAAGTTTATATTAAATAATCTCTTTGTTTGCCGCTGTGGCTGCAGGTCGTATCAGGAGTCCAGCAGCAAAGTGACAGCAGACGGGGTTGTGGGATTAACCAGAGCCTTCCTGGCTGCCGGGGCTCAGTGTGTCCTGGTGTCCTTGTGGCCTGTCCCCGTCGCAGCATCCAAAGTTTTTGTCCATGCCTTCTACACTGCCCTGCTGAACGGGACCAAGGCGAGTGCAGCGCTGGCAGACGCCATGAAGACGGTCCAGAGCAGCAAGCAGTACTCACACCCCTCCAACTGGGCAGGTTAGAGATGTTACTCACTTATTTGTTAATTCCACATTCCTACGATTTGAAACATGACCTTGTGATGGAGCTCTGCTTATTGTTTTTTTTTCTTTTCTGTCCAGGATACATGCTCATTGGTAATGATGTCAAGCTCAACAGCCCGTCGTCCCTCATTGGCCAAGCTTTGGCAGAGATTCTGCAGTATCCAGAGCGAGCGCGTGATGCTCTGAGAGTTTTACTCCACCTGGTGAGACGGGATGCAATCACACATTTTCTAACTGTGCTAAATGTGACAACCAAAGACACACAGATATACTCATTTCATGATCCTCGCAGGTGGAGAAGTCTCTTCAGAGGATACAGAACGGCCAGCGTAACTCCATGTACACGTCCCAGCAAAGTGTGGAGAACAAGGTGGGGGGTGTCCCTGGCTGGCAGGCCCTGCTGACAGCCGTGGGCTTTCGTCTCGACTCCGCTGGCCCTGGTATCCCTGCCGCTGTCTTCTTTCCCACTGCTGATCCAGGAGACAGGCTCCAGCAGTGCAGCACCACTTTACAATCACTGCTGGGTATGCATTTAAAACCAGCGCTGCACCGCAGTTCAAAAAGACTGAATCAGTCCACCTTTCACTGGTTGTTTTGTTGTATTTCACGAGATTTGTTTTACATTTTTCACCTACATCATAGCCAGTTTTGTCCTTTGTTTTGTAACATTTTATAGCACCCCATATATCACTGGTTTATTCATAGAGCTACTTAGTTCGGGGGTGGAAAGAACGTGCCTTGTCTATGATTAATGAAGAACTTCCTTTGATCCCATCCCTCAGGTCTGCCGCCTCCAGCTCTCCAGGCTTTGTGCAAACTCATCACAGCTTCAGAGGCAGGAGAGCAGCTCATCAACCGGGTAGGCCCCTGCAGCTCGCATCGAAATGCTGCTGGATTTTTAAATCCAATGCAACAAATAGAAATTGGTCTTTGGATCAAATGAAAAATACCTTTGCTTGATATAGTTTTTGGAACTATTGAGGCACTTCCTCCCACTCTCTTTCTGAAACTTTATGACGTCAGTGTACCATGAAGCTCTGGCTGGAGGAAAATATTAGGGATATTTCATTACATAACCTAGTTTCGTCATAACTGGATACACGCTGACGCAACTCAAGCTGCAGCTTAATCTCCATTGAAATACTGCACAGAAGCCTAACTAACGGTCCTTCAAGTACAAAGTCTCAACTTCAATCTGAGTCCTGTTCTCTTGCACTCGAGCTCGTGACACCGGAGAATTAATCTTACACTGCAGAGGTTTATCCCTGTTTACGTGTCACATGTGGCGATCACATGCCTGCCGTTAAACTGTGATTAGCCTTTTTTTGTTGCCTCATACTGTAAATACTTAATGCAAAGAGCATGAAACATGTTCAGCCTAATCTATGAATGCTATTTGCATCAAACGCTGTGCTTTGTGAAACACTTAACTCTGTTACTTGTTGCTGTTATCCTCCTTGTTGACCTGAACCTCTGTACGTTTGGTGAACGGCCTGTGTGCATGCAATTAAAAGCCTATTCTCTCTCTCCTGCCCCTAACATGCGGTCTGAAGGCTGTTAAAAATATGGTGGCAATGGTAAGTGTGCCTTCATCTACCTGCACTTCATTCTGTTCGACCCTTTACCTCCACTCTTCCTTCCATCATGCTGAACTTTCTAAAACAACACCTTTTCTGTAGCTGCATAACAATTTAATGATTAGTTTTCATGCTGTTCAGATTTTGCATGCATAACTTGTAGCTGAACTCTGTTGTCGTGTTCATAATTTTGTTTTCATTGCTAGCTCCTGCTGTCAGATCCAAGAGATTTTTGAATATTGAGGGATTTACAACCCTGGTTCATTTCAGGCTATTGACTTAGTCATGGTGGTAGGAGGGATAAAGCTATAATTTTAAAAAACAAACCTCTAATAATCACGAAGAGCCCAGTGAGGGAGACGAGGCATGGTTCTGCTTCCTGCACAGTTACGTCAGGTTGACAAAGGTTCTCTGTTCCAAGCCATGTAATCCCCAAAGAAAACAGGCGAGTGTGCTGCAAGGGCACGTGTAACTCACAAAAAGCTGAAAGTCCTTCAGCTCTGCTCTCCTGCAGATGTTCTGTCGCCCCGAGTGCTCATGCTCCGGGCTTTAATGTTTATTTAAACACATTCAAACAGCTTCAAATTCTAACAATCAATCACATCTGAAGCTATATTAATCAGTTTTCTGTGTTCTTTTACTTATTCGTATCTCTGCCTTCTTTCCCTGTTTGTCTTCTTCCTTTTCTTCTCCAGCTCCACCAGGTGCTAGTCCAACTCCAGACAGGAGAGAAAGAGCAGGATTTCTCTCTCCTGCCCATTCAGGTGTCCATTAGTGTGCAACTATGGAGACTGCCGGGATGCCATGAATTTCTGGCCGCTCTTGGTGAGTCATCTGTTACCTAAGAAACTTGTCAGTTCTTGTTCCTTCCAACTTCCCTCCCACCTGTTGAGTCACAGACACAAGACAACTTTTAAAAGTCATGTTGTTCTCTGTGTGAACAGGATTTGACTTGTGTGAGGTCGGCCAAGAGGAAGTGGTGCTGAAGACAGGCAAGCTAGCCAACCGCCGCACCTTGCACTTTGCTCTCCAGTCTCTGCTTGCACTGTTTGGTAAGAATATTTAATTTCTCATCTGTTCTTAATGTTTTCAGTCGCTTGTCTGTACAACAAAATCATCTTGAATGTGCACTTTATTTTTCTCCTCTTTTATTTCCTCAGACTCCACAGAACTGCCCAAGCGTCTTAGTCTGGACAGCTCATCTTCCCTTGAGTCTCTAGCTTCAGCCCAGTCTGTGTCCAACCCCCTGCCCATTGGATACTCAAGCCTCCCCTTCTCTCCCCCCTGCCTGGACAATCAGGCATCGGATGCTATCTCCGTCTACAGCCTCAGCTCTGTGGCCTCCTCCATGAGCTTCGCCTCCAAGTCAGACTGTGATTTCCTTGGTCATCGGCAGCGTGGTGGGGCCACAGCGCACTATTCAATCCACAAACACCCCCATGTTCCTCGTAGTCGCTCCTCTCCTCATGGGGCGGCTGCTGCAGTGGCGGGAACCCGCGGGGACGAGGAGGAATACGAAGGCTTTTCCATCATCAGCAGCGAGCCGCTGGGAAGTCACTGTGACTCTCTGCCTCTGCCGCCAGGCCACAGCCAGCGCCACCACCGTGGAGGCAGGGGGGTTGTTGGCGGGTCAGCTACAGGAGCAGGGAGAGGCTACACTGTATCAGTATCATCAAGGGGGAGTGTCAGCACCCCAACGTCCCCTGTCAAAACATGCCTGGTGCCCAGCCCGAACTCACCGTTCCAGAAGGTGGGCAAGGTGAGCAGCTCAGATACAGGTGAGTCTGACCAGTCCAGCACCGAGACGGACAGCACTGTCAAGTCTCAGGAAGAAAAAACTGTCCCTCTGGATCCTCAAGAGCTGGCCAAGAAGATCCTGGAGGAGACTCAGAGCCATCTAAGGGCTGTGGGTAGTCTTCAGCGGGCGGGGGCAGAAGGCGGGACATCCGGAGGAACCTCGGCTCGGAGCAGCACATTCCGCTCTTCTGAAACAAGCGCATTCAGCCGTCCTAACAGCGCCGGCGGCCGAGCTCAATCCTCCCCGAGACCCAAACCTCCATCCCGTTCCTCTTCACTGCAGAAGATAAGCTCGGGCTACAACAGTCCTGCAGTCTCTGAGTCTTCCCAAAAGGAGGGCAGCCATCCTTCACCCACTCTGGACAGCCACGCACAGTTCAAGTTAAAGTACCCGAGCTCCCCGTACAGCGGCCACATCTCGCGCTCCCCGAGTAATGTGTCTCCCAGTTCTGGTCACCAGTCCCCAGCTGGTAGCGCTCCATCCCCCGCCCTGTCCTACTCCTCTACAGGCTCTGCTTGCTCCACATCGGCCGACGCCCCAGACTTGGACCGGCTAAGAAGAGGGGTCATTGATGAAAAAGTCCAAGCCATCCACAATCTGAAGACCTTTTGGGCTAACGCTGCAGCCCAGCAGCAGCAACATCTAGGTCCTGTCAAAGCCGTCCACGGCACTCCCGGACCCCTTGCATCTGCCAGCAGGGATGTACTGAGCCTTCTGAACCTTTCCCCACGTCATTGCTCCCCTAATGAAACCCAAGACAGCCTGGAGCTGCGAGAGCTGGGGATACAGTCAGTAGACAGGAGCAGCAAGAACTCCTCCAATGGACACCACTGCTCCAACCCCAGAAAAGTGGCCCCCTCACCTACTATTTCCACAAGCAGTAGCCCTGGTGCTCGTTCTATCCGACTACCTGCTGGCAATGGATACAAGTTCCTGTCGCCTGGAAGATTTTTCCCTTCCTCTAAATGCTGAGACGTTTAAAACGGTCCTATACTTTGCTCTATCATTTACTATCCTGTGTGCTGGAGGAGAAGGGCACTTTTTTTCGAGGACCGCTATTGGTCCACCAAGCTTGACTGACAGTGAAAAGGATTTTGATTGGTCAGTGAGTGTGAACCTGCAAAGGCACATGAATGCTTTAGAGAATGTCTTGTCTTTGTGCCCATAACACTGTAAATGGCAATGAGAAATACTCAACGACCTGATACTGTGTTTGTGTGTAACTGTGTGTCAGGTAGATGTAAATGCCATTTGGTATTTTTCCCCCAAAACTTTGCTGTTTATTTGGGCCAAGATACAACAGCGATGACTGATTTATTTCCTCCATTATATATTTTTTTTGTTTTTAAATTTAATGGTTATTGTTATTATTGTTTGTTATTGTTATTAATATTATAATAATTATTATGTTTTGTAAATTAATTCTGGTGTTTCACAATCAGTATTAAGCGTTTTTATATTATTAAAAAGTGAACAAACCTGTACCATGTAAAGATGGATAGAGTGGAAAAAAAAGATTTAATATTTTTTATTGAAATCAAAAGGGCATTTTGCCTGATTTCTTTGTGAATTGAGTGTCTGCTCTGAAGCATGGATTCTCTTGCTATTCAATGTTAAGTACCATGTATGACCTTTTTAGCCCATGATTTTTTGAGATTAAACATGAAAGTTTCATGACAACCATCTGTCATTTATCAGTAAACAGTTTCAATAAAAAAACATCATGTTTGCTGTCTTGTTTTTGTGCTTTTATATAGATATGCAGATAGAGCGGAATAGTTGAGTGGCTAACAATTAAATATAACATAAATACAAGTAGACATAGCTTTATTTTAAAGGGGCATTTGCAAAAAATATTTGAAACCGAGCATAAGAGATGTACAGTAAAGTTAAAGTGTAGATACACCCAATGCCATACGTCAAGTACAAGGACACGTCATTATAAACCAAGGTAAGTGGGCTTCAGGCCGTGCAGCAGGTAATAAGATTACATATGTAATATCATTACACTAAAACAGATTTTCATAAATAAATCTGAATTATGTAGTACCGTAATAACTGTTGTAGCTGTTTAAGTACCGAAAAACTGGTGTCGCTTTATCAGATCAGACACACGATAGGCGGGTTAAAGGCGACCAGAAAGAGATTTTATTGGTTCATACTAACTAGTAGGTTAGGCTTTGTCTCCTGTTGCAAATCACCGCTCACGAGGGAGGGACCGGGCGCAGCTCGCGGCAGCTCAAGACGTCAGTGGCAATTAACGGTCGTTGGGCAGAAACTTAGCGGTAACGTTAACGGTAGTGTCGGAAAGGAGGAAGCTACCATGGTCCTCATCAAGGAGTAGTGAGTAACTTTATGAATGTTTCTGTCTAAATTGATGTTTTGTAAAGAAAATTAAACCAGTGTATCGTCTAGTGACGGTTACGGTAGGGCAGGGTTGTTTTTTTTCGGTGGCTGCACACTCGTGAAAACTTTGCATCACCCGTTAGAGACACGAGGGAAGGGTGGGATTGTTCAGGAGTTCCTCTGGCCTACCTTACCGGCTTTGACAGCGGTGTGGCACCGTGTGACAGCTGCTGTTGTTCCGCTATTTCTCCTGTGTTCACCTTTAATAGCTGGTTTCTGAGCACTTCCGTCTATGCTTTGTGGATTTAAGAGTTAAAAAACGCCGACACTTGTCCTTTTAAGCTTTAAAATTACAGCCAATTTGAGCCAATGCGCTAGCTTACGATTTGCTAATGCTAGCTAACTTTAACGTACTTGATAACATGAATGAGAAGTAGCCAAGCGCTGCTAATGTTATCTTTGTAACAGTGACACATAAACTTGCGGTGGCAGCAGTTAAATCTTGTGCAAGATATTAATACTTTGATTAACTGGCGAATTCGCCGATTTTTATTTTGTGGTAAAACAGTCAACTAACCAGCTAGCGGTAGTGGTATATTTGGATACGCTAGCAATTTAGCTGTTAGCTGTCTGAGTCATGAAGTTGGATCAAAAGATGCACATGATGATGATCATCATAGAGGAAAATATGACAAGCCATAACAGTAAAGTCGTCATAATCCTGCACAGACAGTCTAGCTTATGTTAGCTAATTATAGCTTAAAAACTTTTGCCAAATGTATGCCTCCCGGATCCAAAATTTTAAGAATGCTAGCTAGTCTCCAACTTGAGTTACGTTACTGAAGGAATTTGTTTTGATCAAGATGTAATGTTATAATAAAATCTGACCAGCATGTTATAGCCTCCTATCATCGAAACTATTTTTCCTACGTGCTGGACCCATCATCAGTTTTATATAACTCTGACTAACATGGCTTCTTTTAGTCTGAGACTTTTGTTCCATTTATCCTGCTTACATTAAAAAATCTCACAAGCAAGAAGTTAAATCCCCCAAAACATGAATGTGGCACCAACTAAATAAGATAAGAATTTTAAGTGTAAAGAGTAAAACAAACAATAGCTTTGTAGGTGCTGCATAAGCAAAAAATATTAATCGCCACAGTTAAATCTAAAAATACCAGTGTTACTTGTGAAGCAGATCAGTGAAAATAAAAACAAGCACCAGATATGGTTTATGCTTTTTATATCATTTGACTGAATCTTAGAAAGATTTGTCCCTTCATGTGGGTCATATAGGCTATAGTTAGTGGTTACATATAGTCCTTGAAGAACTTTACTCTGATCCACACTGTAGTTTTGTCCAAGAATATGCCTAAATGTGACAAATTCCATGTATTTAAAGTCCATAAATAAGGTTTTAAGTGTGAGTTTCACTTGGACATTAGGAGTGGATGCATGGTTGGATGGATGGATGAGAAATCTGAGTTTAATGTCACATTTTATAGAAATTGAGAAAGTCTGGCAAGATATACCTTTGAGTTATGTCAAACCATATTATCACAGTGCCTGAGTCCATAACAATGTCACTACAGTACATTTAACTTGTTTAGAAAATGCACTTCAGCACTGCATTGCCTTAATCCCATAAGAATAGCTGTGTGATAACCAGAAAAAAGGCATTAATAATCTGAAATATGCATAAACTTCACCAGGTTTCTACATATACGGTTTACTTATTAGGAGTAGACTGTGTATATCCATGACAGACTGTCTTCCTTCCAGATTCTGTCTTATTTATTCCCCAAATTCTATGTTTTCTGTTTTTATTTTTGTATGTATAGTGTATTAGAGTTCATTGGCTTAATGAAATTTTGACCATTACATAAAGAAAAAAATTTAACATGAAGTTTAATATTGATTAATTTGGTGTAACAAAACATTGCACTATTTTATTATTATTTATTTTTTAAAACAAACAGATCTTCTCCAGGACAGCCTTCACATACAGCTTGAACACACAGGCTGAGTGAGTCTTACTGAGGCTGCTGTCACATTTGGACAACACTCCTCCTTGTTTACCGTACTTGACCAGAGACGGATGTAGCTTTTTCATTTTTTTTGAATGGAATATCTGACTCTGCACATTCAGCTACAAACTCCTCAACTCAATTCTTTCCTCTGCTGATCCCACTTCTTCCCACAGGTGGACTTCTCAAAGTTCAGAGCAACAATCAGCTCTTGTTAACAAGCGGCCTCCGCATTTCTATTTTTTTCTGTTCATTTGGCTTAGGTGCTGCAAAAACATGTCAAAAATTGTAGGGAAACCCTGTATTTTTGTAAATTGCATTCATATTCATTCAGTTCTGCATTTTACACTTCATTGTCAAACTTTGGGGTTCTGTCTACTTTATAATCATTGGCCTTTCAATTCTTTAATATCAGGGTACACTCAAATCTTGCTTTAGTTATATACTTTAGGGGAACTTTTTCTCCCCACTGTCAATTTCAATGCTTTCGTGCCGGTGCCAGCTGTGGCTGAAGGCATGATGTTTTCATGTTGTTCATTGGTCCATATGTATGTCCGTTCGTCCAGCTGTCCATCCTGTTCATGTGAATGCAATATATCAGAACACCATGAGGAAATTTCTTGAAATTTGGCACCAAAGCCCACTTGCACTCAATGATGAACGGATAAGAATAATGGTGGCAAGGATGTCAAAATCCCTCTTCTCAAAAAACAAACATTTTTGATCATAACTCAAGAATTTATACATTTGTTATAACAATGTTTTACACAAATATCTAACAGGATAAAGTTATAAATTTTGCTAAAGAAATACACATGTTCTACACACCTCTACAACATATGAGTCTGGCCTGACATGGATGTAAAATGCAACTTGACTGGTTGCAGAGGCAAACATTTGCGAGGCAGTAATTCTAGTTTCTCCTGCACTGTGTAGTTAGTGGTCATAGACCTTAGCTTCATGTTCATCAAGGTAAATGATGCAATTGTTTTAGGCACAACATACCACACCCTGATGTAGGAAAAAAGTTGCAGTACACTTTTAACTTGCAAAAAGTAAATACCGTCTTTAACATGAAGATATGTTAGGTAGATATCATTTTTGTTCTTCAAATAGCAGCACCCTTTGTCACTGATATGTGCAGCTCATTAATTTTTTTCAAGTAGTGTTTTAGCCTAAAATTGCTCACTGCTTTCATTTTCCTTTGCTCTTTCCCTCCTTCATTGGGGTTTTATTCACCTCTTGACCATATCCAGTCTCAGCTTAATTTAGCCATATCTGTTCCACTTCTGGTCTAGAGATATGTTTCATCTTGCTGAAGTCAGCAGTCTGTCAAAATATGCTGTAATAGTTTAAAAGAAAAAAGGCCACAACCAGCTTCCTCTTCTTTAGCAGTGAGGTTTCTGTGCATTGTTGCATTGGCTTTTGTTTCCATTGTTATGATAGAGCATGAGTAGCCATGTCTTTACCACTTCTCCTGCAGTGTTTGATTTTTGCCTTTTGTAGGGAGATATACAGTATGAAGCTTGAGTTTGATGCTACTTTTGGAGGGTGTTTGCATTAAAGTAAAAATATTGTGCTCCTGGCTTATTGTGTAATGTCAAGACCACAAATGTTGTGTGAATATTACCAGACTTCTCTCTCTCTCTTGCAGCCGAGTGGTTTTACCCTGTAGTGTTGAAGAGGTGAGTAATCATAGCCTTTTTTTCCCCTTCTTTATTTCATTTGCAGATTTGAATTTGGTCAACAGTCACTTTAAATGAAGAAATGCATGAGCAAATTGGTTCATTTAATATTTAATATTTGTTTCAGTTTAACTATAGTTTGACAGACCTTTTATACTTGCACCCCAATTAATTTTTGTTAATCTCTCATACATTAGAACCTGAACCCCTTATTTTAACCTTTATGCCACATAGTGGTGGTTTATGCTAATTACATTACATCTCTGTAATGCTCCTTTGTTTAAGCTAATTGCGTTATCCTCACAAAGAGAGAGTAAAAGCAGCTAATAATCAGTGCACCACCACCTTATCATCACCAGTGTTTGGATTCTGATTACAAGTTAAGGCAACAGTCTTATCCCAAAGAGTACAAGTTGTAATTCTTGAGATTATTTTTCCAAGAGTAGGATTTGTTATTGTGTTTATAAAGGTTTACTTTGTCAGTAGCAAACGTTCACCCTGCTGCTGTGCATGGTGATTAAATCTGTTGGCAATGAGTGCAACTTAAAAGCTTAGTTTAACTAACAGAAACATGAGTGTTCTCTTTAAGGGAGAAATACTAAGAAGTAGTACCCAATTAAGCAAAAACATATCCAGACCACCCTTCTGTTGCATGATCTGATGTTAAGATTATCATAACAGAAGACACTGGCCTGTAGCATGTGGGATTGACTTGGAATTGGAAATACAAATTGACAACCCTTATGGTTCTTTTCATTGTATTTGATTTGATAAGACAGCAGCATGATTGTTGGGGAAAAAGACCCTTATTACATTTGCACAGGTCTGACCTAAGCTTATTTGACCGTTACGTCCCTCAAATGAAACAGTCTGGGAACCAATTTTTTTTTGGCTAACTGCTTACATAACATGTCTGCAGTGATGAAGGTTAACATTGCTTCTTTTAGGGGTTACAAAGGAAAAAAGAGGATTGAGGGACACTCCCCTTAAACTCTAAAACCAAAGACAGAAAAGAAGAGAAAAATGGAAAATTGACATGGGTAGCCATAGTGAATTTTGATCCATATGTGACTTGTAATTAAAAAAGACTTCATTTGCTGGGACTTAATGTTTATAGCTATATGAAAACAAGGAATATTGTATACTTAACTGAGCCTGGAGCTTTGGTGATTCAGTTTAGATCAACTTTATTTCTTTGTCTGAATGAACTGTTGGTCAATGATGTGTTTTGTGTTGTAGTATCAAGTGGGACAGCTGTTCTCAGTGGCTGAAGCAAGTAAAAATGAGACAGGTGGAGGTGAGGGTATTGAGGTACTCAAAAATGAGCCCTACGAAAAAGATGGAGAGAAAGGACAGTATACACACAAAATCTACCACCTACAGAGGTATGTGCCCTTTTTACATTTTTATAATCACATTATTTGATCCTATAAGTTCCTCCTACAGTGCAGTAGCACCTTGCTGCCTGGCAGTGGCAGCATTGTCTTAGCTTTGTTATGAGTTGATCATTTCTCTTCCTGCACCTGCATAACTCTCTCCACTTACTTCTCCCATCCTTTCCCCATCCCCCCACCCCCAACAGTAAAGTCCCAAGGTTTGTCAAGGCCCTTGCCCCTGAAGGCTCCCTTGTTTTTCATGAGAAAGCCTGGAATGCCTACCCTTACTGCAAAACTAGTGAGTTCCCCTCCTGTATCACTCTACCTTTACTTACCCTGAAATCCTTATGTTGCATTCAGACCAAATCAGGCTTTGTAGTAATAAGTGCAGTTTTATGCAGCGATGTGGGAGTGTTGGTTTATTTGCAAATGCAAATGAACGTCTTTGTTCTCCCTCATGGTATTTTTTTCCCATTCTGCTCTGTCTTATCAGTTTATTGGCCACAGAAACATGACATCCCGTCGCATTTCGGCAAACACTAACTCAGCTTTAACTTTCCATCACGTCACAGGACATTTTTTCTTTGTTTTGTTTTGTTTTTCCTTTTTTTTAAAAAAAATTTGGCATCCTTTAAAGACTGCACTGCTACAGCTTAAACAGACTACCCACATAAGGGGGGGGTATTATTTTTGCAGCATGACTTGATTTGGTCTGAATTTAGCCTTAATCCAAAACATGGTTAAATACACATGTTTGTTTTTATTTAGTATTTTTATATGTAAATGTAATGGTTTTTTTTTTTCCTCTTTTCTCCTCATGCATACCCTAAATCCAGTTGTGACGGTAAGTCTTAAATCACTTTTCTGTTGTTTGAGTCCACTCAGTTTGTTTACTCTCAGTTTTGTAATAACCTGTCCTGACTCTTCTTTTTAGAATGATTATATGAAAGACGATTTCTGCATTAAGATTGAGACATGGCACAAACCAGACCTTGGAACACAAGAGAATGTGAGCACCTCGAAATCTTAACAAGCAAATATCCACTTTTGTACAACATATATAAGTTTTGTGTGGTTCTGACTACTTGTTTTATTTTTGTTCGGTTGTTTTAGGTGCACAAACTAGACATTTCGACATGGAAGAGTGTAACTGTTGTGCCCATTGACATTGCAGACAGAAGTCAAGTGTCTGCTTCTGTAAGTAGAAATTCCTCTGGCACAAGATGAAAAACACA
Source organism: Acanthurus lineatus (assembly GCA_029814665.1). Taxonomy (NCBI): domain Eukaryota; kingdom Metazoa; phylum Chordata; class Actinopteri; order Acanthuriformes; family Acanthuridae; genus Acanthurus; species Acanthurus lineatus. The sequence goes on from JAPZDV010000022.1 coordinate 23,526,183, forward strand.
GTTTGGCGCCTTCATGTGGACAAGCCTGATCATAAACAAGCAACCTGCTAAACCCAATCCACTTTTGGAATATAAGGAATATTTTGACAGACAATATTGATTTATTTTTGACAGCCAAATATTTTAATTTATTGTTTGTTTTTTTAAACATTGGAATTACTGTCTAGGTATTCTTGAAAAGTAAAACTTAAAAGGGACATTATATTACTGTTATAAAATTGGCATTATCAGTCTTAAAATACCAATATCCTTTTATTGTTCTTATTCCTAGCAAAATATAGAGTAAGAAAACGCTGTAATAATGACAGGCCTAGCTATAGTTTAAAAAATTTAGATCTCTTTGCATTTTTGACAAACTACCTCTACTAGTTTGAATCCTTAGATTGTCTCAATAACACATCAAATTACAAATATGAGTTTTTAATATTCAATTTGAAATCTCTGAAATCCGTTTTGAAGATGTTGCACATTATTGCTGTTATTTGACATCACATTGCCTCATTTCGCTGTGTTTGTGTGTGTGGCTATTTGGCTGAGAAGCATTGGTTTGTGTGTGTGTGCGCGTACGTGTTTGTTTGCGGTGGTTGGTTAACGAGGCGGAGGTGTTTGCCTTGCTAGAGGAGTGTGTTGTGTCTGAGGACCCTATCAGCCCTCAGCCTGAGGCATGGCTGCAGGGCCTGTAGCGTACCGCCAGCACAGATGAGTTTGTTAGTGTAATTAAGGCTCACAGTGCTTCGGATGCTAGAAGTAGACAAATACGCACACACGCATAACACAACACAAACACACTCACACTCTAACACACTTTTTACTAGAGGAGTAGGTCTTTTTCGTCTACCACGGCATATTGATTCACAGGCCTCATTAGTGCAGCACAGTGTATTGTTATGGTGACGGAGCTCTCAGCATTAGAACAGCCAAATTATTGTGTGTGTGTGCAGGGGTTTCTATCTCTTTCCACACGTTTGGCACCCTCCTGTTGGCCGATAGCCCTGAAAAGTAGCTTTTAGCTGGAGGCACATCATGATTTATTTAAAATCGCTGGGCCCCTGAGCTGTTGATAATTTGAAAGCCATTTCATTTATTTGTATTTCTATTTCTTTTGCCTGTTTTATGGGCTCATGTGCTTGGCATATGCGCTCAGTACCACTCTGTGTTTTTCTATATGTTTGGAGTGCTGTCTCAGTTAGAGCAGCTGAGCTTAAGCACACACACACATACATAGTGCAGCAAAAGGAGTACATATGGAATTAGACGCAAGTATGTTCATTATATGAACTGGCACCAATATCATCCTAATTAAAAAGATGTTGCAGGTAGCATCAGTGACCCATAAATGGTCTTTTCTCTTCGAGCCACTTAAGGCTGAGTTGTGTTCTGGTCTTTCTGCATGACATTATCTCCGGGAGGTGTCAAGCTTTGGAGAATGTGTACAGTACTCTTTGACCTTTTAAACTAAGCAGCACAGCAGTCACTGCTACTTAGAGCACAGTGAGTAAACACTAGTGAAGGAGAAACACACTGCCAATTCTGTAAGCCTGCTGAGTGCCAGAATGAAATGAAACTTTTGTTTTTAAGTGCTTTGTTTAAAAAAAAAAAAAAAAAAAAAAAAAAATAAAAAATTTTTTGTTTTGCAAAAATTACCCCAAA
>JAPZDV010000022.1:23535267-23550017 GCA_029814665.1 Acanthurus lineatus
GTTACTTTGGAAGTGTTTACAGCTCTAACTGTTTTTTTTTTTTTTTAATTTTTCTTTTTCCCCTCCACACACTCCCTATTCAGAAGACATTCACACATAACATACAACAGCATTCACATCCCTAACAGATGTCCTCAGAGAAAAACTGCACTGAAAAACAGCCACAGATGGTGCTACACCCCTCCAGCCTCTGTCACAAGCCAAACTGCACCGCACTGCTCGCCCCACCTCACCCAACCTCACCCAGCCCACCCCAGAGGCCTGTCTCACTCATCTGGTTCTCTAAGGTACACTCTCTCTCGCTCTGAAAGGCCTCTTCTTCTGCATCATTTTCCGTGTGTTTACAGATTCAAAAAACAGCCTCACCAGTGCCCAGTCCACACCAGCACCGCACACTGCTCGCCTTAACCTCTGGACCTTTGTACCTGTTGGACCTTAATGCCTATTGTACCTCTGCTGTCAGCTATTACTCTAGCTACCTCCCTTTTTTCTTACTGGCAGTTCATTTAAAGGTTAGCACAAGCTATTAGCTGCTACTTGTTAGGAGTAAATCATGGCAGACGGAGCTTTATAAGCAAAGTTGTTTGGGATGACTTTTTTTTTTTTTTTTTTCCTCTTCGCATGTGTTTCCCTTTATGTTTTCCAATTTGTGTCACAGCGCCTGAGCAAGTGCAATTCCTTCAGCATGCAAAAATGTATATGTTGCAGCCAGAACAGCCTGTACACTGTCGTTTCCTGCAAAGGGCTGCAGATTTACATCTTTGCCTCAGATCAGCAGTATGATTGATATGCCATATTAATGACTTCTCAACTCCGCAGTGCACTTTCTCAGCATAGGTCACACAATCATGTGGCACTGGCCTACAGTGTAACTCTAAAGTGTTACATATATTCATATACAATACACGTGGTTTTTCTCATTAGATCCTTACTGATGTTCTTTTAGTTTTTGTGTTTTTTGTGTGATGTGTCAATGTCTTAAATTGTTCAAGAGGAATTGGGGCTTTGTTTTTAGAAAACTGTTTTCCTTTCAAGACTTCTATATATATATATAATTAAATACTCTGGGTTTAAAGATCCTAATGTTTTTATTTTCTGCGAACTGTATGAGGGAAAGGGATCCCTCGGTAATGGGTTGTTGGCTTGTCCAAAGAGTGTGAGTGGATTTCTGATGTGTTTACATGAATCCAGCAATGGTAATATAGGAAACTTTTTAGAGGCAACATTTTTTCATAACAAAATCTTCTCAGGTTAACAAAACAACACAACGAACTTTTTGTTATCGTTACTCATCAGTTGCTCCAGATTGTCAACTTCCTTTCACCACTCTGTCACCTTTTTCTGTGGGAAATATAGTAAGTACAGTTACAACATGTTGGGCAGTGGATGTAATGTAGCTTTATCTGTTCTGCTGCAGTTACTGCACTGAGGTCGCATGTGTCAGAGAGCGGAAAGTGAGAAAAAATCGGTCATCAGTGTAGTCAGTGTTGACAAGTCTATCGTAATGATTCCTGATACAGTGGCTGAAGAGAATAACCTTAAATCAATAGTTTACCATCTGTCAGGACCGTGATGTGTGGAGTCGGATTATTCTCAAAGAAACTGTACAATCTTATTCTAATTTATGATATCTAGAACTGTAATTTCTGAAGTGCTTGCTTTTAAATGTTTTCTGATCAGCTTTTTGAAATTCAGGGGTCATGGTAGTGAATGTAACGTATGCCATTTTGTGCCTTTTTTCCTTCTGTAGATCTATTTGTGTGCCATTAAGTCTACATATTGTATCTACATATCGAATAAATTTTTGTCCGTAAAATAGTTTTTCCAGATTGTGTTTCTGTCCGTTTAATGCAGGTGGTTTTTAGAGATTGAAGGCTAAATCTCAGGTGATGTGATCAGACTCTTTTCCTTTTGCATTCATGCTTACAGAAAGAAGAAAAGATGTGTTATTGTCTTTTTCGATACTTACAAAACCTAAAAAGCTTACTGATGTGAATAGTGGTTTAAGGTTGAACAACACTTTTTTTTTAGGGCTGATGCTGATTATTATTGTTATTACTTCAAGGGACTGATTACTGAAATGCTTTTGCAGTAAAAAATTAAATCTTGGTGTCAAATTTCTAGTAGAGTAAATATTGCTGTATATCCAAATACTGAAGTATGTGGAGTATCTCTATTTACTGCTCCTTTACATGTCAGTCTCACAACATTTGAAGGCAAATTTTGTACCATTTACGCCAGAGAATTTATTTAATAACTGTAGTTACTAGTAACATTCAGGTTAGAGATTCAGATTGTTAATAAAAAGTGAAATCAGTTCACAAATTAATGAATTATTACAGATTAAACTACCTAGCAGTATATAAAAAAATAAAATTGAGTTTATTTTTTTATATAAAGTTTTGCTGACAGTTTTTAAACAACTGTCAAACTCAGAACAAACCACTGTCTCTGAAACAATACACTGTAATTTAGGACTCAAGTAGAGTTTGAGTAACTTAGACTAGGACTGGGGATTAAAGACAAGTGTTAGCTCTCTACTGTAAAATGCACAGGATAAACATCCCTTCAGAGAAGTTATCAGTGACTCCAGCATGGACGAGACTCTCAGTGACCTGCAGGTCAGAAGAGTCGCACAATAACAGCGGAATTCATGCTAAAGAGCAGGAAGAGCCGCCAGTCTGCTGGCTGAGATATCCGCCTTTTTTTATTGTTTGTGGAGGAATGGTCACATGTGCCTGCTGCAAGGAAACCAGTCATATCTGCCCCAGAACAAGCAAATAATGCTGTTTCTAAAAGCGGAGATGGGCAGACTCGCCCACACACCTCCTGTTAAGTGGCAGCTCACACTAGTCTACAGTAGGCATGCATCCATCCATCCATGTGTCTCCCTCCTCGAGGAGATGAAGGGACATGTCATGAGTGAGCCCCTGTCGTTTAAATAGACGAGGCAACAGATGAAGAGAAGGAATGAATCTCAAAGGGAGGCTCAAGACTTGACATAGCAGGACATAACAGGCGAGTTGCCGAAAAAGACACGATGTTCAGAGCTGAAAACACTTCATGAGTGCTTACTCCGAACACTGCTCAGCCTGACTGCTGTGATAAATATGCAGAAGTAACATCAATACCTGTTTGTCAGCCTGAACCGTGACGGCCTCCAACATGTGGACGAAAAGCCGCTGCATTTCCTGCTATCAGATATCCCACTTCATTTTTTTTTGGAAAAACTGGCTCCAAGTTCATTTCATTCCTTCTGTGTTTGTGTACAGTGTGTGGCCCCCCCCTCCACCCCCGGGGGCCAGATTTCACTCAGGGGCCGCAGGTTTTCTTGGAGAGGAACGTTATTTTTGGCGTTCACGGGGCTGGCAGTGATGTCACGAGGGTTTCCTCATCCTCCGGACTCGGGTCGAGTTTAGCCCCAGAGATTCTCCTGAGTTTTCCTGTTGTTCTGGGAGAGGTGGAAGAGGTGTGGGGCCCGACTGACGTGAAGAGGTGGGTGGAGGTGTGGGGGGGGTGTCTGTGCCGCATCCCTCCCTTTTTAATACAATGGTGCTTCTCTGGATGACAGATGCTGCTTAACCCAGCCTGACCCGTTGAGTTGTGATGGCTCAGCTGAGTGACAGGCCCACAGAGGGATGCACCCCCCACCCCACCCACCCCCCCACTGCCTGAGCTGCACAGGACGCCATCTCCCCCTCGACGAGGGAAGGAACTGTCTCTTTGGGAAACCCCTACGGTAATATATGTCTATCTCAGGAAAAGCTTAACACCATGAATTAAGGGTAGAGGAGAGCACCCACTCCTGCTATCTCGTCCCATTGAGTAAAATATTGAGACAAATTGAGCACTAAATCACGGCGGAGAAGAGTGGTATTGTGACAGCGCTTGAAAGCCCGTAGACTGGCCATTGTCATGACGTCGCCTCGGCAGCGGCTCTGAGCTGCATTTATCATCACTGGGGACTCAGGGGTAGAGAGACCATGCCATCGGTTTGTCATACTTAACTTGTCTGTCTCCATTTTTTAACAGACTGTAGACGGAGCCAGCAGTTCCTCTCGCAGGGGGATCAGAGTTAGAGATGGAACGAAATCTCTGCTCGTCTTTCTTCCTGCTGCTGAGCTTCAGAATACTTGTTTCTAGTATTGATAATAGGGTTTTTTTGGTGATATAATGGGGCATTTATCAGAAATGAACATGAATGCTGGTGTTTCTAAGAGGCTTCACAGAGCAGCGATGGCAGCCGCTGCTAAAACAGTTAGATACACACACACACACACACACACACTTTTGTGTTTATCTGGCTAAAGCTCAAATGATGCTGCACCCAGCTGGCATTCAGATATGAAAGCAGTCCTCTTGCAAGGTGATACTGGGGGGGGGGAAAAAAGAAAGAAAGTGTGTTTTTTTTTCTTGCACAGCAGCCTTCAGAGCATCTCAGCAGCTCGACATGCTTCCCCTTCCCTCTGTGGAAGACGGATACTTTACACGGTGTCTCCTTCAAAACACAACCACTGTCTATCCCTGCCTCCTCGCTCCCAGCTTCTGTCCTCTCAGCTGCAATCACTGCACATCCACACCCCCGAAATTTCTCCATTCACACACACATGCTCCTCTGCAGCATGGGTGCCTTGTCCTAACCTGTCTCCTGTCTCCTGTCTCCTGTCTCCTGTCTCCTTTCTCTTGTCTCAGCCCTGACCAAAGTGCAGCCTTCTTCTTTCGCTGCAGGGTTTCACATACAGCCATGTTTCTGTACAGTGTAGGTAATCTGATTATATCTGCAAAAATAAGACATTTATTGAAAAAAAAAATCATGCACAGACTCTGTTTCTCCTCAGCTGGGGTCGTTGCAAAATAAGATATTAGTGATTATTTTCACTTTCACTTAATTCCTTTGTCTCCTGTTACATATAAGGATTCAGTGAGACTGAGGACAGTTTTAAAAAAGCATTTATCAGATGTTTTTTTTTAAATCATGCACTCTTCCACACATGAATATCTAAAAAATAAAAATAAAAGACTCACAAAGTGATAATGGATCTTCACACTCTACAAAGTAGGCTATTTAATACTAATTAATATTTAGCATTTAACATGATTTTGATGCCAAATGTTTGCTGTCTGTCTGCTGCTGATTTATACTCGGATGTAAAAGCTGCATTCACAGTATGTGTCACTTCAGTCCTATATGTCTAATTATATCTGAAATTATTTCCTGAGTGTCTCAGAGTGCAAGTGAGCAGTCATCCTCCTCTCTCTCTGACGCCGGCCGCTAGGTGGCACTGTGTCCGTTTGGTAAAAGTCCTCTTGGTTCCCCCCTAAAGGTACAGAGCTGTCTGACTCCTAAGTCTCTAAATGCCCACTGTCCACACTGTGGAGAAATGCTAATGTAGTGTTCTCTTTTCGCCTGTGAAATGATGATGATGATGATGGTGTTGGGAAATAAAACGCGTTTTGTTCAGGATTTCCCACGTTTCTTTTATTTAAAATAATAACAGAGTTCTGTAAGTCTTAGAGGAAGAGACCCCGACCATCACAAACCTGCACACATGCAGATGAAATACATTTCACTTAACCTTCTTTTCTTTTCTTCTGCATTTTACACAGGAAAATGAATGTGAACACGGTCATGTCAGAATTAAAAGGAAGAATAAGGTCCGAGAAAAGGCACAAAACTTCACAACTAACAAACGGATAAAGTCAACAGATCTCACACACACACATTATACACACGTCTGTGCAAAACTATACTGGAACACAATGAAAATGTATCATAAAAGCAGCTTATTCTTCCTTTTTAAACACATTAAAGCCACATACTACTCTGTTGTGTTGTGACTTTTGTCTCTGGTGAATCTGCAGATTTATTTGCATCAGTTTCATGTCTCATCTCAGGTTATTGCCCCTCTTGACCTCGCGCAGATAACCCCGTCCCTTACAGGCCTGCAGAGCTAATTAACCCGTGAAGTAAATTATCTTAATTCTGCCTCGCAAAAATGCTCCATTTTACACACACATACCAAGAGAATGCTATTGATTATCGGTACCGAAGCCCAATATCATCCACATGATTTAGTTCAGATGGTTTTTTAAGGAGGATTTTTTTTTTTACCCGTTGGTACAGAGATTCAAACATGAGACAGGGGCGGATTTGATTGGTCACATGGGTGCGATTGAGTCCCTTTATAATGTTAGTGTGATTTATAGGCCAACTTTATCCATACATCAATATCAGCTCAGATATTTAGGCAGCAGTTCTGATAGGTCGCCATTTTTCAGTTTGCACCTGCAATCAGTCACTTTACTGATTCACTTTTGGTTCATTTAACTCGTGAACGTGTAATCTCCACAGGATTTCAGATTAATCCAAGATTACCTGCACATGAGATCATATTTAACATCCAGCTCGTGACGGATGAATCATTCATGTGAAATAAATGTATGTAAACTCAACAAACAGCTCAACTAAAGAATGTTACTGCTGTTATTAACCATGTTTTCTGTAAATTATTTGTATATTGTTGAAATAATGCTGCAGTGAACATGTCATCACTGCATGGGTCAAGAAATGGCTAAAAGGGTTTGTTTACAGGTGAAAAAGGTGGAGGATATGAGAGTTACGAGAGTGTTTCTCACCTTAACAGTTTGAGACTGTTATCCTGTAGTGTAGGGAACAAAAAAGATTATTTTGGAGAAAAAATATCATCTTCAAATCTGCATGCATTCAAATCTTCTTATGGATTTAATGTGAAAATACCACATCCGTTTTTTTTTTGGTCCAAACATTACATTTTCAGTGAAAAAAAAGCCATTTCTAAGATCTGATTTACACACAACTCTTTACAATCTCATTGACTCAGCGGACCACCTTAAAAGCTTTTGTCCCGCCCCGTGAGCTCTCTCCGCTCGCTGTGATTGGCTGAGAGCTCCTGGATGGAAGCTGCTGTAGAAATGCAAAACTTGTTGCTGGTTCCTCTGGACGCGTTGATCTCACACAGCGCCAAGCGGCAGAGCGGAGTGTGAGTGTATCTGTGAATCGCTCCCAAGTGCACTCAGACCACACCAGACCAGAGTCGGTGAACGGAGGGACGCACACAGCACGAACGAAACGCGTTAAAAAAAAAAAAAGAGGACCGTAAAGTCACGGTGCTTCACTGGAAGGCGCATGACCGGCAGCGACTGAAGGATGCTGTCAAGCCGCTCCGTGGTCGTGGAGTGCGGGTAGTGCACGCCGCGCTGCTCCGGGCTCAGGTCGCGCAAACGGACGCTCCGGTTCTCCGGTGCCTGGGTTGGTGGAGACCCGCGTTTGTGGACTTTCCATCGCACGGGACTGGACTGGTTGCAAGCCTGCTCAGCGCTTTTTGAGATTTTTGAATGACATCGGTGGGCAGTATTTATTAAAGAAATTTTTTTTTTCTTCCTCAAAACCGCAGAGGTTGATTCAACTACACAGCTCCGGTTGGACTTTTCCTCGTTTTCCAGTATGGGACCTTATACAAAAAAGTCGCTGTGGGACATTTGACATCGGACTGGAATAATGAATTAGCGGACAGAAATTGCCATATTCCCCGTGTGATCGCTGCAGCTCCAGTGCGCTCTCCTTTTAGTTTGTTAGCGTGATGTTTTTGTTTCATGCTCGCTCCGAAGAAATGCGCACAGAAAAAACTTTGGATTATTATAGGCCACTCACACAGCAAGCCGAATAGCAGTATTTTATATTAATTTGCTTATTCAGAGATAGTAACTAGAGTAATTAAGTGCACGCGTAATCACGGGAACAGGGACTCGGTTTTAGTGCGTTTTTTGGACACCGTCTGTCCCCTCTCTCCTCTGCGTCCTTGGAGAAGTTAAAAACCAAAAACAATTGATCCACAACAATGAGAACTTATTTGGTGAGTTTTAACATTTAAAGCAGTTTTTTTTATTAGTATTGTAATACAAACGTTTGAATAGTTTTTTTTTTTTGTATATCTTTTTTTCCCTTCTTGCTTTGGGGACAGACGGAAAAACAGACAGTGTGCCGATGTCTGGAAAATTGGCCGTCATGTGGGATTGATTGCAGGGGAGTATGTTTGGGCTGGAGCAGTTTGGTTCTCAGATTAATAGCAGAAACCCTGGCCAGTCAGAGAGAAACATAAACCAACCGAGACTGAACATGGGCTCCCATTATAAAAGCCCTGGTTTTCACGCCGGAGGCCCGCCGGGAGCCGTGGAGCCCGGGATGGGCCCTCTGAGCGAGCCGCAAATGCTCGGGCTCAACATGAACATGAACGGAGAGCAGTACGGTGGCTTTCACTCGCGGGGCCACTCGGACATGCACGCAGGCGGCGGACTTCAGCAGCAGCAGCAGCAAGGACCCATGCATGGATTTTTTAACAACCAGCAACCTCATCAAGGACATCCTCACGGCCATCAACCTCACCCACACCAACCTCATCCTCATTTCAGTGGGAATTTCGGAGGCCCGGAGCCAGGGTCATCGTGCCTGCACGGTGGCAGGCTAATGGGCTACAACAACAATGGCATGGGACCACAGCAGGGCTTTGGAGAAGGATTTGATCCTCTCGCTGAGGGACAGGCAGGGGATGGCTTCCCCCAGCAGCAGCAGCAGCAGCAGCAGCAGCGGCCTGGTAACATGCCTGATTTTCAACATCATGGGCCTCCCAGTGGCAGCCATGCTGTCCCTGCCCCCTGTCTACCCCTGGACCAGTCACCTAACAGAGCAGCATCCTTCCATGGTCTCCCTTCCTCCTCATCCTCCTCCTCTGAGTCTCATGGCCTGGAGCCTCGGCGGATGCCCAACCAGGGAGCCGTAGAGGGATTAGAGTATAACTTCCCGAGTGAGCCTCCATCTGGACATTTTGATGTACATGTATTTTCCCCATCAGAATCAGAATCTCAGTTACCCCATTTTGGGCCAGGAAGGCCTGTTCCCAGTGGGAATTTCCCAGGAAACCCTGGCATGCCACGGACACCAGGTATGCAGGGCATCTCTAAGGGACACCAGCCGCCGCCGCAGCCCCAGCAGCCCCAGCATGGAGTGTTTTTTGAACGTTTTGGGAATGGCCGGAAGGTGCCCGTGGGAATGGAGCCGGGGGTCAATGCAAGACATCCTCTCATGCAGCAGCAACAACAAGCTGGCTTGATAGCCAGACAGAATTCATGCCCCCCTGGCCTTCCCAGACCCCCTCAGGCTGAGCCCGGCTCTACCAACCCTAACATTCTGGACGGAGGGGTCATGATGCCTGGCCAACACAGCCAGTTTGAATATCCCATTCACAGACTGGAAAATAGGGGTCTGCACCCCTATGGGGACCCCATGTTTAATATGCAACAGCCAGCTCCTCCTCCCTCCCAGCAGCCCCCGAATCAGAGGCTGCAACACTTTGACTCTCCTTATATGAACATGGCCAAAAGGCCTAGATTTGACTTTCCAAATGCACACAGTGGTGAAAGCTGGTGTGGTGGTATGGATAATCACCTCTCCCCCTCTGCCTACCCCGGCCTGCCCGGAGAGTTTACCCCACCTGTGAGTGAAGGTTTCCCCCCAGGTCCCCTGCAGCATCCCGGGCCTGAGCAGCAGTCTCTGCAGCAGCGCCAGAACGCAGCCATGATGATAAAACAGATGGCTTCTCGCAACCAGCAGCAGAGGATGAGGCAGCCCAGTCTGCAGCAGCTGGGTCACCACGGCGACGTCCCTCCCGGCCCGATGGCCCACGGAGGCCCGGTTGGGAGCATGCCTCAGCCCAACTTTGACAGGGAGAACGGTGGCAGGATGCCCAACATTGATGGACAAAATCCTCATGTAACTCAGGAGAACTCCTGGTTCCAAGGGTCCCACCCACCAGGGGAGATGATGTCACGCCGTATGGGTGGAGCAGGTAATGAATCAGGGCCCCACGATATGGGGCTACAGCAGAACGGGGCTGGGATGATGTTCAGGCCGGGCATGGGCATGCAGGAGCCCATGAGAATACCAGGAGACGGGCACGTGCAGGCTCTCCATTCTCCGGGCATGCACTCGCAGTTCAGCGGCAACATGGGCAACCTCTCACAAATGCAGTCTCCAGGAGCCGGAGCAGGGCATCCCAACGCACCAGCAGAGAGGCGGCCAGCTGACTTCCCCGCACCTCCAATGGGAGCGCAGCCAACATTTCCCTATGGGGGGGCAAACCGACAGGGGCCGGCCCACAGTGCTCCACAGGGGGTGAGCACCTCACCAGGGACCTACCCTCCTCAGTCTGAGTTCCCCTCGGGCCAGCGGTCGTCTGTTAGTAAGCTCGGAGCTCTGTCCCTCGGGAACTTCAGCAAAACCAGTGCTAAAGACAGTGTTTTCGGCCAGAGCTGCCTTGCGGCCCTTTCCACGGCCTGCCAGAACATGATCGCTAGCCTAGGGGCCCCAAATCTTAACGTAACATTCAACAAGAAGAACCAAAATGAGGGCAAGCGAAAACTGAGTCAGACAGAGCAGGACATTAATAGCAGCACATCTAATGGCACTGGCAGTGCTGGTCCTGAATATTTTCAGAGCAGCACTTCCCAGAACAGCCAGATGCCTGGCACCGGGAATAGCAACTCTAAGCCTGCAAGTCAAAGCCAGACGGTGCAGGGGGAAGCCAGTGCCCTCTCCCCAAATTACAACATGGACGCTACCCCGTGCAGTGAGGGGAAGGCAACAACAGGGAGTGGGAGAGGGAGAGGGAGGAGAAAAAGAGACAGTGGACATGTGAGCCCTGGAATTTTTTTTTCCTCTGACAATGGTAACCCTGTTGTAAGTCCAGGCCAGCAGACCCCCTCGGCTGGCATTGGGGAGAGGGGTGGGGGCACGCCCCATGAGAAACACCTCCAATCACCTTCTTGGGGAAAAGGAGGCGACCTAATGTTGGGGGACCAGGCCGACCTGATGTCTTCTCTTGACAGCGGCATTCAGAGCGTCGCCAAGTCTGACAGTAGCTCGCCACGGGTGGACTTTCCTGACGACGTCAGCACCCACTACGGCAACGAGGATGAGGTGTCCTCCAGCTCGGATGCAGGGGGGGCCTCGGCCGTAAAGCCTAATCGCAGCCCTGTGGTCACCGGCTCGCCCAAAATGCAGAGGAGCGACCATGGGTTGATAAATGGACAGAAGCCCCTCGGCATGGGCATTAACAATCATACTACCTCGACACCAGACGGCTATGGACTGAACGCTGGTGGGGGCACAGGGACTAGTGGGGTGAGCCACCCGGGCACTCCTGGGGTGGAGCAGGTACGCACCCCATCCAGCACCTCTGGCCAGGAAGAAATCCATCCTCTGGAGATTCTTCAGGCCCAGATCCAGCTACAGCGGCAGCAGTTCAGTATCTCGGAGGACCAGCCTCTGGCCATGAAGAATGGCAAGAAGAATGGCGACTGTCCCTCACAGAACGGAGAGAATGAGCTGGCAAGCTGCAGTCCGGATGCTGGGAAGGGCTCAATGGGCACTATTGACCTTGACACCCTCATGGCTGAGCAGCACGCCACCTGGTACGTGCCCAGTGACAAGGCCATGATGGACGGGTCAGAGGATGACAAGGCCATGGGACCATGGGAAAAAAATAAGAGCCAAAACAACAGCAAAGAAGGTAAATGAAACACTGTGTTTTCCTTTTTGATTTATTTCACCCTCTTTCTCTTCCCTTTTTCTCTCGCCCTGTTTATCTCACGCTCTCTCACACATGCAGCAACAGTCAACATCCACTCATAAATCTGCTTTTTAATTTCATATATATTTTCCTCTTTAAAATGCTATTTTCTGTTGCTTTAAAATCCAGTGTAACATCGCATTCATTGGAGGTGAAACACTCTGCTAACGCTGATAATAGTGAACCTTTTGTCCATGCTGTGCGGCAGCAGAGCAGCCGCTTTCTGTGAAACTCGTCTGTAAATTTAAGAGGTTTAACCCCTGAAATAAATGTAATGATATTTCCTCTCAAGTATTTATAGAAAAAAATACGATTTATGCGGTGTTTTTCTTGTAATATTGCTCCATATTGAAGAATTTAAAAAAAAAATAATTATCAGAGTGGAATAGTTTGAAAAGCCACCTGGCTGAACAAAGTACACATTGTACCTTTTCTATAACGTATTTTTATAAGGAATTTCATCGCAGTGGCTCTTCAAAAGAGCAGCTCAACAAAAGTAAACATTTCCTGCGGTTCTTTATCTCGGTTTTCAGGGTGAACAACTACATTGAGAAGATTAATAGCTTTTTGAGGATATGCGCTCGCGCAGCGGGGTTCCCCTCGCCTTGTTACGTGTTTGTTTTTGTTATTACCATGGGATAACACGGAGCTGCTGGGGCTGGATTGATATGAGATTGGCAGGACAGGATTTCAGGGATTAGATTACATGGCAAAATGAATACAGCCATTCAGTTTTCATTTTATTTTCCTTTTTAATAGGCTATTATTAAGCATTAACGTTAAGCCTGCAGTTTGACACTTTTTTACGTGTTTTATTATCAGTATTATTACTCCATCTGCCTCTATTAGTGAAAAATATTTTGGAAGCAATTTAGTCTCTTATAATAAAAAAAAGTTTTCCAAGAAAAATGAAAACTCTACTGACCTGAAGGCACAAAAGCAGTTTTTCATCTGGACGGAAATTAAAAACAACAACAACAACAAAAACAAACAAACAGATGTTTGTTCACAGTTTCTAGTTTTCTTAAATGTTTTTAAGATGGCTTAAAATGACAATGCAAATAAAATTAATAAATATTAACAGTATAAAACTATTACGTTGTTCATATGCGGATTATGCCCCCCCTTTATTTCTTCCTATGACGATTAAAACAATATAATAATACTAATAAAAATAAAAATAATAATAACAATTATAATTATAATAATAATTATTATTATTACAAATACGATTTATTAAATATTAATATTCTTCAGAATTCTGCTTTGTGTGTTTGTTTGTCCTGCAGTCGTAATCGCAAATTAATTGTTTACACTGACGTGAATTATAATTGCAAAACCGGGGAAATTTATGTGTCAGAATATTTTGGTTTTATTCAATAATTGATTTTTTTCAGGTTTATTGTTTTTGAATTTTTTACGTTGACTATAAAAAAATAAATTCCGCAGACAGAAATGATCGACGTTGCTACGTGAAATAAAATTACCTGCTTTCAGTATAAATGTACCGAAATGTGTGTGGAAGTGTAGAAATGTCATAATGTGCGTGTTCAGCCTGTTTGTGGAGAGCGCCCACCGCGTCTCGAGCGCCTCTTTGTTCTGATCGGTGCGGGTGCAGAGAGGGGCGGGGGCGCGCATCGCGCGGAGTCTCGAGCCCAGGCGCATTGTTTATGTGAGGCAGAGTAAAGGATGTCGGGTAGAAACTCTAATGGCATTACTTCTGAGTAGCACTGTGACTTCCCTCTTCGCCTGATGTGAGAGTCTGATATCTCGGGTTTAATTTAAAATAAAAATAAAAAAAGAAGTGTGTAAATTAATTTGAGTCACTCTGATCAAAACGGACGCATTTCACTTCATCCAGCTAATTGTTTTTCTCATTATTAATGTTTCTTCCCACCAGTCTTCACAGCTAAATTAGTGAGCACATGACAGGATTTTTGAACTCTGTGGCTTTTTGTTTCTGTGATTTCTGCACGTGATTATTTGCTGAAGACTCAACTGAGTTTTATATGTTAATATACGACAACAACAACAACAATAACAGCAAAAAAAACACAGCAGAGAGTGTGAGAATGAAGAAAAAATGCCTCTGATGTCACTGATAATGTGACAAATAGCATTATTACTTTTGATATTGATTAATGAGTATCTTTAGAGTCGGTAACTCAGCACTGATCTGAAGTCAGCATCAGTCACCCTGTTGCTCTCACTGGTTTTGTTCTCTGTTGGGCTGATAGCAGATTTAACAGTTTGAATTCAGCAGGTGAAAGCAAAATAGTCTAATTTCTGCTGTGTTTTCGTCCTCCCATGTCTCTCTCTTTCTCTCTCCTCTCCTCTCCTCTCCTCTCCTCTTTCAGCCCTCCCTGCATGGATACGAGGCATGCAGCTCTGGAGCGATCGATAGCTAGTTAGCACAAATCACGGCTCCTGACAGTTTCTCATTTGAGTGCTTCAGACAGCAAAGATGAAAAAAGGGTGAAGGTGTATTTGGGAGGGGAGGGGGGGGGATTTTGAGATTGAATCTGATGCTTAGGCTACACAGAAGGGAGCAAAATAACATAATAATTTAAGATAAGTCATAGCCCACAGTGTAGTTCCATAAGAGCCAACATCCCAAAGCCTTTTCACACTGCAAAAAATATCCACCTCACCCAGGCAGCCTCGTGCTCAGTCTCCCCCACCAAAAAAATCTGCCTTTGCACAAATAATGTCAGTGACACTAATTAGAAACAAATCAGGCCACTTCATAAATCCGTCAGCATGAACTCAGTGTAACTTGGTCGAGAAAAATCATGAAATGTGATTATTTTCATTCTGATGTAATTAATTCATTTAATTCTGGTGACATTAAAAAAATAAATTTCTTCTCCAATTTTAACATTTTATTCCTGAGTCTAAGATAATGTAAGGTACTTTTTGCAGTGTAAATATCCTTGTATAAATAAGATGTTTTATAGTTTTCTGAAGTGGTAAATGTAGTATAATTATGATTTTTTTTTGCCTATTCACTTACAAAAACTTTCAAACATTATCATTTGCATTTCATTTACACACATATATGCTTTATTTTGCTCTCAGGAATGCTGG
>JAPZDV010000022.1:23564406-23606086 GCA_029814665.1 Acanthurus lineatus
GTTAGGGCTAGTAAATCTCCCCCTTCCGTGTCAGAGCAATTTTCCTCTCTATTTTAATTTACTCCGTCTTCTGTTTGTCTCTTAAACCCCCCCCCCCCACCCCCCCAGCTTCGTCGCAGCCATATGGCCCAATCCGAAAACATTCCCTAAACTTCCCACAGTGGCTTCGACACTCGAGTCTCTCCTGATCTCTCCTCTACTGTCATCACCAGATATCCTGTGACCTCTCTTTCCTCCAAACCCCCCCCCACCCCCCCCAATAAGAAAGGCAGAGCACTCGGGGCTTTCTGTTGGAAGGTGATTGAGCATGGCACCCTGCTCCAGCCCTGTCCTGCTTTGTCTGGGGACGTGTGCCTGTGTCAGGAACCACAATTAGTGGGGCGCGTCCCCTACCATTAATCACAGAGCAGTCCTGGATCTCAGCACAGGCCGAGCCCCCCGCAGCCGCCCTCACTGACAGATCTCTCAGCATCCGGGATGCTGGCGGACATATAAACCTCAAAAAACGATGAGATTTAGCTTTTTTTACTAATTTTTTTCTCACTGTCACATTAAAAGTGCTCATTTTGAGGCATATTGTTAGTAATCTCATGCAGACGTGTCCCCAGGTGAGTCAGTTGGCTATTCACACTCACACCTCTGTTGCTGGTAAATTTTCTTCTAATTTGGATGAAGCACAGGTGTATTTTCAATTCAAATCATTAACTTTACTGCCACTTTTCCTTCTTTTCCCATCATCTTTCAGATTCTCAGTATCTGTTTGAACGATGCAACTTAAAAAACAATTTCCTCAACACTTAAAATATGTATAAATTCTTAAATTGATGTGCTGCTTCAGTGTCTTACATTAACTTTGCAGCTGATCCGGACCATAATTTACAATAAAGACATGAAACATTTCATGCATTTTGCAGAATGCGACGCAGACAGAGGGGCAAACATGAGTCCGGTCTTTTGAGAAGGAAAAACACATCCTCCTTTCCCCCCTTTTCACTCCGAGTATTCAGATCAATACTGTGGCAGGATGTTAAATATTTGTCATCAGACGATCACACATTAATGAAACAAATCAATGGATGATAGGAGGGAGTGAGACGAGGCGGCGTGCTCGCTCACCTCGTTCCTGAGGGATGAGCAGGGAAAAGATGGAGGGAAGAGATGGAGGGAGATGGAGATTTGTGGCTCTCAGGGGCTCAGATTTGTCTCTTGAGGACTATCTGTTTTTTTTTTTGGAGATGGGGGACAACCGTGAGGAAAAGGATGAGGGGACTTGAGGGTTGGCCTGTGTGTGTGTGTGTGTGTGTGTGTGTGTGTGTGTGTGTGTGCGCGTGTGAGTGCGTGTGTGTGTGTGTGTGTGTGTGTGAAGAGCTCTCCCCTGTGAAAATGCGGAGAAACGCTGTCAAATTGAACTCTTTGTACTTTGTCAGATAGCTTGTGAGTCTTTTTGCCCACATGCAGGAATAAAACACATAACACACACACACACACACACACATATAATGCCCAGAAATGTAAACATATGTGCCTCAGCACACACACACACTCTCTCTCTCTCTCTCTGTCTCACACACAAGCTACTCTGTATGCTCCCCTCTCTCTCACTGTCTTTATTTAACGCATAATGAATTTTGTGCTCGGTCTCTTTCGATCCCTCTCCCTCTTTCTCTCTGTCTCTCTGTCTCTCTGTTCCCCTTGCTTTATAAAAACAGAGGAATGAAAAGCAGCCAGATGGTAGCTCAGGCCTAATATAAAATCAATACACTGCCTCCAAGAGAACTGAAAGGAGAAAAAAAGAAAAAAAGAAGAAGAAGAAGAAGAAGAGTTGGTGAAAAAAAGCACTCAAACACTACCAATGCCAAAATAGAGTTCTTTGGTCTCTCCTTTTTTTTCTCACCCTCTCTCTCTCTCTCTCCCTCCTTTTTTTTTACCTCTTTCTCTCTCAATCTGTCTTTTCTTCTGACACACAAATATGTGCACTGACACACACACACACACACACACACACACACACACACATTACCTCAGTGTGCTTCAACCTGGCTCTTCAGCTTCGAGGAGACACACACCTTCGAACTTCCCCACCTACCGCCTCACAATACACCTCTGGGGAAGGACAGAGGAGCTGCTCACGTGTATGTGTGTGTGTGTGTTATGTGTGTGTGTGTGATGTGTGTTTGCATGTCACTCCAAATACACAAGAATGTCAGGACACATCTCTTCGGGGCCACAAATTGAGAGAGAGGAGGAGGAGGACGCGGTAGAGATAGTCTTTGAAGAGGGCCATTGAGAAGTCATTAGGGTAATGATAATTGGCGCGGTGAATAAGCAAAGAGAGAAAAGGGGGAGGAGAGCATGTGTGTGTGTGTGTTTGGTGTGTTTGTGTGTGTGTGTGTGTTTGGGGGGGGGTGGGGTTAACAGATGCAAAAAGGTGATATGTTACAAGTTAATTGAATTGACGGCCACATGTGAGGCAGTGATATGGCCGAACCTCGATGCACCAACAGATGAGTCCTCGCTATTTTTTTCTTTTTTATTTAATGAAACAGAAAAAAAAAGGATTGTGTGTGAAAGAAGTGAGTGTGTGTGTTGTGTGTGTGCATGTCAGCAGCTCCGCTCGGTGTGTGTGAGGAGCAGTAAAGCCTGTCCCCTGGTGACTGGGCCTACTTGCTGGGTGACAGATAGCCCAGGGAGAGAGGGGACACCAGGCTGTTTAGCTGATAATTAAGGGGGTTTTATCTTAATTTGAGCTGTTACTCTCTATCCTCTCCTGTGATTTATGAGTTGCCGGCCCAGCCCTGCTCCTTTGCTCTGCCCCTTAGCATTGGGAACAAGACAAAGGAACCTCTTCCCTCTGTACACATATAACACACACTCATGCTCAGTGGAGGAAATCCTTTCATTGGGTTAAAGTACTAATACACCACAGTGACAACTCCACAAATATACAGTATAAACCTCAGAATTTAAACAATCAGTGCAAACAAACAGTACAAATGTCCAAAAAAACTATAAAAGAGGAAATCCTCTCAGATGAAAAGTCAAAAGCATTAAATGTTTGGCATCTATGCATTAAAATAACTGAAATGTTTATCAAAATATTGCTTTTAATTCATCTTCTGTCATTAGACTAATGCATTAGTTTTTCTGCACTTCTATATACTGCTTGGTACTTTAATTTACAACCAAACATCAGCTTTTAAAGGCTGTTTTGTTGGAGAAAAACTTGACTTTGTAATATAACTAATAACTACAGCTGTAAGATTATTGCAGAGAAGTAAAAAGTTGAATATTTTCCTCTGAAAAATAATGAAATATAAAGTAGCATTGGAAGAAAAAGTCTTGCAAAATACCAGAATTCTTAAGTCTTTCTTCAGAAACATATTTAAGTGAATGTATTAGTTCTGCTCTAAATGCATGACACATGTACAAATAGGTGCACGTTATTACTGTGGAGACCGAAGCACTGACACACAAACTGACAAATGTTCGAGGCTGAAGGAAAACATTTGCACATTAGTGACTGAAAGTAGCACAAAGTGCAGAGTATCAGCACGCATCGGGCTGATTGATACGTGCCTGCAGCTCACACTTCTGGCCTTTATTCTCGTCAGCTCGGCTCCGCTGGTGATGAATCATCTGAGTAAAAGGGGCTGAAGCTCTGAGCCGTCGCCGGCCGGCCCGGCACAGACACACAGAGCGGCGAGGCAGGATTGAGTTCCTGCTGAGGTGGAGTGACCGCAGGCAAGAGTTAACTCGATCTTCAGCTGGGTGGGGTACAGGGGTTTAATAGGAGGCAGGGTTGGAGAGGCGGGGGGGGTGGTGGAGGGGGCTGGTACAGGCAAAACAATGCAAGCCACTGTTCTCAACCTATCACCCCCCCGGGGAGGGTCACAGAGGAGAAGACATGCTAGTGCAACCTCATCTCCTGCAGTCACCTCTCACATAAAGGAGCCGGCGATTTCTCCGGCACCCCGGCTTGGATGTTGTTTTCACCCAGATTGTGGGCAGGTCTTTTTTTTGTTGTCGGCCAGGCGTGTTTCAGGCTGCGCTGGAATAATCTCACAGGTATTTAGCTGGAGGGAGGGGCCTTTTTTTTACACATCCGTCAAAATGGTGGAGGACGAGAAGAACGTTGGCATTCTTGCACTCGTTTAAGCCAAGACGTCACTTCTCTCTCTCTCTCTCTCTCTCTCTCTCTCTCTCTGCGCTCCACATCGAGTCGTGTTTGTCGAAACTTTTTCCTGTTAGTCTGCATTCAGGAGATATTTCTATCAGGAAGTGCAAACTATCAACCCCCAGTCACATTCTACGACTTCGCCTTGTGACTTCTGCTGTCTCAACGGTTGTCAAAACAAGTTCGGAAACTTGTTTGACTAAATAATAGAAAAGTAAAACATTGAGCAAGAGGATTTCCTCTGTGAAGGATTTCTGATGTTCAAAAACCTTCTGCAACCGACACCAAATGACAAAAGCCCGACTGATCTAGAGGACGTGTGTGTTCATGTACGAGACTGTGAGGCGTACAATAGGAATACGTGTTCATCGCTGGAAGTTCTCCTATCGACCTTTGACCCGCCTGAGTCAGAAACCTGTTTGTGTTTCCATGAAGGAACCTCCTCCTTTTTTGCTCTTTTCTCAGGCCTGGTGGAGGCGGGCGGAGGGAGGGAGGGAGGGGTGCAGGGGAAGTTGTGGTCTCAGCCAAAGGCGCAGAGTCTTCTCAGGGCGTGAAACCTCATCTGTACCCTCCTCCTTCATCCATCTAGGCTCTTAACTTTCACCCCTGACCCTGTCACACCCTCCTCAGGGCTCCAGGAACAACAAAAGGGGGGGGGGGGAGATTAGGGAAATCGACAGGCTGGAGGGGATTACTGTAGCCCCCTTTCATCTCGGGCTGCGCTCACAGTTGACACAGTCTGTTAGCAGTACTTCAACTTAATCTGAGCGCAGTTTACTTTTTTAGTTTGTGTACTTATGTTATCCGGGGTTTGAACACCGACTCGGTTGTAGCAGAATCCACAGAAATAACAGAAGCTTTTGGTTTCGTGTGCTCCGGTCGTGTTCTTCCCACATACATCACACACACACACATCACACACATGTTAATAAACACCAAACCGCATGCGGCACACATGTGATTGAAAAGCTTTGCTGAAGGAAACGTCATCATGTTTTTTCGCTACTTTCTGTCAACATATGAGGCTTTTCTCTGATGGACAGTGTGCTGCCTCTGACATCAAACCTAGGCAGGAAGTAGAGAGCCCCAACAGGAAGTCACTGGGTTGAGTGACAGGTGAGGAAGAAAGGTGCTTAGAGAAAGCAAAAAGTGATCACTCAGCAACATTAAAGAGTGTAATGGCTGTTGTCTGCAGCTGTTTTATTAGATCGATGTGCGTAAACCCGCAGTGACACGAAGGTGAAGCAGGGTCGTAACCGGTTGCAACAAAAACAAGCAGGCAGTCATAGAAAGTGCAGATAAAAAAGCATGTGTTTCACTTTTAGCACACCTGCACCTCTTCATTATTTTCAAGTTCTTCCTCCATCCATCTCTCCTTCTCTGTCAACTTTTCCTTTGCCCCTGTTCAGCTGCAGAAGCGCCCCTGAATCACCTCGGTTCACAGTGTTTGGCATCAAGTCAAAACTATGTGCTCGACCCTCTAGAAGCACGTCTGCTAACCGTTAAGCCGTTTAGCTTCTAATACCAACAACAAACACTCTTTCTGTGCTTCGCCCTGGGCACGCAGCACAGTGAGCCGCCTGTGAGAGAGGTCAGACAACTCTATAATCGGACTCTACCCATCTGCCCTCTGCTCTCCCCACACTGAGCGGCAGGTTGGGCTCCTCGGCGGGGGACTAAGTGGGACATGGGGACACAGATGCCCATTGACACTGCACCATTCATGGAGCTTTAAGCCTCAGCGTAGCCACCCAGTGATCTCACAATGAGCAAATCATTTAATGATGTGGTATTTGTCTGCTTCGCTCCTGTGTGTGTGTGCGCGTGTGTGTGTGCGTGCACTGTATGAGTGGGAGTGGAGAGCCGGTGTTATGAACATGCATAATTGTGTGTGGAGAGGTGTGTGTGTGTGTGTGTGTATGCCTGTGTATTTATGAAGTGCTAGTTCAGACATTTAATTTGCTACAGCCTAGTGAATGTGCAGAGAAGCGTCTCTGTAGATGTGTGCTGTCACCACCCTCTCCGCCCCCCCCCACCCACTCCTCCTCCTCTGCCTCCCAGCATTCCTTCTCCTCCTCAACTCTCCCACCCTCATTTCTCACTACTCTTCCTCCACGCCCCCCCTCTCCCTCCCTCAACCCTGCCCCCTCTCCCTTGTTCCTCAACCCCATGCTGGGGCTAATTTTAGAGCTTCTTCCCTGGATCCCAGCATCCAGCTGGAGGTACCTCTCCACCCCTGCCTGGCTGAGGAGCATCTCTCTGGATGTGCTCCGTCGAGCGCTCCAACGCTCCTCCGGGGCATGTAAGAGGTGCGCTGGAGGGAAGGGAAGGTGGAGCATCGGGTGGGTGGATGGGTGGGGGGGTTGGAGGTAGGTTAGCTAAGTTGCTCTCTGCTCTTTAACCATACCAAGGTGCCATGGTAACAGGAGTCTACCTCTCTGATGGGTGATTTCTCTTCTTCTTCTTTTGTTTTTGTTTTTTTTTCCCCGCTCGCTAACGTTCACCCTATTCCCCCGGAAGAGCGCCGTTCACCACTCAGGAGTGTAAGCTCGCCTGTGATTGGCTAAGCAGGATCCCTGGTGGTCTATTAGCAGTAAGACAGTACACAAAATAGTGATGTGAACACAGTTAGAGGCAGCTTTATGTCAGTTGAACTGAAATGGGACACAGACAGCTGCACAAGCACGAACCCAGAACACTGTTTACACACACACACACATGTGCACACACGCACACTCACACACACACATACACACACGGGTGTTAAATGTGTCCTAACCAGGTTGGTTGTACCTGGTTTATCGATTGAATGCCATGTTAACGTTATGTTTTTTCAGTTTTCTCAGCCTGATTGTAAACCATTAGTGATTATTGTTGCTTAACTTTTCAGAAATTCCCTTTGTGTCCGTGGCAGTGAATAAAAAGATGTTTCAAAATATCTTGATAATATCTCTGCACTCAAATCATGGCACCAATTTCCAAAAACAGCATTTGCTGATATTAGATCTCCATGAGGAGTTTTGGTCAATTTGAGTTGGATGCTTACGGTAAGTTTTGAAAGGTTTTATTTGATAAAAAATATTATTTTGTCCAGATTTTTTTTTAAAACTCAGATTGGATGCAAAACACGCAGACACAGGCAAACATATTCCTTCAGTTGCTGTGTGTGTGATGCTGGGGAGCAGAAAGGCCACGTCCTTTAAAGCAGAGAGGAAAAATAGGACGAGTAAATTTTATACTTTCCTCGAATAGAGTTTCTTTTATACTGTCGCCGTTTTTTTTTTTTTGTATCACAAAGCTGTAATTGAAATTGGAAGTGTTTCACCAGCAGACAACAATGATCTCAATGACCGCTGCGGCCTATAAAAAGCAGCAGCAGAAAGTTACAAAACAAACTGGGCAATGTCTCACTTTGTCGTCTGTCCGCCTGGATTTGCTTTCTTGTTGTTGTTTTTGTCCTAGCTTTTGGGCCAAATCCTTACATGTAGGCGTTCATTCAACTGCTCTAACAAGCCTACTGGGGCATGAGCTGAGCTATCTGTGGGACATGAATCGGACCTGGCCAAGGGCACAAATCACAGAGAGAGAAGAAGAGAGACCCTGACAGCAGAGGGCTGCGGCTCAGCTTTCTCCCTCCTCCCCTTTGCTCCTTGGTGGATTTTCTGCTTTTCCTGCTCTCTGCACCGCTGTTGAGAGCTCTGCTGGCTTGTTAAAATTAATCTCCATGCACGACGAAAAAGGGGGGGAGAAGACAGTTGTTTCTCTCGCCGGGTCCGCTCTGAGCTGTGCTGAGATCTGGTGGGTTCGGCCTGTGCTTGCTCGCTTGCTCGCTCGCTCGCTCGCTTGCGCGAAGTTTTTTGGACGGAGCGAGGATGTGATTCATCATGTGGTGGTCAGGCGGACTCAACAGGCGTAACCACAGCCAGCCACACCAGGCCATCTGAGACCATGCGGCGCTGAGGCATGGCTGCTCTCTGCACACAGCATCACTCTGAACACCCCAGGGAGGCAGCCGAGGTGGCGTGTGAAACACACACCAGGGAAAGACCGGAGGGAGCATGAGCTGCGAGCGAGTGTGTGTGTGTGTGCATTAACTCCACGCATGTGTGTGTGCCTGTGAACGTATTTGATTTCCACAAACATGCATGCTTGTGGAAATCAGCGGTTGTGGAAGAAGAGAACACTCTGAGCATGTTGTCGTGCCTTTTTTACGTCTTTCTTTCCATGGCTCGCCTGTGGGGAAAGTTTCCGGCCGTGGCCGAGGCCTCAGGTTCCTGAGACAGAGTGGAGGTGGTGGTGGTGGTGGTGGTGATGGTGGAGGGGGCCGAGAGGGGGGGGTGGCTGTATTTCTATCCTCTCTTCCTCTCCGTTGCTTCATCCCTCTCTCCCTCTCTCCCATCTCTGTCTCTCTTTCTCCCTATGGATTGAGCTGAAGGACATGTCACCACAACAGGGCACTGGATGAGACAAGCCCCCTCCTCCCTCCTCCCTCCTCTCTCCCCCACAACTTCGCCCCCCCCATACACACACACACGCACTCTCTCTCTCTCCCTTCTTTCTTCTTTATTCTGTCCCTGCAAACACAAATACATAAACAAACTCAATTAGCTAATGACACTGGCCTGGCCATTGGGTGGTCCTAATTAACGTTTACTGGCTGCCTGATGTCAGCTCTCAGGCAGTGATTAATAACTAGCCCCCTACCAGTATACACACACACACACACACACACTCACACACACACTTGTAGGCAGTGAGGACAGAGGTGAAGGCTGCTGCTTTTTTCATATTATGATATTACCATGCAGCCGTCCGAGGCTGCGACGACTCAACATGTGTCACTTGGCTGCAAACCAAACCTGTTTTTTTCAATTTTTTTTTTAACATGGTAGACAAACACTGCGGAGAGGTAGAGGCTGTAATATGATCATTAAATCCTCTGTGCTGTGAAACAGATTAGAGCCTGAGGGGAGCACAGCGGAGCGGCGAGAGGCTCAGTCCAAACACACCGGACCCGGCAGACAGTGTGTGAACAGGCCCTGTGGAGCTCCAGTCAGGAAAAGGCTGCTGTTTAGCTTGCAAAGGGTTAACATCTGTTGGGCTCGCAGTCTCCCTGCGTGTGACGCACTGTCTCGATGAGGGAAAGTCTAACAGGAAAGGCAGTCTAAAAAAGGTCCCTGTGCTGCGAGGGCCCAAGGTACATTTTCTTTGGCCCTCTCCTCACATTTTTTGCACTTGTTTTTCCAATTTGCTTAACTACAGTTCAATGGTTTTCGGATTTGCAGATTGCTGCACGGTTCCTCTTTTAATTCCGGTGGTGGAGGCTTTGTTTTTTTATTGCTTTTGTGGGACTCATTCTGTTTTTTTTGTTTTTTTTTGTCATAATCTACATTTTTGGCATGAGTCCCACCCGCCTGCCCCCCCCTGGCCTCACTCACCCTCTGCCTCTCTTGTGTCCTTGTGTCCTGTGAGTTCAACCCGCTGCCGGAGCTCGATCCCTCTAAGCTGCTCAGAGATTTTTTTGGTGATAAAACACACAACGCACCTGACCCAAAGGCTCCCTGTGTGTGCGTGCATGTGTGTGTGTGTGTGCGTGTGTGTGTGTGTGTGTGTGTGAATGTGAATGAGGTCAGTTGGGAGGGTGGACACAGCAGTGACAAGGCTTCATATGTTAATATGCTGCACATGTGGCTCTGGTATTGGAGGGCTGCGGTGGTCAGAATTACCCCCTACCCATTTCCACCCCATCCCATTCATCCCCTCTGAATGTGGCTCTCCATTCACGCTGCTTTCACAGAGGAGGGAGGGAAGGAGGGAGGGAAGGAGGGGGGAGGAGGAGAAGAGGGAGGAGGAGGAGGAGGGACGGTGGTCTCAGAGGGAGAGAGGTGGTCTTTCTCTTCTTCCTGGCTCAGAGAGAAGGAAAAACAATTGGTGTGCAAATGGATGCCTCTCCCTTACTTCTGGATGACCCGCCTCTCCATCCCTCCGTCCCCTCCGTCCATCCTTTCCTCCTCTCCTCCTTCCTCTCCTCCTTTTTTTTTCGGGTCTCTGGGTGTTTGAAATGAGGCTCGGTGGAAAAGAAAGCTGCTGCCGGAGCATCTGCGTCAAATCTGAATAAATAAAAAAGAGGAGAGTGTAACTTGTGAGCATGTGTTTATAGGGTTTGTGTTTTTTTTGTGTTTAAGTGTGTTCGTGTGTGTGTGTGTGTGTGTGTGTCAGTGTGTGTGCTAGCTAGTCTGTCAAAGGAGAAAGGCCCCCAGTGTCCTCTGTAATTTTCATAGGTCAGAACTGACAATGGCCACTTTGATAGAGAAGCTGTGGAGATGTAAATCAGCCAATGAAGGGAGACAAAACATCTGTCCTCCCACTGGCCCCCACACCCGATCAAAAAAGGGGGGAATTTAGATTTAAAAGAGTGAGTGAGGGAGCAGGAGAAGAAAGAGAAAAAGTAAGAAAGACATCCCTTCTGCTTCTATTTTGGTGATACTTTCCCTTTCAGACTCTCGGTGATGGCACTTGAGGGGCTTCGGTTGTGCTGCTGGACGTGAAAGAGGCTGGAGAAACTGCAAAGGTTGCAATGCTAAATGAACTATTTTAGTCAATCCGCCTCATTCCTGGGAAAGTTTGGAGCATCTTCTCCATTGCCTGGCACCTGGAGCGGGTCGCTGGGAAGCGGGACAATAGCATTGAGGTTGGTGGGTCGTCGGAGCACGGTCCTGCTCGGCTCCAGACGTGGACACGCTCCAGGCCTCCCTTAATCCCATCACTACAGCAGCCCCGGGGCTGAAAAGACCCTCTGGAGAGGGCGGGAAAGCCTCCAGCAGCAGTCCCACTGAAAATATGCCTCTGTAGCATATGTAAATAAGCCTATATGAGAACTTTGAATAAAAAAAAAAAAGAGCACAAGTATGAGAAAAGCAGAGAGGTCAGGGGCTTTAATTCGGTTAAATGTTGTCTGTGAGAAGCAGCAGGAACCAGATAAAGTCGTGAACAAACTTATACAAACAAATTAGAGATGAAACAAACACGCTTACAACTCGATAAGTGCAGATTAAAGTCATAAAGATGCCACGAATAATGGATGTGTGCACATGTGCCCCGCGGGTGCCGCCAGTGTGGAATCTAACCAATATTTGCAGAAGGATGACAAATTGCTTATACATGTATGACTCCGGTTCAGGACATGAATGGGCTTGAGGGTGGGTGGGTGGGGGGGGCCGAAAACAGTTGTGAGTAGGTTAGCGGGGCATGCTTACGTAAATGTCTTCATACCACATGAGTTGCACACAAAAAAAAGGCGGGGGTTGGGTGAGCGTTTCACGTAGGAACCCGCCTCTGCTAACGCTTGTGGTCCATGATTGTGGTATGTGCGCACTTTCTTCTTCTTCTTCTTCTTTTTGTGTGAGAGCTGCAGGGCTGTGCAGGAGCCTCAGAGTGTGAATGAGCAGCGAGGCGGTCAGTCAGACAGACAGTGGTCAGAGATAAGCAGATGAAAGCCCCGGGGATGCCTGCTGGGGGGGGGAGATTGATCCATCAAAGTCTACAGACGGCCTATGTGACATTTGATAGCAAACTCATGAAAACAGCAAAGTGATGGTTAAAGAATTTATAAAAAAAGCAAAGTCTGAAAAAGCAACACTGGCGATCAATCTCTGCAGTCATTTTTGAAAAGCAACTGTTTTTTTTTTTCTGTGCCATGAGGGAACAAAACAACCCCCCCTCATCCCCTTGTTTACAGAGAAATTTCACTTAATTTGAAAGTAATGCGAAATAAATTGGATTACCACAACTGTGATAATATCAGAAAAACATCTCAATCTTTTGAGGGTGAAAACATTTAAGATTTAATTATGGATTAAATGATTTCTTAATCAAACAGTTTTAAGCGAAAGTTTCGAGGAGGAAGCTGCTCTTTTTTTTTTTTTTTTAACAACTTTTGGTCGGAGTTTTATGAATTTCACCTGTTCCTGAATATTTACATGGTTTGTTATACATGAAACATGTTTCATTACAGCTGGAAAACCATGAAATCCACTCAAATCTGAAATTAAAATGAAAAATAAAATCCACACAGACTGGCAACTCTTACACCTGACAGCAGTAATCTATTACCAGCTGGTGCACTAGTGGAGAAAAATAATGTGTAAGCAGGTAAATTGTCTTTTTGCTTGTGTTCTTTGAGAGTTTGTCTGTTTGCATGCAGGAATACAAGCCGAAAAAAAAACCACCAGTGGAAATTGCTTTTAGATAATGAACTCAGTTTACCTCCTGTAGGTGCCAAACAGCCCGAGGGTTCGGAGCAGTCAAGTAACAACAACTCCTGAGTAAAACTGTGAAACCGACGCCGACGAGCGCGGGCCGCGTAAGCACAGCCACACACTTCATTAAAATGTAAATCATGATCGAACAAAGCGATAAATCAGTCATGAAAACGGTACAAATCCGTACAAGGCTGTCAGAGGAGTATCATTTTCTACTATTGATTCCATCTTTATGAGCACAAAACTTTATGTGCTGCAGTAAAATGTTGATTTCAGCCATTGGGTCTTATGACTGACCATTTTGGTCATTTAACGGCCCACATATTCACTCTGTGGGAGCCTGTAGTTACTCATTTTTGGCTTGTGTCTGTTGTTCAGGGTAGGTTTTTTTTTTTTTTTTATCAGGGATGTGAGCCTGGCAGTGGGGAGCAGTGTGTGTGTGAGAGAGTTTGCTCAGAGCTCCTGTGCTGTGGGAGCGACACATCAAGACACAGAGAGCGCTCTGTTCCAGATATCTGAAGAAGAGGAGCAGGAAAACGATGGCACTGAGGAGTCATGAAAAAGTGTCTTTGTGTCAGAGGGTTGAAAAACAGCCCATTTAGAGTGGTCTGCCTATTAGCCGAACAAAGACGAGGGTCTGTCTCTGAAATCTGCTGCAAAGACTATTTAGTGTGTATACTGTATCAAGGGACAGCAAACAGGATCTTCTTTTTTTTTGCGACCCCGGCTCTGGCTGGTCCCCCCCCATCTTCTTAGAAAAAAGGACTCATCCTTTCTATGCATTCCTCCTCTGGGCCCAAGATCCTCTCTGGTTCTTTTCTTTCCCCATTCAGTTTCTCATCTAAGCCTCTCTGAAAACACACCAGCTTTCCTTGAGCGAGAAAAGAAAAAGGAAAAACTGCAGGAGAGTTGTGTCTGCAAGTCGTGCGAGCGCAGAGCCAAATCCGCCCGTTCCTAAATGTTACTGTGTGATCTCAGTTTGTCCGACTAAACCCTCATGACAGGGCCGCTGGTTGTTATCCTCCGCTGACCCCCGCTGACCCCTCCGTTTTCCTCTCTTTTCTCGGACTTTTCCATCACTCGTGACTCCTCCCATCTTCTCGCTCCTGCATGAAGCGCTCATGTGACACTGCTTTGTCATTTTTCTGACACCGACATGTTGTCTTTGAGGCCTCTAGTCACCATGATGGGGAGGGACACAGCTGTGGCTCCGCGCCCGCCTGCTCACCACGGGGCAGTTCGGTCGTGTCGCACGTTGTTTATTTGTGTGTGTGTGTGTGTGTGAGTGTGAGGCGAAGCAATGCAGCTATTTTATCAGGCACGGTGGTTATTTTGTAGGCATGTTGGGTGTGTCAAAACTCGTTAAGTCACATATCATCTGAAAAAACCTCGTGTAGGGGGGTTTAAAAATGGATCACTCTCACTTTTGAGGCTGAAACAATAAGTGTCCTGTTATTAAAACATGCAGGACATAAATACTAGATGATACACACACACACACGGCTCTATCAGGTTGTAACT
Source organism: Acanthurus lineatus (assembly GCA_029814665.1). Classification (NCBI taxonomy): domain Eukaryota; kingdom Metazoa; phylum Chordata; class Actinopteri; order Acanthuriformes; family Acanthuridae; genus Acanthurus; species Acanthurus lineatus. The sequence goes on from JAPZDV010000022.1 coordinate 23,578,363, forward strand.
CATACCTTCACCTGGAGGGGAATGTGACCTCACCTGTGTTGCTGCTCTCGACTCCACTGACTCATGGACACCTGCGTTACTGATGAATTCTGGGCCGTCAAACGCTCGACTGTGGCTTCCAACACTAAGTCATCTTAATCTCACCCTGCTCATCACATGACCTCCGGCGTCTGGGCATTTTGGCTTTTCTCTTCCCATCTGTGATGAGGCAGATCTGCTGTTCGAGTAAAAGGCAAACAAAGGGATGCAGGGTAGGAAGTAATTAGTTACTTTCATTGTTCGTAGTGCAGAGAAGATATTTTTTGTGTATTTGTACTTTTTTAGTGTTTTAAAATCTGACAGAATCTTTTACGTTACAGTGAGAAACAAATATCACATGAAAAAGTCTTGATAAACTACATGAGATGGACAAAAGAAGTGAGACAAACCAGCGTCTGCAGCAGTGAAGAAGCTACAGGTGAGTCTGTTTACCTGTCTGTCTGCTTACCTGTCTGTCTGCAGAGTTGATTTTTTTAGGCTGTACATCTCTGTGCCTTCTCCTCTGGTGTTGCTTCATTCTGCTGTCAAAACTTGCAATTTTCTAATCTCTGAAGCTTCATTTTACCTGCTGCACTGGTCGGTTTTACTTTGAATTTTTTTTCTATTATTATTTAGTAACAATACTTTTACTTATTTCTTATATTCTAATACTCTAAATCTTTACAGTGATGTCAGGTAAGCAAATGTAAGGTTGGTTTGTGTACTTTTCCCTCACATTTTGACAAAGCTAAGCTAGTTCTTTCTCTCTACATCCATTGTTTATGCTAGGCTAAGCTAACTAGCGGCTAGCTCCGGCATATTTACAGTACAGACATGAGAGTGGTATCGATTTTCTCATCTAAATCTTGGCAAGAAAGCGAATAAGCATATATCTTTGACCATTGGTTTGATATTTCACCACCATCAGCCAAACTCATAAATATTTGAGCACTCTTTTATATTTTCCTTCTGACGCCTCAGAGGGGGCCCGCAGTCAGGAAATAATCATCATTAGGTGGCTCGTCGTATAGGTAATCAATAGCTTTGCCTCTTATTGACGAGTGTTTTCAAAGTCTCTTGGAACATTTTCTCAGTGTTGACAGTTTTCCAGGAAAATCTGGACGCACCCCCTCACTCTCGCCCCCCTCCTCATGTTTAATATTTTTGCCTCAAGAGTGTGTTATCGAAACGCAGCTCTAAACCCAACAGTGCAATGTGCACATCTTCACAGTCTAATTTTAAATCCTTGGCATGCGTGCAGAGTAGGAGGAACAGGGTAGCCTACTCCCCGTCTAAACGCTGAGCTGTTTGGCACACACTCCATCTTTTGAATGTGTGTAGGACAGTATGGATCCATCCAAGGAATGTTGTACCGATGCCATGATCATATTCTAAGGGCTTAGGTCTAGACGTGGTATCCGAACAAAAAAAATAAAAAATAAAAAAAAGCACACATACATCTGCCTTGAGAGACACCCTTTGTGTTCGGTGTCATTCATCAGAAAATGTGTGTGTATACAGAAAAAAAGAAGACGATGAAACACAAGAGATTTATTGAAGTGAAAACACAGAGCAATCAGCGAGTCCTGCAGCCAAAAAATGTGATATCGCCCCTCGTGCGAGGTTTCCCGGAGTGACTTATTTCACAGAGACGGAGTGTGTGCATGCATTGCTTAGCTCCCCGCTGTATAACGCACTGTCAGGAGATGTCACAACCCGGGCAGAATAATCCATACGGCCTTTCCTCCCTGTCTCTCCTCTCTCTCTCTTATTCACCTCCACCTCTCTCCCCCCCCTCCCCTCCTCTTCTGTCTGGATCCATCCTTCCCACTGTTTGAGGACGGGGGCGAGAATAATGGCAAAGGAGTCGCAGGAAGGATGCACGAACGAAGAAGAAGAAGAAGAAGAAGAAGAAGAAGAAGAAGAAGAAGAAGAAGGAGAGAAGGTGAGAGCGAGGGCCTCCTCCTCCTACGGTGACCGTATATAAAACATGATGTGCACTTATGTGTTTTGTACTTGGCGGAGCTGCCCTTTATGCTCATGGATTTTCAGATGATGTTGGAAAGGAATCAATTGACACAGCCAGTACCAGGAATGCAAGTCCATCGGAGGAAAGCTGCAGTTAGATAGTATTGGAAAATAGATTTTCCTCAGTCGCCCCCCCCAACACCCCTCCTCTCCCCCAACCCCCCACCCTCCTGCTCCCGCTCCACCACCAGCTTCACAAGCTTTCTCTTCAATACTCACCGCAATTACTTCACAGTCAACGGAGAGAGATGGAGACTTGGCAGAGTAAATGTGTGTCTATATGTGTGTGTGTGTGTGTGTGTGGGGCTGTTAGAGGAACCATGCATGGTGGCAGGGGGTGGGTGGGGTGGGGGATGGGGGTGATTTACTGTAGGTGGTTGTGTAGGTGTGCATGTCCAGGTGTTCACCCTGGGAAAGGTTGGGACTGCTCATTCAGCATTTACATGTAAAACAACAACAACACACACGCACACGCACACACACACACACACACACACACACACACACAAAATCTCCCAGAAACCCCTCTTGTCAAATTCCATACTTGTGCAGGCATCTGGAAATGGACAAACACACACACACACACACACACTGACACACACGCAGACATGACACACATACACACACACACACACACGCACACACACACACTGCTTGTGTTTTATCCCCTCAGGAATCTGGAGGAAGGTGTCAGGTCTGTCTCTGGTCTATCTCTGGCTCTGCACACAAGCTACCCTTTCCTCCCTCTCTGTCTCTCTCTCTCTCATTCCCTCCATCTCTCCTCCACCTCTTCCACCTCCAGGATTCACTATTATCTCTCTCCTTCCTCATCCTCCCTCTGTCTTTCTTTCTCCTCCTCCTCCACTTCTGCTGGCCTCTCTATCTCCTCTCTCCTACTCATTTCTCTCTCTTACTCCCTCCCTGACTCTCTTCTCTCCTCCCCGAGACCTCTCTATCTTCCCCTCTCCTCCCTCATCTTTTTGTGTCTGCCTTTCTCATCCCTCCCTTCTTTCCTTTTTTTTCCCTCTCTCTCCTCTGCTGTCCTCCTCCAGGTCTCTCTATCTTCCCTCTCTGCCTCTAATTCTCCCAGCCTCTCCTGCTCCCCGCTCGCTTCACTCTGCAACAATAAATTACGCACAAACTCAATGTACATCTCTTTGTTCTCCCCACCAGATAATTCAATTCATTTTAGCCAAGCTCTGCATTCTGAATGATGAATGCATTGACTATGCAATTAAACAGGGCTGTGCATTAAAGTGCCCCCACTGAAGCCCCCATACATGCACTGCACACACACTCTCTCAGACCCGTATTTATCTGCAGAAAAAAGCACACGCAGAAGAAAAAGTTCACACATTTTCACATGTTCTGTCCTCATTATGGCGTGACATCACCTTTTTTTTTACACATTCATTGATATTCTGAGAGTCAAAGGCATTGTGGGAGTGAACACAGGGGGGGTTGAGTGTCTCCTGCTCTCGTACCTGAAAGGACAAGGAGAGACTGTGGACGCTCTGGAGCTCGGATGACGGCGCTGCGGCCTCCGTCCTACGGCGAGGCAGATGGAAGACTGTCTGCATACCATTTGGGGTGGGGGGGGGGTTTACGGCACTTTACGGAGAGGTGTCCTTCCAGAGGTGACCCTGCAGTCCTTGGAGCAATTGGCGGGCGGTTTCTCCTCTGTCCTCTATCTTCTGGCTTCCTGCGGTGTGATTAATGTTTGCTCAACAACATCCTGTCTGCATACGCTCGCACTCGGCTGTCAAGACGCGAGGGCGGCGTCAGTCAGCTGTCGGGACCGGATCGGACGTCGCGGGGTGGCACCGGCGGCCAGACAGACTCGTGCCCAGGTGTGCGGCACGAGAGTGTTTGGTAATCAGAGCTCTCTGGGGCCCGAGCCGGAGTGATACGTGGCAGATAGTGATCAAGGCCAAGGGCGGAGCGAAGAAGAGATAATAAGGAAACCTGAGAGGACGGGGTGACCAGAGGTCTGCGAATCTTCCTCTCCTTTTCTTAAGAGTAGAAGAAAAGAGAGATTTACACTGGCACCTGTGCTGCATATTGTTCCCAGGGCCGGCACCCACTTTAAATGCTGTGGGATTGTGGGAAGGCAGAAAGTGATTAATGGGGCGTGTGTAAACAAAGCCCTTGAAACAAAAGCGAGAGTGTAAAGAATAGAGATAAGGCTCGACTCCAGTCAAGTTTGGCATCATCCCTCTTCCACTAACGACCTCTACTGTCGCCCAGTGATGGCGGGGGCAGCGAGGATGGAGGTGGGTGGGTGGGGTGGGGGGTGGGGGGGGGGACTTAGAATAGAAAAGAAAGAGAGTAAAAGAAGCCCCTGACATGCACATTCATTCTTTAAATGAAAAGAGATAATTGTGAGAGGAACCGACCTGTCTTCATTCTTTGAATAAATAAAAACGCATGACCTGCCTGAAATATGGACAATGCCATTACTGATTTAATTTGAAAAGACCACTTGTTATTGTGCCTCGCTTGCGGCTCCGCCATGAATGCTAAAACGGTTGACGTGACTTAAAAAAACAGTGCGGAGGAAGATAAACCCCTGGAAAAAAAAAAAAAAAGCTCATATGCAAAGCAGGTCAGGTAGATACATGCGTCAAACACGGGTCTTTGCAGCGTTATGCAACAGACTTTTTTCTTACGGACTTTATATGCAGTTCATCCGCCGTCGCCACACTGAGTTGATCTTGCATCATTATGACTGCAATCAGGAAATGAACCACTTTGAAGATGAGCTCCACCGGCCCTTTACACCTTTTACCCCCCCCCCCACCACCACCACCATCTCCTTTTCTCTCTCCGTCGGCCTCCGTCGGTGTGGTCAAGTGGAGAGAAAACATGTTTAGTAAGCACGATAAATCACAGCAACAACAAGCTCGGTGCGTCTCAACAGCTGAAAGCATATTCATTCACCCTCTTCAATATAATGTGCTCACACTGGTCCTAAGCTAATATATTTGACAAAAGCCGACCAATTAAACAGATTGATTTCTCGCAGTGATGTAAGCACGCCTTAATCAAGACGCGCTCGTTCTCGGACCATTTTTTTATGACATACAGCCCGTCAACGCGGGGCACAGCCGTGTGTTTACATAATGATATAATGGAAGAGAAGGCGTCCACGTCCTCCCCTCCAAATACTTTAGATAAGGCGAGTCAGCCTCCCCCTCCGGTTTCATCCCGAACAAACCCCCCCATCTGTGGGCAGGCTGGCTCATTCCACAGAGCATCTCTCACCACATAGTGAGGGAGCTAAATCACTGGAAACACCTCACGTCATGCCTAATCCTCCGAACGCTCTCCTCGCAGGAACAAACGTGTCGGACGGACGGACGGATGGACGGACGGACGGAGAAGAGAGGAATTCTGGGTCGGAGGGAAAGATTGAAATCAAGAGGTTGGATGAGTTCTTGTTTACCGAACACAGACAGGTACGGTTGCTCGGCTCTCACCGTCTCCCGTCCCTCTCTGCCAGTGTTGTCGTGTCAACTATGGCAGGTTCAGCAGCGGGTCAAGGAGAGAGGCAGGCAGCCATCTTATTACCCGCGACCATAAAACACCTCGCTGTTGCAAAGAGGGCCGACTGCATGTGTGCATCCATGCAGCTCTGCAGATACTGCTGATCCACGCTTTGTGTTCACCTTCGACACGCAGCGGAAAGTGATCAGGCTGATCGCCACAGGCCCGTGATTGTTACAGTCAGTGTCCCTCAGTCCTTCTCATGCAGCTTGCTATCTTTTTTGCATGAATGTAAAGCTAAGAAATGGAAAACTGTACAACTTACTGGATTTTATTGACCTGAAATACAGTAAAGCTTCTCTCTGACCTGCGTCATCACATGATCGGACATTTTGAGTTTACTCGGGTGGCTTCAACCACAGGTGATCCCCCTGTATGCATTGGTTTTCTGTCTCCATCGCTGAAATTACTCATGGTTTGAGTAAAATACACATGAGGAACAACAACTTTCACTGCCACAACTTGTCACAGTGTTATCGAGTTTGGAGGACGTCACGTTTTCATTGAGAGAAATTCCTCGTACCGTCATGATTTCAGTGAACACACCAGACTCAGGTAGCATCAGACAGGTTACAGGTAAAAACAATACAGAATCACTGTAGATTTAAGTTTTTGCATATGTTGTCATGCATGAAAACTACTCACTGTTAACAAATGATTAAAAAGAACGGAACTTTAACTGGTTTGGGAACAATCTCAGTTTTGTATTGGTGTCTTTATATGAGCTACATAAGCTAATGTTACCATCAGCCTGATCATCAGAATCAGCGGTTCATTATTCATCTTACAAAGTCACAAACAGATACAGTAGATTACCTCATCTCTCCACATCTGCAAACAGCTGTTTCAAAAAAGGACACATGTCAATAAAAACGGTTGCTTCTGTCTTTCACTTGCTTCCAAAACAAAAGCCCATGCTCACTAGATCATCATCTGTAGGACAGGAAGTGGTGGTGCTCATACCACTTTTGTCCACAGGGGCCGCCAGAATCAACAAACAAATAAATGCTACATGTAGCTGCTTTACACAGCTTTAATATAATGATCAGTGTAACTCTGATCATTGTAAATGGTTTCATATGTGTATGACCAGGCATTGCTGTATCAGTCGCCTTTATGTTGCGTAAAACAGGAGTAAAATTTTCATTTTTTTGAGTCTGATTTTAAAAAAAAGGGGGCCTTTTTTGAATTCTTTGTTCCGTGCAGCCATCCCACATTCTGCTCCTCTGTTATATACCTCTTCCCTTTATGTCTCGCCTTGTTTACGTTCAGCTGCACTCGTCAGTGTGTCTGTACATGTCAGCGAGCTCCATCTGAGCGAACACACACCAGCCATCCGCTCATCCCGTCGACCGCCGTACGCTGCTTCCCTGTCTCCTAGCAACTCGCCTGGCGCCTGCGGCCGGCTGTTACCTTTCCGTCAGGGCCCCGTGATTTCTCCCGGTTGGAGTGAGGTGACTTTCATGTGTGATGTGTATTTGAGAGCCCTCCTCCTCCTCCTCCTCCTTTCTCCTCCCGCCCTCCTCCGCTGGTGCTGTTAGGGTGTAACGTGCAGGAGAGGCCCTGCTGTCGGAAAGCATCGGTTCATATTCCCGTTCGCTCCTCCCTCCCCCCCATCAGCCCCCCAACGGCAATGGCTCTTTGAAACAGGGAAGACTTGAAAGAGCAGAATCGCAGTGAGTGATCATTGGATGTGCTGTAACAAGAGCAAATGCTGAGGAGAACAAGGGGAAGTGAGAAAAGGCACGAAGAAGAAGAAGAAACAGAAGGAAGTGAAATGTTTTGACTGGAAAAAAATGAAGGACAGATTAATTAAAGATGGCAACAGTAAGCTCCCACTTTTTTTGTTTTTGCATTTTGTTAATGGCTCCACAGAAAGAGGCGTGGAACGGAAGTTGTGTGAACCAAACACTCGCATTATGACACGTGGACTGTTGAAAAGCCGGCGCAGGAACGTCAGAGCGCTCCGTGGCAACGGACATTTTCAACACTTCATTCACACCAAAGAGCCACTTCAATAATTCATCACTCATTCTCTGTGCAGCACCTCTCCACAGCAGGCTAATAGTTTTCAACACCCTTTAAACTCTACTTTCACACACACACACATCCACACACACTCACACTCACACACACACACATTATGTATTTCGGTGAAACAGGGACAGAACGAAGCCTCTTTGCTTGAACAAAAATACCAAAAAAAGAACATTAATGTTAAGTTTATTTCATACGGAGGGAAGTTATTATTTTTTTCACTTTCCACACCACAGTGAACACGTCAAAACTAGTTTGATGTAATGCCATTACCGCGAATGCGATGCACATTTTGTATGCTTGAACTGCAGGGATTGCTGGAGTCTAATAGCAGCCCGTTGTGACCCCGTAATGACCCTTGATATGGCGACTCAGCAGTACAGTGCTTACAGTCTGAAAGGGAGGCCTTAGAGGGATTTCTGGCCTGGCAGCGTTCACCACACTTTGGAAGAGTGAGGTCATCGCTGTATTTTTTTTTTTTTTTATGCGAGTGTGTGTGTGTGTGTGTGTTTGTATTTGTGAATGTGAGAGCTTGTATGTACGTGTGGGAGTTTTCATTGTGCCAGGGGGATATGGGTTTGGAAAGGCTAATTTGGGTTTAAGGGCGCTGGGCCCTTGCCAGGCGCGCCAAGCAAGCGAGCGAGCAATCTCGTATTCGTTGTAGGACAGCCGCAGTCTACGTGCACACATGCGCAAACATGCAACAACTCCCCTCCCCACCTCCCCTGATTTCCCTTCCTGGAGCACAGTCATTCATTCATCAGCGGCTTCAGCCATAAAACACACTGTATGACGGAGCGAGCTGCAGCTTGAGAGCTCGAGCTGTTCCCATAAACTGCTTATTTACTGTACATGTCACCTACTCAGAAAGTCCTCTTACTTTGTTAAAATGTCGTTTTATGTGAATTAATCTTTAAAATTTGTTCTCTCATAAAGGCCTGATGGTCGAATTAGAGAATCTTAATTTAAAAGAAGCAAAGTTGGACACCCTTATATTCCCTTTTTTCTATTTGTGGCCGATGCTTTCCACATTCCCTAAAATGGTCTTCTTCAGGAGGGAGTGGGAATGTTTGCACTCTGTTTTCTCTTTTTTAAACCGATCTGAAGGCTGTTTTTAACTCTCACTGCCCTTCAGTCTTTGTTGTTGAAACAGTTGCTCCTGATTAGGGTTCAGTCAGAAGCCTTGAAAAGGATGAGGGGTTGGTGGAGGGGCTACCGAGGCATCAATGACACAAATAGCTTTTCACTCTTCTTCCCCCCTTTTTCTCTTTCTCTCCCTCGTACTTAGACTCTGCTGTTTCCACCCCTTTCCATCTGCAGTCTGACCTCTGCTATTCTTCACTATGATTCCTGTGTGTTCAAAGGCGGCAGGATGTCAGTAATTGGAAGGGATGTGATGGAGCGGGGGGCCCCTCCTTGGGGCTGGGAGGCCCCCAGCGCTAGAGAGGTCAGGGAGAGCCTGTCTCACACTGACATGTAGGCTTGGACGGCAGCATCCAGTCACAACAGGCCTGAGGCGGCGCGATCAGCAGCAGCTCTGTCAGGAGCAGAGCGGGCGAGCCGGGGAAGGATCTGCTGCTGCTGCCGCCGCCGCCACCGCCGCTCTGACTCAACCGTCCACATGTTTCCCACTGGATGTCTGCGCTCGTAGACGCAAACTGCAGCTGCACACATTGCTCAGATTGCCACTTCATAGCATCGGATGTTTTTAAGACACCGTGTTGCCTCTGAGAATACACCTAATGCTTTTTTTTTTCTCACATACACCTCTGCACTAATCTGCCCTCTACCTGTTTGCCTCGTGGGCATTGGGCGCGTCTCTAATCAGCTGTGATCAAATTGCCGGGCTACACGGAGCGGCGCTGCTCGTCTTGCACGCAGACATGGCAGAGCGATTAGCACACCTCTTCACACTGGCTTAGACCACAGAGGCGTGGAGAGGGCGGCTTAAGAGGCTACTTTAACCACATCAGCTTTAAATAAAGATGTCTGGACTGCATCAACATCAATAAGACCCCAGCCGCCCTGGTCTGCGTCCACACACACACACACACACACACACACAGGCTCAGTCATACATGCGCACTGTACACGGTCAAACCTGTGCTGACAGGCAGAGGCGGACACACACACACACACACCTTCATGAATACATGCTCATGTTTATGAGAAAAATACGTCATGCAGGAACATGTGTGTGTGTGTGGGTGTGTGTGTGTATAAAGTGACACAAATTGCACATTACACACATACACACTCGGAGTCAGTCCCTGCCTTCAGCATATGTCATCTTCAGCAGATTATTGTGGTTGAGGGCTGTCCTGGTGCAGGATGGAAGGGGGTGTGGGGGGGACACCCAGCTGACACATTAGCCTTCGCTAGCCATGACACGGAGCCGCCGCTGCTCTCCCAAAACGCTACCTGAGGCTTCGTCCGTGCCATGTGGGATTATCACTGGACCCGGTTAGCACCACACTGCCCACCCACCGTCTCCCAAAACAAAAAAAACCCACCCCCACCCTACCCAAAGGTCTGACATTTTTTACAAGGACGTGGCAATGAGAGCAGGCGAGGCTCATGCCCGCCGCTGTTACCATCATGTTAACCCTGTGTGGCTCTGTCTGTCTGTCTCGCCCCTGGGGGTGCGTCATGGTCGGAAACCCCTCCCTCTGGGGACATGGCCCCCTGCTGGGCTCACAGCGCTAACCCCCCCCCACACCCACACCTCCCCTTCATATGCTCCAAAATTCACCCAAATCTGAGTGACTCCTCCTTTCTGTCTGTCTCCTCAAATCTTCACAGGTCATGAATAACTCTGAGGTACGATGCGTTCATGGACACAAACAAAGACACTGTTTACTGCCATGGTTTCAAATCTTTTCTGAACGGACAGAACGTCTATTTTTGCTTATATTTCATGTCCTCAGCACGTTACACACTGGATACCATTACAGCTACAATGCATCGAACAGCAGCTTGACCTTTTTAGCTGGTGACCCTTTAAAATAAAGCTAATATTTATTAAAATCCTGCATCAGAATCTATTTTTTGTTCTTTCTGTTAACAACATGGAGCTTCACCTTGTCTGGAACCACAGATTAAAGAGAATTTGATTTTATTTACATCTTTTTCCCAAAAATCTCAGATTATTTTGGCCAAAAGCTGTGATTTTAAAGAAAGCCAAGGTTAAAAAAAAAGACAGATTAAACGTAGTAGTCTTTTAATTTAAGAAATATTCATGAAGGAAAACAGGAACAACTAAGAGCTAAAACATTTAATCGGGGTATGTGTTTATTGTTCTATTTCTATGATGTACTTGAATGGGAATAATTTCAGTTCTCTGAAAGAAAGTGCAATTTTGAGTTTACAAAGTAAAAGAATTAAACCCAACAGACCATTTTAAATATATTTATTGTATTATTTTCCTAACTCAGTGGTGGTTTTTGTGTTTTTTTAAGATCTGCTACCTTTAATCTCCTCCCAGAACATTGTGAATTTACTAAACCTAGAGGGCCAAGGTCTTAATCTTGTAACCAAACTGAACTGTAAGATCCTGAGTCTGATATCATTTATAGATCCTCATGTATTGATACATTAAATACGAGACCAGGATCAGCAGCTTCGGTTCGACACACAGTCAAGGTCTCATGTTACAGCGGCAGAAACAGACTTATAGCAAAGCAGCCGAACCTGCAGAGGTTTGGTTTATTGCTGATTATCAGTTTCACACTCACAAAATATCTAGAAAACTCACACAAGCTTTGATCAACAAGGATAAAAAGAGCTCTGTGGTTCAGTTTCACAGGTGACCAGGTAGGTTGCACATGTCTTGGAGAGGCGAGAGCATGAAGTGAGAAGAAGAGACAGTCTGAGGAGGGCAGTAATGCTTAAATCACAGTGTATTTCCACCTGCCAGTCTCATCGGGACGAGCACTTCCAGGCTACACGCTCCTCCGCTGTCAGTCCCGTTTTCTGGCCAACATGCTGCAGAGCTTTTGAGAGACTTCAGAGGAGAACATCACCTGACTGTGAAGCTCTCCTCTTACACTATAATGAACCGACCCTGGAAATCAATCTGCTGTCTCCTGTTCGAGCAATATCATCTATTTGATCTTGATTGTGCATCGGTGGACCAAAACATACAAGTGAATGAGTAGCAGTGCATCTGTTAGCCGTCCCTCTTTGTCATTCTGATGAAGACTCGAGGGGGTGAATAGTATAGATGACCTGAGCACGGCAAAAGGAAAGGAGGCATGGTTACAGGAGGTGAAACAGGAGGAGACAGAACCCAGGGAATCCAGGACACCTGAGCTTGCAACATGAGCCCCAAGAGAAAGAGAAAACCTCATCCCAGGGGAGAGCGGCAGAGCCGGAGTCGGCCTGGGGTGCGAGGACGAGGGCTCCGGGTACGAGGACGAGCCAACACGCCGCTCAGACGGCAGGATGAGGTTTCACTTGAATGGGATTAACAGGTGAGCCGGGCCGGCGGCTCATTTAGAAGTACAGTACACTCCATCTCATTAGCGGGAACAGTCGGTGACATCTCTGCGTGGGACGGGTGAGATAAGGTGACGTGTCCAGTGGCTCCAATAAGAAAAGAGAAAAAGGTTTCTGAGTCCAACGCTGCAGACTGGTATTCAATGCCTGCCCATTCCTTTGTTATCTATCCTTGGCTGTAAAGCAGTCAGTGAAGTGGAAGGAATGTGAGGTATTTCCAGGGTCTGACAGGGGAGTGTGTGCGCATGTGTGTGTGTCTGTGTGTGTGTGTGTGAGTGTGTGTGGTGAGGGGGTTCAGGAGGGTGGTCAGTCAGTGCCCACCCAAAGCACTGCAGCAGCATGATGCCTCCCAACACACATAAAGGAGGCCTTGTCTGAAGCTCTACCTTCATTCACTTAAAAAAAAAACAAAAAAAACTCTGGGTTTCCACATGCTTTCCTCTATTTTCTTTCATGGTTTGTCTCTCTTTCGCCACTCCTTCAGACACACACACACACACACACACACACACATAATTCAGGCGTGCGAACCGACTGAACTAAACTGGCGAAAATGATAATTATATAAATCTTAATTAGTTTCCAGGGATTAAAAGTGTGCAGATTTGGTAAGTGAAGAAAACACTAACAGCTTGAAACCATGATTATCTCACTGCGTAGGTATAAAATTGGGGTTAATACCTGAGATGAAACAAACGGCTTAAAAGTCCCAAACCTCGTCGTGCCTGCCAGGGGATTCTGGCAGCATCATAATGACGGGGATTGAAATGCAGTTCCATCACAGAGAGAGAGAGAGAGAGAAAACACAGAATATTCACAATTTATTCAAGAGACATATTTCATCTTACTAGGCTTTATGGCTCTCTGTACATCTTCTAAATAAAAGATGATGAATTGCACGCGCAGCCGTGTCTCGTACAACAGGAGAAAAAATTTCTCGGTGTTCAATGATAGATAAGGTTTTCTTATTTTCTTTCATTCTCAGTCTTGCCTCCTCTCTGTCTTTTTCTCTCTCTCTCCTCTTCCCTTCTTTCCCCCCTCCCTGCCTGCCTTCTCCTCCTCTCTGTGTTAATGCTGTTAATGTACACAGCATTATTGAGAGTGTCTGCGCTTGCAGCAGGATTCAGATATTAGGTGGCTCATTTGGTTAGCTCATTGACTGCTATCAGATTTCGGGTCAATGACCTTAATGATCAGACGGCAGCACGGAGCAGGGATGGAAAGTGGAGAAACGAACACCAGCATGGTTGGTTGTTTGGTCGGCTCGATGCGTGTTGGGAAAATAAGGTGCAGATCTGCAAAAACCAGCACCAACAGAGAGCTTATGGTGAGAGCAACGTGAGAAGAAACCTGAATGCATCACACTTTTTGCATAAGTAACTGGAAAATGTTAATAAAATAGTCATTAGCATGGTGCATAAGAGAAGATATTGAAATGGAAAGATATCTTATTGGAAATAATAATGTCCACAATGTAAATAACTAATTGTAAACATCAGGCCTACAAGACCTTTTTTTCTGAATTATATTGGCATTATGATTTTAATGTGTCACAAATTCTGAGGTGATTAATAAAAAAAACCCCATCCTGTTCAATAATTTTATCACCTTTTTTGTACTTCTCATTTGCAGAGTATTTGCATCCACACTGTGTGATGCAGCAACATGCCGGTTTTCACTGTATGAGACCTTTAATGCAAACTGTAAATACATTAATGAGGTCTTAATTGCTTTAAAGCTCCATATGCTTCAAGTGTCAGTCATCATTGTTGGTGGAAACCCTGATAGAAGCTGTGACCCCCAGAGAAAAAACATCTTGTTTAGAGCAAATTGACTCTAACTAGTCTATGAATAATCTGTAAAATGTGGGCGGAGCCAAAGTGACATCACTCATTGAGTTTTGGATTGTCGTTTGAAGCCTCGTCATTACGACTGTCGCCGTCTAGGCTTTTCAAAGCCAATTTTAAAAGAGAAAGTTGAGCCGAGTAAGATGTGTGTTTGCTACCAGCAGCTGTGTGACGTGCAGCAGGCTACACTTAAAGCAGCTGTGTCTGAAATTATGCTGTTAACAGACCTATTTGTGCTGTATAGTTGGACATTTTAATATCGAGTGAGGATTGAAGATTAAGTGGCTTTTGGAGTCAGCCTCAAGTGGCCATTTATGGAACTGCAGTTTTTGGCATTTCCTCACTGCTTCCATTTTTGTTGCTTCTTTCTGCTTTGACTTGAGAATCAGAAAAACTCTGGCGGACTCAAATGATGCAAAGGCTCTCTGAAACAAATCTCATACTCATATAGGATGACTGTTCAACCTGCCAACCTGCCTGTTATTACTGGTTCACTCATTCATGTCAGAAGACACACTCACAAAAAAACAAAGTACGTGAAAGAGTCTAAGTCTTGTCCATTATGATGCTTCTTTGCTAGATAGAATAACTGTATTCCTGATGTTTTAGTGCAGTAACTATCGCTACAAATGTGAGATTATAGAGTGTAAAAGTCATATGATCACATTTTAAAAAAAACAGACTTAAATCTGGTGTAAAACTCTCTGAGGACAGGAAGAGGTCCAGTGTTTCATTAAACACATCCTGACATTTAGATCGCTGTGGTGATTTGAAAGCATGTGACTTTGCGCCATAAAATAAACAAAAAGTCACAATTTAAACAGAAAACACGAGTTGTGGTACCATTTTCCTTAAAGCTCTGACAGCAACGCACAATGTCACAATAAGCGCTCTTGGCTCTGCTATAATTACATCTACACCAGGAGTGTGAAAAGGTTCATTTGTACACGATGTTTTTATCTTTGTACTATTTGTAGACGTGCTGATCAGACTGAATAAGGACGGACGCAGTGAAGACGGTTTCAAAAATGCGTCTGTGTTTTGATGCTACAGTTCTGTCATCCAACATGGCAACATCAGGAGAGGCATTGATTAAAATACGCAGATACGTGTGAGCGCGCTGCACGCAGAGTGGCTGAAAATGAAAGAAAAACACTTGACCTTGACAATTGTTTGACATTTGCAGTGAAGCACTGTGGTTGTTATACCTGCCTCAGTGTTGCCTTCACTACGGGTGGAAGAATCCTGACCTCATCAAAATTACATGTGAGACTCTCATACATGTAACATGTATCATCTTTTTCCTACCTACCGAAGCAAATTAAGGGAAAAAAAGCATTTTTTCTGGTCATTATATTGTAAAACTGTGAAGCTTGGCCATAGATAAGCTGTGTGTGTGTGTTTCTGAGTGCAGTTCTGTTTGTGTAAAATTTGAGAAACGCTTAAAGAGTCAGAAAAGACGGAGAAAGTCTGGTGAATGTTGCATTTCTGAGGCTGAACTGTCATCATTTTGTGAGATGATTAATAATTGACGTCCTTTGAAGACAGAACTGTATTTAACATTATGAAATGATATAGTTTGTCGCTTCATTTTTGTGTTGCTGTTCTGAAACATAAATGCCTGCTAGCTGTGACTTTTCAGTTGTTAGTAAAACAGGAACCAGGCTCTTCTGTTTCACTACAACCTTTCTTTTTGTTTCTGTTTTCCTTCTACTGTCCTTTTTCATGCCTCCACCCTATTCTCTCCCCCCACCACCCCTCCCTTCACCCACCCCTCTCCCTCTCTTTGGGTCATTAGCATGTTGCTGATGGGGGCCGGTCATCCATTGAGCGGAGCAGGGAGGTTTGGCCGGGGCTGCAGCAGGCCTGTCAGGGCAGGTCATTAAGAAAACGACGGGTCGGGGAATACACAGACAAGGTTGATTGGTTTCCTGCAGCCGTCAGCAGAGCCCTGCAGCATCTCCTGACCCTGTGAGCCCCATCTAACCTGCACAACACATACATACCTGCACCAGCACCAGAACACACCCCGACACACACATGCACACACTTCTCTATACACATGAACGCAGAAAACTTGTGTATATAAGGCCACACAAAAACACAAATGTAAAGTTTGCACACACACTCACACACACACTCACACCTGACCCCGCCCCTGACCAAAAGACTAAAGACTGGCAAAGGACAGAGAGCCACAGCGAAGCGATTACCCCGATCCTGATCCGCATAACCCAGCCTGTTGCCACTTTTTAAGATCTGCTAGCAACACTGTGCAGCCTGGCACTAATCCAGACAGCTCGCCTGCTGCCCCCACTCATGTGACGGGGTCGTGGGTGGAGCCAGAGGAGAGGAGAACCACTTAAAAGGAGAACTGACTACATGAATTGACAATGAGTTGTGATATTGTTGCGGCCTCGCCTTTGGAGTCGGTTCTGCAGCAACAGTGGAGGGAAAAAAAGTGAAGTTGACCCCAGTTTTCTTTAAAGGTCATATATGGGATTGAATGCAGCTGTGTGCAGGGAGGGGCTCTGTCATGCGTGCATAGATGGAATGCTACCCAGCATCCATCTCTGCTGTCTGTTGTGCTGTGAATGTCAAACCCAGAGGCTGTGACACCCACCGCCCTTCCAATCCCCTTTCCCTTTACGCCCCCTACCCTACCTGACCCTCTAGTCTCAAGCCTACCTGATTAACAGAGCCTCCCGCCTGAGGCTTCTGAGCTCCAAATGAGCCTTATAATAATGTTACCTCAAATGTCAAAGCCAGGGTTATTAGCACGTGTGTGTATGTGTGTGTGCGTCCAGAGGTGTGTGTGTGTGTGTGAGTGTGTGTGTGTGTGTGTGCGTCCAGGGGTGTGGTGCATGGTGTTGCAGGGCCAGAGCGTCCTGTGTAGCCGCCTCAGCCGCCTCAGCCGCCTCAGCCGTCCCCTCGGTGTAATCAAATGCATTAATGTGTAAAAATGCCATTTAGCACAACACGTCCGACTGCAGGCTGGTTAGCGGACGCTGATGGACAGGGGGGGGGTTTGACTGACAGTCCCCGGCTGTGGCCTGTCTGTGGGTGTCAATGACACACGAGCCATTCTTCATGCTTAGGCTCAATCACAGAGCTAGCTCTCTACTCATGGGGCAGTTATGCAGTCTTAACATGCTGGCTAAATAACACGCACACAACACACACACATATGAGACAGTGCACAAACTCTGGCATTAGCCCACTCATAGTGATTGTTAATGCACAATATAATTGCTAATGGGAGCTGTCTTCGGGGTGAAGTGGTGTTAACCTTTGATCAACCCTAGGTCAACCACTTATAGGCTAGATAGAATTCATTACTTTTTACCCACTTCATCATCAGCATCTGACTGACCAATTTCACACCCGTGACAATGACAAACACGCGAGCAGAGGAATGAAAGAGGCAGAGATAGCCTCCTTCTGAAACTCTTTTATGGCTCCGACTAAATCCTATTTATTTTTTTTGCTCTGTCTTGAACATTAAACTCATTGCGATTGTCGATGCACCATGCGAGGCTTCACTGATTAGATTTTTTTTTTGTTTGTTTGTTTGTTTGTGTTCAAAATTCCAGCCAAAAGTGTTTCCCTCAGCCAGCCAGCTAGCCAGTCAGTCATCCAGCTAACAAGTCAGCCAGCCTGCAGAAACTGGATGTCAGGGAGTCTGTGTTTAACTCGCTGTGGCTGCCACAGCACAACACAGCCGACCAGGCGGCAATTAAGATGTTAATAGATAGCTTCATAAGGACGACAAACCGGAGGGAGGGAGGGTGGAAAAGACCCAAACCGCAACAGATTTCCAAGACTTCTAATTAATAGCGATGGCAATTAAAGTGTAATTCAGCCCATTTCCCTCTGTAGCGTTTCCTCTCTCCCTCGCCTCCAATTGCCTTTTCTCACTCGCCAAAAGCACTGGAGGGTTGTGACGCATGCTCTTTTTTAATGTTCAGATTTCTTCCGTGCACCCCGTCGTTGGCAGTTTTGATAAAAAACCTCCGTGTCGTATAAGTGGGCAAATAAGTGAGTCACCTCCGAGCGGCTAATCCTCCTCTTAAGATATCCTGTTAAAGTGGTATTATGTGTGGACGAACATGTATATTTTGCATTCGTATGTCATGTGCATGTTGTTGTTGTGTGTGTGTGTGTGTGTGGATGTGTGTGTGTGTGTGTGTGAGACAGTAGGGCCAAGCAGCAAGGCAGGGGCAGGTGAATGATAGCAACTCTAATTAGCAGGGTTGTGGCTCCGGTGCCGCGCTGCTCGAGAGACGAGTCGTCGGGGACTCCGAGGTGCCAGGCTCGGTGGGGGGAGGACTCAGAAAAACAGCTTTAATTGGTGGGAGTTATTTATAGACAAAGCACCTCTTTCAAGGTTAGTGGGTTAAGTCTGTTCGGTCCTCT
This sequence comes from Acanthurus lineatus, assembly GCA_029814665.1. Lineage (NCBI taxonomy): Eukaryota > Metazoa > Chordata > Actinopteri > Acanthuriformes > Acanthuridae > Acanthurus > Acanthurus lineatus. The sequence continues at coordinate 23,596,752 of JAPZDV010000022.1, forward strand.
GCGGGGACCGTCACGTTTGGTGGCAACAAACAGACTTCTGCCAAAAAAACCTGCCCAACCTCTCCATCTCTCTGGAGTCACAGAACCGCACACACACACACACACACACACACACACACACATCGAAAAAAACCCAACGCCACACACATACACGTACGTGCCACACAACTGGGACGCACCTTTCCTATGCACTTAGACATGCTTGTTGACACTCTGGGCTTTGTGTGGAGCTGCACAGAGTGAGCAATAGAACGAAAATGATGGAGAGAAGACGCAAGAAAGTGAGAAAGAGAGAGAGAGAGAGAGAGAGACGTGGATGGAAAAGACAAGGTGGGGAGGTTGCTCCTGGGTTGAATCCCTCATTGGAGGCGTCTTCATCTGCCGCCCAATCCTCCCGGGGGCCCCTACTTCTCCATTTCATTAGTTTGTCAGCCTGCACGAAGGATTGTGCATTAGGCCTTTAATTTAGTGGATAGCCAGAGGCTGGCTACGCTGCCTGGTGCAGCCACTCTCAGCTCCAACAGGCTGGAATCTAACTAGGATCAGCTTAGCTCAACTTAATGCAGACACACTTACACACCACACACACACACAGTCACACACACACACTCTAACCACCCAGTGAGAGATAGAGAAAAGGTGGGAGGTTCATTTATGTACTGTGTCTGTCTATGTATCTGTCTATACCTGTTTATCATGGTGGCTGAGAAAGGTTCAGCAAATCACTTAAACGTAAACCATTTGAGAAACTTGTTCCCAAATTCAAGCAGCAAGAAGATGCGCACTGCAACTACAGAAAACACACTAATAATGCAAGTTGCATGCAACGGAAGAAACGAAAACACTGCTGATATGCAACAGAGAAAGTCAAACACTCATGAGTGGTTGTTGGAAAAAGCTAACACTTATCATTTTAGCTTAATATTCTGATTCTATGACTCAATATTCTGTAAATATTGGCTTTACTGCTTTAAAATGACCTTCTACTTGGGTGTTTATGAGTTTTTTAGTCTCCAATAAACTTCTACTTTGCTGTATAAGACTTAAAGCATCACTCTATCCATCCATACATCTGCATGTATCCATCAATCTACTGTCATCTGCTCCGTTTTATATGTATGTGCAGTATCACTTAGTGATGAGCCATATAATTAGTCCCACCCTTTGGAGGGTCTCTCCAGCGGTCCGGGCTGATAGCGGCTTCCTTCAGTGTGTGTGAAGTGATGCTGGTAGCGATACTCGTGGCATCAAAGGCTTTCCTCTCAGACTGAAGGAGCTGCACTTTGAGGGCCCGTCTCTCAATGTCACTCAAGATATCTATTCAGCAAAACTGACATGCAGTGGGGCTGCGGAGGACTGGGTGGGATGTGGGTGGACTTCCAGCAGAACGACTGCATGTCACACTCGTGTGTGTGAGCGTGTGTGTGTGTGTGTGTGTGTGTGAGCGTGTGTGTGTGTGTGAGCGTGGCAGCCGTGCCCTCACACACTGGCAGAGAAACACAGTCACATGGAAACAAAGAGAAAGAGACAAAGACTGAAAAAGACAAAGTCGCCCATCTGACGCCGCAGCTGAGAACGTCCCTTCACATCTTCTCTTGTTTTCTTCTTAAGTGCTGCTCCCCTCTTCTCTCCCTGTGACCCACCTCCCCCCTCCGACTTTTAACCCCCCCATAGCACCTCTCTCACTCTCGCTCGGCCTCCCCGGCTAACTCCATGGCGTTCCCCCTCCCTTGTTTTTTTGGGGATGGAAGAGGAGGGCTTGAGGGGGTGTTGTGGCTGTTGGTGGGTATGGGGGGGGGCCTTCTTTTGTTTCCTGTTACAACATGCATTTCATGGGGAGGCCTGGCTTCTGACCCTGCCGAGCACACACTGCGCCAGGGCTGGGAGCTCCGAGGGAAAGGCCCATCTGTGGCATCCATCAGGGCTGCGCTCTCCCGCTGGGGTACTGTCAGAAGCCGGAGGGGGTGGTGGTTGAGGGGAGGCTTGAGGGGGCACAATGGGGAGGGGGCCGAGGGGGTGAGGTTAGTTGAAGAATGGGGATGAGGGGGGTAAAAAATCAGGCCGAAAAAACAGACTTAAGGAACACAGGGTACTCCTAAATTTAAAGCAGAGCCGAGGGGGAGGAGGAGGAGGTGTGTGTGTGTGGGGGGGGCAATTATGTGTTTATGCATGTGTGTAATTGAAGCAAAGAATGTAGAATAAACATTGAAACATATGGAGCAAAGAAGCTCAAGGAAGCAGGAGTGAGGTGGACATTAAATGTCCCTGCTCTCTCTCTCAGAGAAGGGGGGGGGGCATGTTGCATAATCCAACACTTTAAAAATAAAAATATCTTTAAATTCAGCAATAAATCAACAGAAAAAAAACCATCTTAACATCTGAGGGACCCCTCGTTCACATTGCAGGAGCTGATTCGCACACAAATGGACGCAGATGAAACGATTGTTTTATTTTTTGCGGGGGGGGGGCATACCAGAGACGGAGGTTTTCAAATACCAGGAGCTCAGGTGGAAGCTGCCGACGGTGGAACTGAAAGACACCAGATGTTGCTCTCTGCCTTCCCTCCGCCGTTCCTCTCCCCTCTCTGAAGACTCTCTTATGTTGTTGCACATACCTGAGGCAACAGAGGTAGAAAAGTGGATTGGTTTGAAGGTCAGTTTAAATAAAAATACTTCAGCGAGTATGACAGGCAGGGTGTGCTCGGGATAAATGCAGTGCTCTCATGCCAGCTCGCCAGAACTGATTGATTGACTTGTAAGATGTCACGGACAGGCTGGGGAGGCAGGGAGGAGGAGAGAGAGAGAGAGAGGAAGAGAGATGGCGAGAAGGATATGGCTACTGTTGGATGGGAGATGGGACGTATATATATGTGTGTGTGTGTGTGTGTGTGTGTGTGTGTGTGTGTGTGTGTGGTTGGATGCACACACACACACGCACACACACAGCTGGCCGGCTCTGGCCTGGTTCTGGTCAGTTGCCCGTGGCCACGGCGGGCACAGGAGTCAGCTGTCAGTTTGTGACGGATTGATACAGACACCCCCACCCCCCCACCACCACCCCCCTCAACCCTCAGCCCCTGACACTCCCAAACCTCCACCTCCATCCCTCAATCCCTCCAGCCTTCTACCTCCCTCCCTCCCTCCTCCATCCTCCCTCCTCCCTCCTCCCTCCTCAGCAGCCAGCCCATGCCTGGTAGGCATGTTTGAGTGGAGACGTATTGAGGAGGTGGGGGGGCTGGAAGAGGGGGAGCGAGCCTCCATCTTGACTGTGGCCTGTATTAGAACATGCCCTCCTGTCACCTCCGCTCAGCCGCTCTGTGGGCTTCATATCTGTTAGCCGTGTTAGCTACGAGGCTGCGGTCCTTCTATCGCTTCATCTGGCCAGCTGACAGCAGCCTGCTGGAGGTCCGTCTGTGCCTGTTGTCCTGTCCAATGAGGGCTGGATGTCTTACTCTCCAGCAGCCTCTTAACTCTCTGGTGGATGATGCTGTAAAAACGTAGTGGACCACAGGTTGCCACGTTTTTATCAAAGCGGCGACACGATACGTTTGTGTAGCAAATAAAGAGGCAATGCACTGATTTTAAACATGAGGATCATTGAGCCACTTAGCCTGTGAAAACAGGCTTTGTGGGAAATGTAGGATCTGTTGTGTTTGGAGTCAGACTGGTCTTGATATTTAAGCTTTTACAGCATTTTAATATTCTTTATAAAATTTGTCTCCAAGTCATCAAACTTAATGAAAATGAATTACTAAATCACAGGAGCTTCCCTCCTTACAGGACCTTAGAGCCACTCAAAGGTGCCACTTTTTGTCTGTAGTTGCCACATTTAAGTGAATTAAAATGTTGACTGTCACAAAATTTCTTTTATTGCACTTGATTTAATAACTACAGTGATCTGGGCTACTGTCTTTTACTCACATGAAGTGTGGCACTGCTGCTACAAACTATAACAAACAAAACACACCAGCTCACAGTGTCGAGGAGGCACAACTGCACTGACCACAATGTACTTTTGAAATGTAATCAGTTACAGATCAATAGTTACCCTTTTAGCATCAATATGAGGATCAACATGGGAATGAAAACCAGTTGTCTCTGCTGAGATCCCGCTGACGTAACAAGATCTCCAAACTAAAGACACCATGAGCAGAAAATAATAAATAACACATTAAAGTTAGTGGACATGGAGTTCAGATTGATATTTTGTCAGAATAAATAAACTGTTGCCTTGTTGCCTCCAAAACAGCACATGTGATTCAGATCTGATGCTCCTATTGGCAGAACAGAACCATTTCTGGTTTATATTTCAAATATTTTACATGGTCACACTGTCAGGTAGATGCTAGAACTGGTTTTTTAGGCTTTTATCACTTAAAATGGTGATTTTTTTAATGCAGAAAAGTCTAAATAACTGAAGAGCCTCATCTGATTTCCCACATATTCCTTTTACTCGTATCTTCCATTTGAACTCGTGTCTGATCGTCTCCTCTTCCCTTTTTTTTTACTGTATCTCAGCCTGGCTGTCAATATCGACATTGAGATCTCTGAGCCTCTATCTGTCCCTGTCTCTCCCTCCACTCCTTTTTTTCTCTGTCTGTCTGTCTGTCTGTCTGTCTGTCTGTCTGTCTGTCTGTCTGTCTGTCTGTCTGTCTGTCTCTCTCTGTCTATCTCTTTCTCCCTGACCAGTGTGAAGTGTAATTGAAGGAGCAGTCTTCACATGGCCCATAGGCATGGAGGGGACATTGTGTGCGCTGTGGCGGCAAATTGCTCTCCTTGCTCTTCTGAGCCTATACCTCTCCTTCACTTCTCCTCTCCTTCTCCTCCTCCTCCTCCTCCTCCTCCTCCTCCTCTTCTCTTCATACTCTGCCCATACTACTTTATTAGTCAGCCCTGTCTGTCACCTCTCTCCTCTCCTTTTCCAACCTCCCTCTGCTATCTTACTCAACTCTTCTATTTTTTTTTTACTATGGTTTCTTCAACGATTTAAAATACTAACTTTATATGATCTGAGATATCATAATGCACTTGCATATTATAGGTGAGATTACACTGAAAAGTGACAAGGATGGAGAGAGAGAGAAGGAATGCAAACCTCTGAGATCATAAACTAAATTCTCACCGAGGATGCTGACAGCACCTGCTGCAACGTCCCACGGGGGACCGTCATTTATCAGCTCAAAATTTCACTCGAACGTGAGGAAACGCTGCGACGTGGCTTCAGAAAGACCGAGCAATTAACTGTTTGCTACATTGGTATATCGGTCTGCCAGTCAAACAGACAAACAGCAGACCCACAGGTCTTGTCCAAGCATGGCGCTCGAGTAAAACAGTGAAGTGTGAGCTGCAGATGAGGAGGAATTGAGGATGCATGAAGGGAGTCGAGAGAGGTGTGGGGGGGGGGAGTGAACACACACACCCACTTGGGTTAGTGGAAGTGACAGAGCATCTATGATAGGGGGGTTGGATGCGAGAAGTCTCAAATATGAAGAGCGATTTTTCGAGCAGCCTGCCTGGAGAGAAGCACAGCGAACAGGAAAGAGCCACAGAGAACGAGCGGGTGAGATAGACTGAGGAGAAAACCTGAGGGAGGGAAAAACAGGGAGAGAGGAAGAGCAGCATTCGGTCCGAGACGAAGAAGCGCATGCTTCATTAAGTGAGGAAGTAATCCTGGCTAATTAAGGCTCTCCATGACAGCACTGTCAAGGATGACTGATCCTTCAAATGGCACCTCCCTCTCCTGACTGACAGCCAGCCTGCTCTCACCGCTTTGAAGGTGAGAACTTTCTTACTTATTCCCACAGCTTTTTTTTTTCCTTTCTCTTCCTTCGTCGCCTCTTATCCCCAATTCAAAGTGTTTTTCTTTGTTTTGGTATCTCATTATCATTTTGTAGGCAAGTGTATGTGAGTGTAAAGGAGGGGAAAAAGTGTGTGATGGCTTGTTTGTGTATTTGTGGGTCTGTATGTATGTATGTATGTATGTATGTATGTATGCTTTCTTGCATGCAGAGTGTGTGTGTGTGTGCATGTGTGTATGGATTCGCAGTACCTGGGCAAAATACTAGAGGAAATCAGTGGATGGAAGGCGCAGCTCATTGATTGCTTGACTAATTAATCAGCTGCATTGGCTCCATGTGGATCCGGGTTTATTGAGTGGAGGCTTGGCGCAGGGCCCTTTATGAGCCCATAATGATTCCTCAGCCCACGGAGTCAGGGCCTCATCTGGCCTTTAGCACAGCTGTGGCAAAACTACACAATACAGAAGCTTAGAGAGCAACAACGTCTTGGCTAAATGCTCATCCTGTCGTTAAATGTAAACTTTGATGTGATTGCGGCGTCGATACATCAGCTCGGGCAACGTGAACCGCGTGTGAATGCAGAGCGGCATGTTTGGATCTTATATACGGGCTTCATTTTCACAGCGGGGTGCTTACTCTACATGATCCGTTATGAGCACCAACTAGATACCAAACAACCACATGTGTGCACTGACCTATGCCATTCGCAGAGGAGCCATGTTGACAGTTAGTGTCCCCCTGCAGGAGAGCCCACATGAAGCAGCAACCTGAGCTGAAACCAGAGAGAGCAGAGGCCATGCTAAATGACCCAGACGACCAGACAGGGTTGTACCGTCCTGCCCGACATCAATCCTTGCCTGCCTGCCTGCCTGCCTGCCTGCCTGCCTGCCCCCCCCCCACCTCCGCCCAGCTCGTCGCGGCCTAGCTCAACCTAGACCGTCCCAAAAACGGAGGGGGACCTCGACGACCAGCTCGTAAACATGCCTATAAAAGTCCTGTTTGTATTGCACCAGAGTGCAGCTCTGTCCCAACCTTCCCCCCCCAGGAGCTCACGTGAGCGAGCACTTAGAGATGACCGACTATCTTGGGTCTATGGCAATCTGAGTGTCACAACAGGTGTCTCTGTGGATGTGTGTGTGTGTGTGTGTGTGTGTGTTGCTTCTATAATATACGGTATCATTGTTCTGGATCGTGTTTATGCTAAAGCTAAATCTATGAATGATTAGCATGAGAGGAAAAATCATTTTAATTTAAAAACGCTGTTTTGTGATGCGTTAGGATGATGTCACGTGTTTGGGAAGCAAATATCCGGTCCTGTGCATGTTTTTCAGCGTGGATGCATATTTATCCGTGAGCCTGTTGGTATGTGTTCAGATACTTAAAGTGGATGAGTCCACTCTCCTCGGCTCCGTGGGGATTTTTTAATGGGTGGCTGCATTAACACAGCCAGGCTCTAATAGCCTCCTTGAGGTTTTTTTTTTTTTTTTCTCTCCCTCAGAGTGCCAGCAACTCATGAAATAGATGATTTAACAGCAAGAAGCCTCTCCATCACACGCAGAGTTGGAGATAAAAGCCAACTCGAGTTGGAGAGGCAGTGAGCTCAGGGACTGGGCATCAGTTTATCCAAACCCTCCAACCTCCAGTAAAATTAAATACACAAATTATAGTTGGATTCTTTTTCACTATGTCTGATGTAAAATACATAAGCTATAAGTTTACATTTTGCACTGCATTGCCAATTTGTACTGTAAATCAGAAAAAAAGACAACCTATTGAATACTGACAGGTTTAATTATGGATTAGCTCTCAGAATCATGGATCTCAGAAGCTTCATGGCTGTGTCACAACAGCTGGCAGTGGGCTCTCATGCTGCTGCTGCTGCTGCTGCTGCTGCTGCTGCTGCTGAGATGGACAACAGTGGCTTTCTCCCATTCAATCTCATAAGCTCCCTCTGTAAGCTCCCTGGTTCCCTCGGGTGGCTGGACTGGAGCTAAAGCACTAAGACCCAGGCAGTTAAAGTTTACAGTGTCGTAAAGAGGTCTCACATGGGCCAACTCTCTAAAGATAACGCTAAATACACAGTGATTACAGTGTATGGTCAGTGGGTTGGAACTTGGAACTGCAGATGGACACAAAGATGATTTGCAGATTGTAACTGAGCTACATGTACAGGCATAAATGTGCGAGACGAGGTCAGTGTGTGTGCCTGCAGAAAGGTGTGTGTGTCCACACACATCTAGTGGATTTCTCTCTTAACACCACCCAATGTGTGCTGGGTGAACTGAATCGTACAAGCATGCATGTTTTTTATCCAACTTTTCACCTAAATTATCACTATAAACATTTAATACAATGATTCCTGTGACTTTCACTGCAGAAATGTAAAATGAGTTTGAATCAGAGAAGAACAGGAGGCATCTGTAGCTTCACATCCTCTCGTTTCTGCTTTGCAGCCCCCCAAGGAGGCCTTATGAGTGAGTGCATGAGAGAGAGAGAGCGGGAGAGGGAGTGATTGTGTTTTAGAGTCAGTGAGCACATTGGGGCCATTTTTAACCACAGTCACAAGACGCCAGTATAGGGTTAGAACAGAGATGAGCTCCTGCTCTCAGAATAGTCCCTAGGAGGCCATGAGGCCCCCACCACTGACCCTGGCCCGCATTCCAGTTGGCAGACACACAGTTGTTGGGTCAGACATGATTCCTGTGTTGGCGAGGGACAACATGACATCGCGGGGGTGCGGGGTGGGGGGAGTGATGCAATGTGGCCCATTTTACAGCTGACAACTGCACTACATTTGGCTCGTCCCTATAAGGGGAAAAAAAGAAAAAAGCTGTTATAACGTGTGATTTCTGTGTTTATTTTTCTATCTGTGTTTCCTGGAGTCTTTCGCCGTATCCAAGCAGACTTCTCTCTCTTTGTTCAGCGGCGAAATGGTTCCCTAAATCATGCATCCTTTGCCATTTTCCATGCAGCAACTCCCTGCCTCCTTACACCCCTCCCTCTGAAGCTTGGACATAAAAATACCCCTCTATTGCTTGCATGATGCATGCCTCAGATAGCTTCCACTGGGAATAAAAAGACCTAAATACAGGAGGACAATTTCGAGTGGAGGACGGAGGGTCGGGTCAAGGTGATGGGGTACAGTGGCGGCACGGAGAGGGAGTTTCAGTCCACCTTAAACAGCTGACTGTATTGTGTTACGTCAGGGAGCAGGACTGGTGAGCTAAAAACTGCTGCCCTTGGCAGTGAATGATAAAATTGTACGATCATAATCAGAATGGAAAGAATGACGGAAAGTGAGATAATGGAGCAGAATCTTGAGGTCAAAGGTGAGGTCGATTAAAAGTGTGCAGTTGGGGGTAATTATGGAGTCAGAGGGGCTTAGCTTCTATATTTGTAAAATTCTGTAATTATTGACTGTTTGTGTTTTCTTAGGATATATAGTTACTCTTTAGGTGATTAAGTTAAAGATGCTTTATTTAATGTTTTGTTTGAATGTATGAAGACAGTTTCATGTCTTTTAGTTAACATCCACCAA
>JAPZDV010000022.1:23606186-23621569 GCA_029814665.1 Acanthurus lineatus
AGTTTCATGTCTTTTAGTTAACATCCACCAAGCTGCCATACACTTTTTTCTTCTATAGCAAGATTCAAACCAGACATTAACCCTGTACATACATTACGTTGTACTAATTTGACCCCTGTAAAGGAATTCTACTGTGTTTACTGCTAAATGTTACATGTAGCACCTTTAACTTTTCAAATCAAGATGATAAATCACAGTGTACTTTGCTTGTTTACTTACACCGCTACTTCTTAACACTAAGCAAGAAAAGATGGTTTTAACGATAATTAAAGCTTCAATAACCTTTCAAAACACATCTTCCCTTGCACTTAACAAAGCGTGTGTTATGCCCCTAAAAATAGGGAGAAATAATTGCTAGGATAATAAGTTGGCGTTTCCCTGAGCAAGAACTTTACTCTTAGGAGTTTTACAAAAATAACAAAACAGTTTATAAATAGAAGCGATCTACAGTATCACCTGAGAAAACTCTCTTTAACTCATTCTACTGTCAAGTGCAAAACTACTGAAGCTCGGCCAACTCTTTGCAAAAAGTCACCGTATATCACAGTGCAAAACTGATCACAGTATGTATAAATATAAATTCACAGTTTAACTCATCAGAGCTATGAGTTTACCAAGCAGGAACTAACTCACAAATACACTTTTCTACATTAACTTAACTTAAAGCTAATTTACTCACACTGTCACAAAAACATTCTCTTAACACATTAGAGATGCTGGTGAGTTACGACAGACTCATTACCTCTGTTTAAGGTCCACGACATGCACATCCACACAATTTTACTCTTATGAGGAAAATGCTGCCATATTTCACAGGCAGGTGGGTGGAGACAAGAGCAATCGATCCAGCAATCATGCAGTTTTTATTAAAAGGATAAAGTATAAAGTATAATCAACACTAATTCAGCATTTTAATTCTCTTGTGTTGTAACTATGAACGTCTAATCTATTTAAAATCACCACAGATTTGAATATTATTACATACAAAGTTATTATCATGTTTTTAAAATGAATTTACTGTGATCGAAGTGCCTTTTTTTTAGGTTTTCACACATGCAACATCGTAACTGATCTAAAAACAGTGAAAACTGAAGGGTAACTTAACAGGAGCACTCGTCTGAAGCTAGCTAAAGCTTGTCAACCCGCAAAGAAATCAAGATTCACAACGTTCATGAGCCAATGACAGAAAAAAGCTACTCTGCTTCACAAGTCCCTGCTTTCTACAAAGGGACACAATCAACACGGAAACATTGATTGTGGAAATGGAAAACAAAGAAAAGATGAATATTGGCGACCTAGCTTCAAGAGAAAATACCCACTGTGGCCTTTAGAGGGCAGCAAAAACACAACTAATGCATAATTACACAACATGAGCTCCTTTATGAAGCAACACTATTCTAAAAGTAGATATCAGTATCATCTAATTGCTGTCTATTTTAAGTTTGAACTGCTCCGTTCTCCTCGCTTGTCCTGACGGCACGTCGCTGGTTAAACGCCTGATCTGTTTCTTTAAAAACTGTTCTCCGTGTTCATGCGTTTACAAGCAGCCACGACTGCGAGCAGCCCAGTATGACTTCACCCTCCTCCTGTTGGCGAGATGGAAGTCAGATCCTCGCTCAGGAGTGTCGTGGCAGTGGTTGTTGTTTTCTCCATCCACACTTTTTCCAGCCAGCCTGGCAACTCCAACCGTCGACACTTCAGTCACAAGCCGGCTCCTCTGACCCCCGTGCACCCGCCGTCCCCGAGCACGAGTGTTGCAGACACTCGCTTTGGAGACTAGCTGTGTATATGGAGATTGAGCGCTGATCTGTGTCTCCCCGGTGGGAACGAGTGTATGGAGTGTGGTATGGAGAGTTGTATGGACTCTGTCTTTTATTTTCAACACCCTACTCCCAGGTGGTGACAGCCCAGTGCTAAGTGCGGTAATAGCCAATTGATTTTGTTCCCTTTTTTTGTTGGTGGCTAGACATAAATCAAAGTGTCTGTCAGGACCTCGATGTAGTCGGGAGGGTGAGTGTGTGTGTGTGTGTGTGTGCGTGAGTGTGTGTGTGTAATGGGGGTAGTAAAGGTTCTGTTTGGACTGGAAGAGTGTCAACAATTAATCCAGCCTCTGATCTGCAGGCCACCGCTTTCCCCGACCCGCAGTCACAATCCACTCGGGACAGAAGCTTCGCGATCAGACTAAAATTAACACACAGAGTCGTCGTCTTATAAAACCACTTGGGGTTATTTGTTTTTTAATCTAAATTCAGACAGATTTCTACATTCAGATTCACAAAGCTGATACTGAACAATCAGTTTGTGTCTTAAGATTTGAATGGAAATCTAAAATTGACTTTTTATAGCTTACTTTGCTTTTCTTGCTCATCGCCAAATGGGCTTTTAATTATGTAAAAAAAATAAAAATGCATTTATTTCACAGAAAATGTTCCCTGATGAGCTCAAAAAACTGCGATCTCCCCCCTCTCTCTTGCGAGAATCTGAGACAAACGGAGAAAGAGGTGGAATCGTGGAGAACACAGATGTGAGGAACACTGGAACCATGTTAATCCTTTTAATTCAATTATGGTAAATAGAGAAAGAGCTTCCTTCTAAACAAAACACAGTATGCAGGAGTTCAGCAGGCAGCGGCGGGGGGAGCCTCTGATGTAGGCAGGCTGCCCAGTGGGAGGCCTGGTGGTCTCCTGGGATACCTCCCAGCTCTTGAGCCCCCTACTGGGTCCCCCCCCCCCCCAGCCCCAAAAGGCTCTCCCTGGCTCAGCACTAGCCTGTGGAATAGGGTGGCAGGGACCAGACAATATGACTAAAACAATGGGCTTTGAACCACACACACACACACACACACACACACACACACAGTGCTGAGGCCAGCTGTGGCCATTCCTATACAGACTTAGTAGGGAGGTGGAGGAAGACGGAGGGAGGTTGGATGGCGTGTAACGTGTCAGGATTGAGTATTAAATGGGGATCTGCCAAAGTGCTTTGGGGCCTGGCTGGCCTGCTCCTCCTGTGCAGCGGTAACCTGCTAACCCAGGCCAGACTGACACCAGCACCTCCTCCTCCTCCGCCTCCTCCATGAAAGAGAGAGTCTGTTCCTCAGGATGAACACAGGACGGAGAGGAGGAGAGAGGAGGAGGAGAGGAGAGGCGGAGGGGGGGGCTGAGAATGGGAGTATGTTTTCGAAACAGTTAGACAATCTGTTTGGATTAGGCCCACTGCCGAAGAGACATGGAAATGATGGGCAGCCGGGACGAGGGGAGGAGAGGAAGAAGGAGAAGAGGAGGAGGAGGAGAGAGGAGAGAGGGAGGGAGGGAGACAGATGGAGAGGAAAGAAGGTGGTGGTGGTGGTGGTGGTGGAGGGGTTGAGTGGAGGCTGGGGAGGGAGGTGAGGAGAGGAGAAGGGTCGGAGACTGGAATCTCAGGATCTAAGGCTCTTTTGGCTTGATGGTTCCCAGATGTTGCAGGGCCCCTCCTCGCCGCTCCCCCCGCCCCCCCTCCTCGGTGTTTCTCTGCTCTGCTGTGAATACACAGGAGCCCAGTTAGCCATGCGGGACAGATGGGTCAGTGGCTGCGTGGAGATGGGCCTCCTGTGGCACAGAGGGTGGGGGAGAAATGGGAGGCGAGAGGCATCCTCTCCTCCCAACAACCACGGGCCAGAGAGGGCAGACCTGGCTGTTTTTTCTTACCCCCCACCCACCTCCTCTTTACTCTTTACTGGGCAATTTCAGAGGGGAGGAGTGTGTGTTAGTGTGTGCACATGTGTGTTTTTTCATCTGTGTGTGTACACATGTGCATGTTTGCATACACTCACGCATGCTTTTTTTTGCAAAGACTACAAGCTGCAACACACAACAAACAACTGAGAGCAAAATGAAAAACCGTCATAAAACCGCAGCAACGTGCATATTTGTCTGAATTAGTTTCTGGTGTGTGTGTGTTTTTTTATTGAACACTGCGGTGACTACAGTGCAGACTCACAGGACGCAGGTGCCTGGTCACCCTGAGCCGGCGCTGAAACTCGGACTCTGTCAGATTTACAGCCTCTGGCTACAGACGGCCATGTTTCAGGATGACGCCGTGTTCTCGTCCACCTATCTGCTAAAACGCTCACACACTCCTTCGCTGTGCTTCACCGTGCCTCCGCCCCGCCTCGCCTCGGTCTCTCTCCTTGGCTGCAGAGGAGGTTTTTTCGCGGCCGTATATTAGCAAGTTGTTGACTGGTCACTGAAGCGCACATTTGTCAACATATTAGAAGGTGTCAACGCTTAAAAAAACAGCCCGTTAGCCCACCTACCTTTATGAACCCGAGAATTACAGGAAGGGGAACGCTTCGGCACAGGTGGTAACGATGGAGTTACTGCATGTGGTTTGTGAACTTTTAACACATTTGTTTTCAATTAACTCTTTTTTTTAATTGGCAAATCTCATAAGCACATTAACTAACTTTAACATTTTAACTGCTAAATATTTAAGAGTCGCTGCTTTAAGAGAAAAACCGGTGATCTGTTCCTGCTGGTCCCGCTGCAGTAAAAGTCATTTACAGTCATTTGCATTTACAGTACCAGCAGGTTTTCTTACATGTGCTCAGCTCGGAGGTGTTCTGTGTGGTCAGTCGAAGTTTTGGGGGGGGGATAGGGGTGGCTTACACGATGTAATCCTATGGTTGGAGGTCTTGTGAAGGCTGTTGTATCACTTAATTGTGAACTAGTGTTGGTGAATGTGTGTTGGTTCCAATCTGAGGGGTTTCTGTATCCTTCTGGGCGCTTTTAAAACCCCCCGAGCCACACGAAGGGAATAATTCACAGAAGCACTCACTTAATTTGTGGTCATGGTTGCCAGATATGGAGAGAGACATTCTATCTCCCCGGAGAAGGGGAGATATCCTCCTCTGGACGGAGTGGGGGAGGGTATTTTTGGAGCATCTCATGGCTATTACAGGAGACCTGGGGATGGGAATATGCCTGCATGTGTTAGTGTGTGTGTGATGTGAAAGAGGGGAGGAATTGAGGAGGGGGGGGGGAGCTGCTATGATCAGGATTCCACAGCTGGCTCATGTCACGCCTTTGACCCTTTCTCCCCCTCCTCCTCTCCTTGCGTACTCCCCCCACCGACAAAATAAAAAGTCTAGACTCGCGCTCTGCGTCTCGCCACTTCACAGAAACAGACGGAAGTCACGCGGAGGCAGACGAGACGAGCGAAGCCGTAACTTTCTCTTTCCCCGAAGGACTCAGTTCACAGGGCCGCTGCTCATGGCAAGACACGGTGTCTATTAAGCCCATTAATAAATAAAGAAAGGCAATAGCGCCACCAAAGAAATAGATATCACACTATTACTTATTTAACCGCTCTGCTGAATTATTTATTGTTTATTCCAAATGATCTTCTTTTTTTTTTTTTTATTTGCAAGGGTGCACGTTCAGCTTGGGTATCCCATGCGAACGCCACCAGCGCCGGATGATTTGGACGGCCAAGTTCAACTTGGATGAGTTTTGTGAGGTGGTGGGGAGGCGAGGGGGGGTGGATTACGCTCGGCTGCTGGTGCAAGACTGCTGCAGAGGGTTTTTTGGGGGGGTTGGGGGGGGGTTTGGATCCTTGATGATCGCGTTACTGACATCAAAGAATAAGTGCACCAAAGTCAACAGCCAAGAAGCATTAAACAGCCACCGAGAGGCAGACGCAGACACAAACTCGCTCTCTTCCTCTCTCTCACACTCGTTTACTCTCCACGTCTTCCTCGCTCTCTTCCTGAAACACTTACGGTCCGTGGAGGGAGATAAATTATGGGCCTAGTGGCTTTTTGAAGTCTGCTCGGCATCAACACCAATAAACGCCAAGCATGGCCCGCCTCCCTGCTCCTAAATTAAGTACTTATTACCTCTGGTGTGACTTGGACCGTGCGGACCGTAGCAACAGAGCGCCGGGGCAGCGCCGAAGGCCTGAGGTCGGCGGTGATGAGAGGCGGTGGAAACAAGCGGAGCACATGTCCTCTAATGAAATAAAGACCTCGGCTGTACACAAGCTGAATGATTTACGCTGATGCGTCGCGGCCTCTGAGAATTCACGAGTCAAACCTTGTGCGTGACTCTTTCACTACCTGGCTCACATGTCCTAATGGATGCTAATCATCCAGCCGGTCCGCAGCGCTCTGTTTGTCGTGAGTTTATAATTTCCATACCTCTTAGCTTGCGGCGCACTTCAAATTAATCATCATTACCAACATATTCCCATTAAACTGATTGCTGAAACCGCACAAAAAGGCCATCAGTCGGTTGGATAACGTGAGACAGTGCTCTGATTCGACTTCTGGGTCGGTTACGCAACATCGGTTCTGCAGAACTATGAACTGGAAAACAGTAGCTGGCATCCTTATTAAATTAAATGCCACAGTTACCAAGTATAAAAATATAAACAGCTTAAAAACAAAAGGATGGAGACGTGCCAAAGCACACTGCGAAGAGAGGAGAGTGAAGTTGAGCAAGAGCAGGCAGCTCACTCTCCTCGGAGCACCCTTTAAAGTGGTGCCAAGGCCCTTTTCTGGTGCCATGGAGCTACATCTGCCTCCAGGGAGGGATGAGGTGCCGAGCAAACACCTCCTCTCCTCCTCTTCTCCTCCTCTCCCCTCCTCCTCCTCCTCCTCCTCTCGTTGCCTGACACACGCCTGTCTGGCTGCTGCAGCGGGGAGATTGTATAATTCAAGTGTGTAAAACAGTCTTTTACGGCATTGTAAAGATTTACTATTGGAGTAAATAACGGTGGGAGAACAGGGCTTTTAAATGGAACCCAATCAATATGTCAGAGGAGGCTGCGGTGGAGGACAGGGCCGGTGTGTGTGACGCCACACACACACAGGTGGACGGATCAGATCGGTTAGCAGCACGCCCAGGAAAGCCGGGAGGAACTTTGAAAACCTTACGTCAGCAGAAAAAAAACGCCAAACAAAGCCGCGACGTGATCAATAACTCCGGGTTTTTGGATGTTAAACTGCTGCTTCACAGGATCAGACACAGAGGAAGTTACACAGGACATGAACGTGTCATGGGGAAGAATATCTTCAGCTTGTGTGGCGTAATATTTAACATTAATAACATGAATAATATCCATACACACACACACATGATGGTATAAATTCAACACTTTGCTCCCTCTCATGGATGCACACACACACACTCACACACACTCACACACACACTGGTGTTCAGAGAAATGCAGACATGCAATAAATTTCCAACCCTGTGAAAGCAGCATTGGCTGACACACACACACACACACACACACACACACACACAAACACAGCCCCTATAGACGCTCACACACTCGCACAGAGACACCCTGGCCTCATGAGCAATAAATCGCACAGCCCATCTAACAAGTTCATTTCCGGAGGCCAGAGAGGATGGGTCCTCTGACTCCGGAGTCAGCAGCCTTGTGAGGATCAATGGCAAGAGACGGAGAGCGAGGGGGCAAGGAATCGAGCCGAGATGCAAAAATCAATCAGCAATTTAATCGCTTCGGGAGGGGAAGACAGAAAAGGAAAAAAAAAAAGAGGGCAGAGGAGAAATCCACTGCGTTTTTACTTTTAAAAAAAAGCACCACTTTGATTTAACCCTTCGACATATCGTATACATCTCTGAGTTTTTTATTGAAGCTTTTCTCCACGACAGAAAAGACTCCAATGGGAGCAGATCTATTTTCAGACTCCAGATCACACAACTTCTGTTTTTTTTTTGTCACTCTACAGTCTGAGATAAGATTCGGTTAATGTGTCAGGAATAGAGTCGAGCTTAAATAAGAAAATCCATCGTGGAGCTTTGGCTCTTAAATGTGTACACGCCTTTTGTCAAAGCAGAAACAGTCGTTATGTGCATTCTGGGAAAACAGCATCTTCACTGAAAGATGCAGAGAAACAAACACCTTCCTCTCAGTGGAGCTGTGAGGTCAGATCTGTGTGTGAGAGACTTTTCACTGAAGCTTTTCTGTTGTTGATGGCGGTGGTCAGGATGCTCGATGGAGGGGAGGTTCATTTTTTTTGGGTTTGGTGTTAAGGAGGAACTCCTTCAGGTCACCGTCCGACGCTTGGAATCGACTGCATTGAACGAGCGAGCTTCAGACTAATAAAATGAGTGACAGCTTCTGGCTGCAGAATCGAATATATGGATCCTCTGAGGAGAAAAAAAAAGGCAAGCAGGAAAAAGGAAAACATAGACTTCCTCCTCAAATCAGCCCGATTGGCAAGAGGAAGAGACTTAATAGAAAAGAGGGAAGTTAATTGAAAAATGTTGCTGTCTTTCTGTGCATGTCTGAGTGCGATGCCGTGTGTTTTGTGTATGTTTTGCACTCCTGTGTGTGTCCATATATATATATATTTGTTATGAATAAGCATCTAAACATTGTATAGAATAAAATATATTATGTTTAAGTTTGTTATTTTAAAGTTCTTTGTGTGTAAAGCTAAAGGCTGTTGTTGTGTGTCCATGAAAGTAGGCGACTTTGTGCCCAAATGAATGTGTGTGTGTGTGACTGTATGTGTGCCCAAATGCACTTATATATATTCATGTGTGTGTGTGTGTGTGTGTGTAGTAGATTGGTGGGGCGTAACAGGCTGATTCCTCCAGAACTCAGGCATTGCTGAAACTTAGCAACAGGAGCCGGGGGCCTCCCTCCCCAGAGAGGCTGGCTGCCGAGACACATTCATTACCGGCCCAGAATCTTGGGCTGGATTAAAAATTCATGCTGTTTACAACAACAAAAGGCCCCCCGTTAAAGAATATGAGCCCTTCTGAACAATGGCTCCACCAAACCGTGAGCAGATCGCTGACATCTCAAAGGAGACCAGCGCTTGTGTATGAGTGTGTGTTTTGAATTTTGTGTGTGTGTGTGTTGCTAACACAGCGGCGAGTGCTGTGCTTTTACTCGGTGTATGTACACACCCTCACAGGCAATGGTGATATAAATAATGATACTGTTTACTGCAGCAGGGAGGGAGAACAGCTTAAGGGCACTTGAATAAGGACACGATTTCCTCAAAGTCTTGTGCCTTGTCATGCTGTTTACACCCGTAATAAAGGAGCACACACACTCTCACTGCACTGCACATGTGTCTGTAGGTGCCAGTGTGTGTTTTCTTGGGAATGAGCTGAATTTTTTTTTTGGTTTTGTTGTTGTTGAGTGTGTGTGTGACCCTGTCTCTGCTCGGCTCATTGACAGACGCCTGTGTGCTGTGCAAGTCGGCTGATTTGTTGGCAAACGGACTGCGCTTATGAGCTCCATTCAGTGTTAATTAGCACACTCCACGGCGATCATTATATCAGGTTCCTGTGGTGACGTCAGATTGCATTGTCCGCGTGCGTGCGTGTGTGTGTGTGTGTGTGTGTTGAGGAGGATTTTACCGATTGGGGAGCACCACACACACATTCCTCTCTCTCTTAAGACCACTCACACACATGTGAATAATTAAAGAGGCTCAAAAATCCTGCACATGTACATGAAAACACAGCGTGCTGCATGAGTGCACTCAAAAACACCAAGTCAGGATGCACTGATTTGAAATAAGCAAGGATATCAAAGGGGAAAGGCACGGGAGAGGGGGGGGAGGGTGTGTAGCCAGGCGCTGCTCAGATGAACAACTACCCCCCCATTCCATTAATGCCACAACCGAACAGGTGCAAGGTCAAACCACTACGCCAATAATAGATGCTCCTCATCATTCTCAGAAATTGTTCTCTCAGAGCCACTAAATGTTTCAGCGCGCTTGTGTGCTGTTTGCGCTGCTGTGACGTGGACGAGGTGAGGGGCCATGTGTGCACAGGTCAGGGAGATCTCCTGTGTGTGTGCCCAGGCCCTGACCTTTGACCTGTCCTCTCCATCAGAGGCTGGAAAACAGCAGAGGGGCTGACAGCGCGCTGTTGACTAGCATCGCCTCCTGAGCACGCTGTTTTCTGCCGCCTCTGCATGTGTGCGTAGGTTGTGTTAGAAGGTAAGTGAACGTGGTGAAATAGGCTACAGGAGCAGCGTGAACTCTGTGCATCACTTTCTGACAACATATATAAAAAAAAAAAACTGGCCCTTCAAACGCCTCCGTTTAAAAAGGTCACTGTGACTCTCTGACGGGACCGGAGTTCGCTGAGTTGATACGAACGCCGCGTCCGAACATCTCACGGTTATTCCTCAGGGGGCATTTTACCCGTGAGCTCTCTGACATTGCATGATGAAGAGGATGGTGGTTGATTGTCACCCCTCCCTGAAAACTAACTAACCCAGTTGCGTCATGTGCAGGGCACCTGTTTTTTTTTTCTCCCCCCTGCTCTCCTGGGGGCCCGGCTCAGGTTTCAGCATGATTTTCCAGAGTTCAACAACTGCCAACCTCGGAGTCTCGGCATCCCAGCGTAACACGGAGCGGCTGACTGACAGGACGCTGCCTCTGACTGTCATGTGCCGCAGCACTGAGTCCCTCTCATCATGGGGCTGTCATCAGGACGGCACATCTACTCGAATATCGGTCCTCCTGGTGTTATAGTGTGTTTACATGTGTGGAACATTCGTTATGTATAAGTATCTCACTCTTAATCCGTCAATAAGTTACACTTTATGTGTTTAGATGCCAAGAAAATGGACCATAACTGTGTTTTCATCAAACTGTTGAGTCAGTTCGATGCTCAGATTTGTATCGTTGCACAAAAGAAAATAAAAGCAAGAGTTTATTATGTGAATTTCCATCAACTGGTTCAGAATGATGGAACAAGGCTACATGTGAAGTAGTTTTGTCAGAAGACGGTGACACTCGATGTGTTTTTGTTTGGTTGTAATAAACAGAGAAGTAAAAATAGAGATAAATCAAAAAAAAAACCTTAATTTCTGCCAACCACAGATTCTCACCTGTGTGCTGATACTTTAGACACTTACACTTGGTGTGTGAATGCTCCAGGGTTTGTCAGATTCTTTGTCTGGCATTTTTTCATAAGAAATGATAGATTGTGTCATTCAAGTGGCTGTGATGTTCTTCTCATCAGCTGTAATTTGGCCTCATGGGTTCACACGTACCTGTTGTGTTTGTTTTTTAAACATCGTGGGAAACAGTTTCCACTTCTTCTTCTTCTTCTTCTTCTACTTCTTCTTTTCCCCTTTTTTTAAGAGCAGAAAAGTTGAACAATCATGTGAATTAAATGTTCACAACATCAGACCTTATTCACACTTTTGTACCAAAATGCAAAAATCACGTCAGACAAATTTAAAACCTCTTATTTAACTTTTGATTACACTGGCCATTGATGTTGCACTGATTCAAGTTCTGGTTCATTTATACACTTTGATTAAAATATGTTGCACTTCAAACTCCCAAAATCCCTTAAGACTAATGTAAAGTTTTAATATTAACAAAGTACGAGCAAAAGTGCAAGAAAATGTAACTAAATCAGTGATTCTTTAACACCGTGGTTCAGATAAAGTAATACCTCATATTTCATATTTCAGTGATCAATAATTAGCTTTGCCGTGGGACACACTGCCTTATGAAAGTGCACTGCAGCCTTGAATAGACCATTGTTTTCATCTGAACGTGTGAGTTCATGTTGCTTACGAGGAATGAGTCTCTGTTAGACACCAGCCTCAGGCAAAAGCTAAGAATTCATTTAAGTCCTTGAAATTCACCACATTTGGGGAAATGTAATTGAAGCCCTGGGTTGGTGTTACAGTAAATGAAAGGAAAATAGTGTAATGTAGCACAAATCCATTTTACAAAGTAGTGTGTGTTTGTGCTAATCCACTTTATGGTTAAAGAGTGGCCTGAAGAAAACCTTCAGCTAAGCTCGTCTGCAGCCACTTTTTGGCCACTTTGTGCGGCGTTCCGGGTTGGGACCCGTCCTTTTCCGACGGTCCCGCCCTCATCAGATGTAAAAACTAAAGGCTCTCGTGGCGGGTTAGCAGCTAAAGCACCCTGACTGCTCATCCTCATTCAAAGCCGCAGTCTTCAAGAGGCGCAGGAGAGGCCACTTGATAGCGGCGGCTGAATAAAACCAGAGGAATATGATCCGGATGCTAAAGCCAGTCAATGCAAACGAATGAGCTCGCCTCATTGTCACCTTGGAAAGAGCAAGTGGCTTTTGTATTTGTGAAAGAGGCCGAGATCATTCTGTGAAAACTCTCCTCGCTTTGCCTCTCAGTGGGATTGAAATGCCAACTATCTCTCCGTTCCACCCCTTGTTGCTCTCAGCCCTTTTTTTTTTTTTTTTTTTGCCATCGCTCCCTAAATGCGAGGCCCTAACTAACACAACTTGAAAGAGAGACAGAGAGAGACAACACACAATTTTACACTTGCGTGCACACAAACAAATAAGGCGATATTGATTGGAGCCACGGCTGCATTCACACTGATGCTCCTCTCAATAGATCAGTCATGCTCTTGCAGCTCGCCCTGCTGCAGCCCTGCAGTTTAACACCGCTAGCCTGCTCCAAAGGACACATTCAATCCACCTGACACCTAAAGAGCCTCGCTAACCCCACATACGAGCTCACTGTGCTCATCAGAGCACAAACCAGCTCCTGGAGTCTCAATTTTGATTGTTTACTTAAATTATAGCAATTGTATTTCTAATATTTTAATAACAAAACTCTATAAATCTCTGTAGGGATGCTATTTCTTTCACTTTGGCTACATGCACAGGATTGCTCGCAGAATAGGAGCCCCAATAGTCTGCAGAGTTTTAATATGTCGGAGTATTTATGTTAATGTGGCATAAACTGATGGAAGATGACCTATTTAGAGGAGAAGACAGAGGACACTTATGTTATTAAATTGGCAATTAAAAAAGATTTCTCCTTTGTGTAACTCCATGATACTTAACAAACATTATCTCATCTTCTGATCATTTCACTGTTTATTTACAAGAATTCCCTTTTTTCATAATGTGTTTGCATTGTCACATTAGGGGCGCATGAGATAAACTCCGCTTCAGTGCTTAAGCCTCGATAGTCACACTTACTTGTAATCCAAAAGACACATTTTTCAGTCTCAAAGTGTGTGAGTGGGAGTTGCAACAGCCCTGATTCACACTGCCACCAACCCACAGATTGGCTAACGCCTCTGAGGGAGTGAAAGATGAATCATAATGTGACTCTTTCTGCTGCAAAAAGGCCCGCGAGCATCCTTCCTCTGCCTGTCCTGAGGGTGGAGTCGGTTGATTGGTAGAATGTCAACCAGAAAAGGCATTTCTCACACACACACACACACACACACATTACACACACAGAAACATGCTTGTTTCATGCTTGTACAAATCTGCACCGATACGCTTGCACGCTTCTGCGAGAGAAACCGATGCATGTCTGTAAACATGTGCATGACACGAGCAGGAAAAGAGAAAGATGCAATTTCTGTTTGACCTTTTGCAGATGAAATTTCCCTTAATGCTGCTGTTGTCTGTGCATCTTGACATAATCATATATCATCTAGCCATACCATATAGAGAACCACTGGATACATATAATCTCCAATCCTCAAAATATTTCACTTATTTGTTTCCAAATTTTTCTTAACATCCCCCCCACCTCTCAGGCCCAGACTATCACCTGTGCAGCTCTCATGGAAGTTTGTTGTCTTCATAATTTCTCTGTGTACTAATGACTCATAAATAATACCCTGTTTTAGTTAGTGTTTGACACAGAGATGCACACTCCAAAGCAAAAATATGAATTCCCATGAGTCCCCTGATGTTTTTTTCACTTTTTAAAACACAAATTCTCACATGTGTATTAAAATATATAAGCATATGTGTAAATGAGCAAACACATGATTAAGAAAACTCTTGACTGACTGTTTAAGCCAGTGGAAAACTGCCTTAAGCTGCAGTCCCTCTGATAGTTACACATTTTACACTTATTCTGACTCTTAAACATCCACCTCAAACACAAAATGGCTGCTTTTTCTCCTCAAACTAATGTCTTAGTGGCGATTTTCAGAATAAAAGTTTCATTAAGGATGTTTCAGGGTTCACAGAGACTTATGTGTGGGGTGTGTTTTGCAGGATTGACAGGTGTCTTAACCCCGTCACACTCAGCTACAGTGGCTGCCACTTATTTCCCCTTCACCTCAGCTCCACCAAGGCTTCCTGCTCTTCAACCAAAATTGGATTTTGTGGCTCTTGTGTGGCTCCACCAAGATGTCGGAGGGCTAGCAGTAAAAAACCCGAATCAAAGCGTGAAAACATCCTGTCGGGGAACTTATGAGTGATGATATGACAGATGATAAATGCATGTTTTTGTCCACAGTCTGTGATCTGCACCCACAGTTATGCCAAAGTCACCACCAGTTAAGACAATAATGTTGCTTTCCAGTTTACGGGATTTGGATTAGCTTAAAGCGGAAAGTGAGCCAAGTGATTTGATGTTTGGAGGAAATACATTAAATCTCATCATTCACCACTCTGGTCTCTTCTCTTCATCAGCTGGCAAATTGTCAAAGGGTGGAGGATGACGTGAGAATACGAGCAGAAACTGCAGCATGTGAGGCAAGAAGAGACTGATTTCTGCCGCTTTGATTATAAAAAGTTTCATTGTAAAGTAAAGCCGGGATGAAATTATCTCAAACATCTGCAATGTTCAAGAAAACATTTGTTTTCCTGAAAACAAGCCACACCTTCCTCTTAAAACACACATCTTTACAAACACACACACACAGCCTTGTGCATAACACCTGCACCGTAGCACTCAGGTGTTTATAGGAAGCACCAAACCCAGTTGCTCTTGTGTTTTTCCTCTTGCAGCCCTGCGGGGGTGGAGGCCACCTCACCATCCAGCAGCTCTGTATGTGTCTGCTCATGTAGGACATCCCCCCGTGCATGCACGCACAGCCAGCATCATCTCATGCCTGACTGACTCTGCATGCAGGCTGCCGAGTCCGGCCCGTACGGACAGGAAGGAGTTAAAACCGCCACATTCCTGAGTTTGGAGGCTGTAACTAATATTGGACTTTATTAGTGGAGGAGGTGGAGGCTGAGTGCAGCGTAGGTGGTTGAAACTGCAGGAATCAGTGTCTTCCTCCCTGACAATAACACACAAACACATGTATGCAGCACTCTGAGACACACACACACACACACACACACACACACACACACAACACACGCAAGCGACAATAACAGACACACCTGCATGCATTCTCTTGTTACTGCTCACCTGTGTTTGGCAGGACGCTTCTCACTCTGTTTTTATCCTCGGGGTTAATGCTTACACATGATTTCTCTCACGTGTTATCGATGGTTTCAGCGCTACGTAACACAAACCTGCCAGTATTACATTTCCTTTGGGTTAATTGCTGTTTATAGTGTTTATTTACAACCACATTCTGTCGTAAACTCGATGTTTTTTAGCTTGTTCAGTTTCTGTTTGGTAAA
>JAPZDV010000022.1:23625133-23644151 GCA_029814665.1 Acanthurus lineatus
TTTTTTTTTTTTCTGCGGGGGTGTGGTGGGGTGGGGGGGGGGGGTGGGGTGGGGGGTGTGGGGGTGTGTGGGGGGGGGGGGGGGGGGGGGGGGGGGGGGGGGGGGTAGGTGGTGGTGGTGGGGTGTTGCTGTCATGTGTCTGACAGATATTGAAGATAATTGTGCGCTTTCTTCGTCTTGCCTGTGTAATTCCACTGCTGCTGCTGCAGCTTGAACAACACTCACCTGGGCAGAAGAAGAAGAAGAAGAGGGTGTGAGGCGGATGCGAGAGATGGAGTAGCAGAGAGAGAGAGAGAGAGAGAGAGAGAGAGAGAGTGGGGGTTGGTGTGTTTGGTAAGAGGAAGAGGAGTACACTCGAGTTACTGCTGTTAGTAAAATCCATTTGATAGTCAGAGTGGATCGGCGGGTTTTTGTCCTGTTAAAGGTGTTTTTGCGGTGCTGAATGCTGATTGCTTCCTGGTTTTTATGTAAGAGGAGTCAGGCTGAACTCACATACAGGGATGCTTAAGTGTCCGTAGGAAGTTTATCTGGTTTGTTGCTCCTTTAGTGGGTAAAAAAAAAAAAAAAAAAAAAGCACAGGAGGAAAAGCACATGGCAAAGTCATGGAGACCCCAAGTTGCAGAACAGGTGTCTCACTGGGTGGAATATATTTGAATGACAAAAACCCAGGAGAGGATTATTCAGCCATCTCCAACCCTGGATGGAGGGAATCTACTATTAATGAGATGGAGGGATTCAGATTTCCAGACCAGCTCCTGGCTACGCATGGGAGCTCTGCACTGTTAAAATGTTGACTCTGGGGAACAAAAGGATTCAGGTGGGCTTGTGTCCAGGAAGTTCCTCAGCGTTAGTTATGATGAACTGCCCCGCACTGAACACTCTCAAGGCACTTAAGCGTTTTACATTTATGCATAAAACCTGATGTGGAGAGAGAGTGCGGTAATTTAGGCCGAACATGAAACCATTTGTGAGACTCGTCTTGATAGTATCATCTATGTACACAGAAAGAAACTAAGCCAGGAGTGAAAAATGAGAGAAACTTACACTTTTAATTTGCAGAGTTAAACAAACTGCACGTGCACACGTTTTAAACGCAAAGACAGAAGCTTCGCCGAAACAAACACAAGTCAAACATGTGCGCACTCTGCAAAATGACCCAATCAGACGCCCTGCACTCTGTATTTAGCGTGATTAGCCTTGATGAAAGATACCTATCACCGTCTGAGTTATCTTGATGAAGAAAAAAAAAACTGCTGCAACGGCCGATTGAAACAAGCTGAGAATTATTGTTGGTACCAAACGGAGGAAAAAAAAAAAGAAAAATGAAAGAAACAGAACTTGAACTCGGCCCCTGCATCTGTTGTTTTTTCCTAAGTTCTAGGAAAGCTGGGGAATGGGAAGAAGGCTGACTGCAGCCTCGCTTCTCCTCCTCCTCCTCCTCCTCCTCCTTTCAGCCCAGACTTCTTCAGTGCTTCCACTGACCCCTCCTCTTTTAGGCAACGCTGAAAACACTGGAATATGCAGCCAAATCAAACAATGGTGGGTCCCATTGCTAAGCAGTGTCTAGAAGGACTGGGCCGGCCTCCAAGCCTGTGGTCACTGGAAACACTGGTGAATGCTGGGATAATACTAGGCTTTAACAGAAGCAGCACTCTTCCCCCTCCTCCACCCACATGTACGCACCGACACACTGCGCATGCACAGACACACACACACACACAAGGACGGACGCTAAAAACATGCTTAAAGGCAGATTTGAGTCCGGCTGCTCATCACTGATTCAATTTTGCTTTTTTTTTTTTTTCTGATGCAACAGCAGCTGGAGAGGCTCGTTTGTCGATCGAATTCAACACTCAAAACCGCATCAAACGGCGTCTCGAGCCCTTCGCCGTGATGATACACCGCTTAGAAACGGGCTCAGAGGTGAGGTCACCTGTCCACAGCGAGGTCACACTGCCGCTGCCGTACTGTATGAGGCGGCTCTGGTGTCTGTCCAGGACTCCATTCAATCAATGGGCTGCAAGTTCATCCTCTAATTACTGCAGTGGGTGCCCTCACCTTCTCTTTGCAACTTATCAATAACACACTTCCTTTTCTTCCCCGGGAGCCATAAATCTTTGGTGCTGAGCCTCTTTCAGTCTCCAAACGGCCTAGAGGAAGCCTGGACACATGTGTTAACAATCGCTGACAGGTCTACCACCGCCCTCCCCTCCCTCTTTGGTAAAGGCCGTTGGAGGATGGAAGGTGTTTACGTTTTCTTGTTGCTCGGCCGACTTAACAGCGTTGCTGTTTGTCTCCATACTTCTTGTTTCTCTCTGTATCTTTACTTCTCTGTGTTTCCACCCTGAGCTGCCTCTCTCTCTCTCTCTCTCTCTCTCTCTCTGTCTGGCCTCCCTCTTCTCTGTTTCTGTCTCTATATGGTTCTTTCTCTTCATTCCTTCTCTCTCTCTCTCTCTCTGTCTCTCTCTCTCTCTGCCAGAGGGGCCAGGATTATGTCTAGAGTAGAGGAGATAACCTGTAGGCCATGGATGAAGGGATTTAGAAGATGGAAAAGTTTTCTTTTTTTTATTTGAGGTGGGAGGGAGGGCAGAACGATGCTGGGTGCAGCATGGAGGTGTTGGATTTATCACCATATGGAAGTTGTGGTATAAGAGACAGACAGAGAGAGAGAGAGAGAGAGAGAGAATGATGCATGGCTGAAAAGAGGAAAACCCACCCACAGCACATGCTCATCATTTAAATTCAGACATGATACAAAATAAGCATCTTATGATATTTATTATAGCCTCAACAACAAAAGGAATTACAGGCTCCTAATCTGAGAGCAAAGGTAATTCTCAGGGGTCTTCAGCGCTGCGGGGAAGCCGAAAAGTTAACGGTGACAACCTGTGTTCTCTAGATAGAGGAGCTAAAGAGAGGAAGGAGAGTAATAGTGAATGTGAAGGATTAGAAAAAAAGCTGGCTTCTTCTAGTCTCTTTTTATCTTAAAGGTGCAGATCCGGAGAGTTGACACAGGGAAAAAAAGGCCCGTGTCATGACACCCGTGTGCACACGTATGCACAACCTGGTGTCGTTCCCAGCCTGTCAGAGTCTGACTCTCTGTCACACCCCTCGTCCTCTCATTGACACACACAAGCTACCCTTTAGGGTCTGTAAGAGACGCACCAGGCTTCAAACAAACTTTAAATAAAATGTAAACCCAGTCCCTCCTTGCAACTGTTTCACCTGAAATGAAAAAAAACACACGGGATTCTCACCTGAGTGACTGTGGTTTGACACCCACGAGAAACCAAATAGAAGCTAAAGTGTAAAACCAACGATAGCTTCCTGAGCTAACCGAGTGGTTCTGGTGCATAAACTTAACCAAACTGTTTCTGCTTCACAACGTCGAGCATCTGAGAAAGTTAGCAACATATTTGGAGATGTTTTCATGCAGGAAGTGCTTCATACACAGACGCTAAAGGGTTCGTGCGTCCGTATGAGATGCAGGAGGGTGTGACACAACGTTGGTATTTGATAAGCTGGGATGAGAATGTGTTTGTATGCACACCCATTTGTGCCCAAATGCCAGCACGCACGCAAACACACTTACACACACCATTTTTTTTTTTTTTTATTGTCCTCTCTTTTGTCTTCTGCACACAGACTGAGACGGAGCTGAACAATGAGCTCATGCAGGTCGAGCAATTCCAGCATCCAGGTGATGCTACCTGAAAAACATCCCAGCGTTGCGTCCTCCAGCTGAGAGCTTCTGCAGCTCTGAACCCAAACAGGGTGTGGCAATCCCATTACCTGCCTGTCCTCTGCCGTCTGCTCATTGTGGAGGAACAGGGCTTTAAATGGACAGGTGGTGCTGCTGCACTCAGGTCGGCGTGCAAAAAGGTACATTATACATTTCTGTCCTACCGTTGGAATTACAAGATTTCACCGCACAGGTAGAGGGTGCAGATAATAGATGTCATTCGCTGGATGCGCCGTCACCACTGATGCACTTTCACCAGAAATGCACCTTTTATGCAGAGCTAAAAAACTGGAAGTCATGATGAAGAAAAAAATGATAGCAAATAAGCAAATTCATGTGAATCCTGTCGAAATGTTTGAAAGAATGTTGCAATGCTGATTAAATTTCTTACTCAGATTTTGTTCAGTGAATCCACACAACATGGACGGTGCACGATGTCTGCAGTTGTAACAAAAGAAGCTTGCAGCTTGTAACAGTTTGTCAGAGTAAAAACTATTCAATGCAAAGTGTGCAATATTATTTTTCACGGGAAGGGAAATATGATCCTTTTATTTTATCATTTACAATAATAAACCCAAGATTCTCTCTTTGAATTTAGACCAAAAGCTGATGTCCAGAGTGCTCTCTAATATTTTCCAGTTTCTTACCCAATAAAAATATAGATTTTTTCCCCCCCTTGTGTAAGATGATACTCTTCTACTGAGCTAGGTTGTTTTGTAGATTGTGTCCTACTGTTGTAGCAACCCTGGTGTGTCTATTTTGGAGAAAAAAAGAAGAAAAAAATAAAAAAGCTTAAACAAACACGCATAGCTGTTTGTATGAGTGTGTGTAGTGTCTCGATGTGTGTGTGTGTGTGTGTGTGTGTGCTAGGATACAGTGCTTGTGTGTGTGTGTGTGTTTGCATGCTCCAGCAATGTGCTACGCATTAAGTCCTGGCGGTTCTTCCACATAGGCTACATAAGTTTGATTCATATGTACAGTAGTGCTCCAAAAGACTGGTTTTTCTTTCCAGGAGTTGCCAAAGATGACTCACTTTAGCACTCCGTTAAAGGGACCATGAATGCGCTTTTTCAGACCGAGAGGACGAACAGGGGAGTCGGTGGTCAGTGACAGCAGATACATCTCTGACCGGGAGCCTCTGCTGTGCTTCAAGTACAGTTTCTTGCCTTGTTTTTGCTGGATCACAAAGCAGAACGTCTTGAGAATTTGCCCAGAAATTTGCTTTCTCTCTCTCTCCCTCTCTTTTATTCCTCATGTTGTTGTGGCTGATGGCAGAGTCTGGATGTGTGTGTGTGTGTGTGTGTGTGTGTGTGTGTGTGGGAGAGAGGAGGTGAGAGCAGACTTGGCACGTGGCCTTAGTCCCCACTGCTCTGAATGCATCATGCCAAGGTTCTTTTAATTAGGCTGATCAAGTGTTTTGTGGGAACCGGACCCACGCTCCACGCCACTAACACATCCTCGAGCACGTCTCCCACTCCCCCCCCCCTCACTCTGCAGCTCTTTATCTTTCACATGTTTCCTTTGGCGCTTTTATCTCCTTTTATTATCACATCAGAGACACTTGCTACATTTTTCCCTCGCTGTGTGCCAGCGGATGTTTTCACCTGTAAAGTTTTGAGACGCCGCATTAATACTTTTGTTTCCTTTTGCAAAAAACCAGCAGACTAATAACTGCTTGTATGTATTTCA
Organism: Acanthurus lineatus; assembly: GCA_029814665.1. Taxonomy (NCBI): domain Eukaryota; kingdom Metazoa; phylum Chordata; class Actinopteri; order Acanthuriformes; family Acanthuridae; genus Acanthurus; species Acanthurus lineatus. Next base: position 23,630,565 of record JAPZDV010000022.1, read on the forward strand.
AGCAAATTTGACTTTGCAACACGTGAATGAATGTATTTGTGAACATTTTTTAATAATTCATGCGCGTGCATGTGTGTATGGGGAGGGGGGGGGGGTGATGGGTTTGCTGTGTGACCTTCAGGATTTCTGCAAAAAAAAAAAAACCTCCTGCTTTGCTGAGTGTAAACAGTCAGAACGTCTGAAGGCAACGATGAGAAAAAAAATAGTGATTTCTTTTCCTGACGAAGCACAAATGTTTGCTGGACGCAAGACATCCGAGCTGCAGAAGTCATACAGGGCCCCCCCCTCCACCAGAGAAAAAAAAAAAAGAGGAGCATTTGGAAAGGTGATTTTCTTTAAAATTTAAAAACATTAGCCGCTTTCTAATTTTTCTTTTCTTTTCTTTTTTTTTTTTTTCTCCCCCGTTTTGTTTTGAAAGAAAATAGCACCTGTGCACCGGCCTCCCGGAGCGCTCCGTCCATCAGCGGGATGTTGTGTGCGGCTGTTGTTCGAGGTTGCCACGGTAACTGTCCTCTTTATTTCTTAGGGGGCCCAGAGGCTTTTCGGGTTGCATATTTTATGCGTGGAATGTAACTCCCAGAAAACGGAGGGGGGGGGGGTAGGGAGGTAGGGAGGGAGGGATTGGGGTTGGGGTTGGGGGGGGGAATCCAAAGTACAAGTGGAGCAGCTGATGGTGGAGCAGCCCGTTTGTAAACCTCCGCCCTCCGTCGGTTTTCTAGCTAACAGACATAATGAGAAGTGGAGTGATGGACTCTGGATGAAGACCTGCTCCTCAGGCAGGAACACATGAGCTCTGCAGGAGGAGCGAGAGCCCGGCGCTCTGCTCTGCTGTGGCATCTCTGCTCTCTGCTGACTCCTACTGCATTTCTGCCCTCTGTGTCTGTGCTTCCTTATGACGCTGTGAATTTACTGATGCTTTTGTATGTGACGAGTCAGGTATGTAACAGCTAGACTTTATTTTTATGTAGATTTTTAAAAACTAATTTTAGCTTCAGTTTCAGTTTCTGGAGTGTTTTTTTTTTTAATTTCAAATTAGTTTTTGTTGTTATAAAAAAGTTTTATTTTAGTTTGTTAACGTCATTTATTTTGTTGATCCAGTTCTATTCAACAGTTCTTGATTAAATTTTTTTTAATTAAAAAAAAATTCATCATGGGTTTTACAGTTCAAACACACACTTTGTGAAGTTAATGTAGACATCCAACTTTTTTTTAAAAAGGAAAATGCCCTCTTCCATTTCTAGTGTTTTTAAATTATATTTAATTTTATCAGTTTTTTAAGTTTTGCACAATTTACTTTCAGTGATTTTTTTTAGTGTAGTTTTAATTAGCTAATTTAAATGATTTGTTGCAACTATTACTATTTCTTTGCAGAGTTTTAGTTAAATATAAGGATCTTTGTGAATAATTTTATTCTGAAAGAAACACTAAGCCATTGTTACAAGTGTATGACACTGCTTTTCTTGGACAGAGAGCATGTGTTACTAAACTGTCTGAATGACGGAGCTTAATCGCCGTCAGGGGGGGCTGAATTCTTCTCCTTCATGCGAAACTTTAACGTTAGCATGAGTCTGTCACGTATCTTTAAAAAGAGATCAGATTCATGCTTCGATAAAAACAAAATCTGCTTTCACGTGGAATTATGACAAGTGAATCTGGCCCTGAGAAACCCCCCCACCCACCCCATCCCACACACACACACGCACACACACTCCCCCCACACACACACCACAAACACACATCAAGTAAAATATGTTAAAGCTTCTCATTACAAGCCCGAGCTCGGTGTCCCCTGGGACTCGTGGAGATGAGATCCTGAGCCGCAAAAACCCCTCCCTCCCTCCCCTCCACCACCACCTCCTCCACCACCACCACCACCACCACCTCACGGTCCGCTGACCAAGTCCTGCCATGAAATACAAGCCTGCAGAGGTTAGAGTGATTGACCTCTGTCGTAAAACGCCGAGTGTGATGCATGCTCAGACGGTGTCTGCTCACAGATCCGCAGCTCGCCGCGCGCCGTGCGGCCATGTGGGGCTTTGTAGGCTACGTTTGTGATTGTTTCTGAATTTGTTTGATATTCTTTGGTGAGTGGATCCATCCAAATGGCAATATTTACTCCTCCAGCACATGTGTGTCAAATATTGCAGGAGATTACTGAGAAAAGATCTCAGAGCATGTATTTTTTTTTCCATTTTATTTAAAAAAAAAAAAAGTTTCCAAAGCTTGTACTTGTGTGTTATTTATATGGATCAACTTTTTTGTGTGGACAGATTTCAGAGTAAGCAGTCCACAGAGTTGGTTTCTCTCTCGCTGAGCTCACTGATGTGCATTGAATATCCTTCTGTCCATCCTGAATCGCAGGGATTAGTTGAGAGGAAATGAGGCATTGCGCAGAAATGCACTTTCTGTAAAAAAAAAAAAAGCAAAAAAAAACTATCTGAGTGGGTCAAAAAGAGTCTATTCTCATGTCCTCATTTGTCACCGGTCCTGTCCTTGGTGTGTCAAGCCTGGCTGTGTAAAGTCCCATAACACCGTGGCTGAGTCTGAACACCATCTACACACCAGCACTGGCTCCGTGTATAAACACTGAGTAGGAAATGATTTCCAGACCCCACTTTTTCTCCCTCCACCATTCTTGTTTAGTCTCTCCCTTGTTTAAGACTTTCAGCTCATCTGTAGAGTAAAAAGATTTAGACGTGTATATGCGAGACTTCAGCCTTGAAAAAAAAAAGGTGCGATATACATATAATCATGACTGGGTTCGCCCTTCTCTGCAGGTTCCACCGCTGCTGTCAAGGTGGACGGCGGTCGTCAGGTTGGATGTTGGCCGTGAATGCAGGAGCAGTTCGGTCATCACTGCGGGCATACAGAGGAGCGGGAGGAAGGACAATGGAGGTGAGGAATCCTCAGGGGGAATCTCGCGGGGGTAAATGAAGAAGGGGGCTGTGTTGCTTTTGGTTGAGAGGTCAGTGCTTAGCATGCAGGTGAACTCTTTTTGTGGAGGCACGTGGAAAGCCTAACCACATCAAGGCAACTTAGAGCGGGAGAGTCAGCATCAGACAGGGCACCTTGTTTAAAGGCGCTGATATGGGATGATAACAGCTACATACCAATACATCCTCTCTTCTGTTCACCCGTGGAAATACAGCAAAGGGGTTTTGTAACAGTGGAAAAAAAAACAAAACCCTGCAGCGTCTTCGGTAAAGACGGTGTGTATGTGAGTGTGTGCTTGTGAGGTGTGTCCTAATGAAATTCAGTATCGATCCGGGGCAAAATAGACTTTATACATCATTCATGCTCTCTATCAATCAGAGCCTGCTAACTTTTCCAAAGCTGTTTGTTTTAGAGGAGTAGAAAAGGTAAAAAAAAAAAAAAAACTGAGCAGAGCAATAATTACTTTGAAGAGATTGTTTTAAAGTCTTTCCTTTAGACTTTTCTCGAGGTGTAACAAGCTTATCTGTCAAAGAAAATGTCCATTGAATGGACTGCTTAATTTGAAATTGATTGAGGTCTTTTTTTTTGTTTAAGGTGGGTTAAAACTCTTTTCCTCAGACCTGATGAAGACTTGTAAATTGAAAGCTACACAAAAAAAGACAGGAACCCAGTAAGACAAGGCAGAATCCTTCATGGTGGGAGAGGAATATCCCTAAAGAGATAAAGATGCACTCTTCACCGTGGAGCACCTCCTCCCTAAAAAACTCAGATAGTGCCATCCTCTCTTGTTTTACGGTTTGGTGGATGTTAGAAAAATCCTATAGGGTGGATACAGACAGAAAAGCAAAGAAAATAAACACAGGACGTGGTAACCTGACACAGGAAACCCAGTGAATGCTGGGAGTGAGCAGTGAACCGTACTTCCTGTAGGACAGCACAATGGTACGCGGTGGCCCCAGATTCCTTAAAGAGGCTGCAGACGCAGGGACAAGGAAGGGCAGCCTGTGTCCTCCGGTCCGCTGCTGATAACAGCATAGATAGAAATGGCATTCATGTCCCTCTTTTTTTTTTGCTTTGGGGAAAAAAAGCAAAACATCCTGACGTTGCCTTGGTTACCCGTTTCATTGGACATTAAAGAGCAAAAAAAAAAGCGAGAAAAAACCATTTTGTTCAAGTTATGTCGCATATGTCACCACATGTCCTCTTTGTTCCTGAGTCATGGAAGACAAATGTGACCACCAAGTGTAAAAAAGAAAAGTTAATATGTGTTGCTTACTTGCCCAGAATAAAGAAAACCATCCAAGTTTTCAGGCATCTTTCTGGCTTTGTCTCCCCCCCCCCTTTACTCATTTTGCCTCATCCATAAAAAACAAAAAAGTCCTGAAGGATTTTAGGTTTGCAGCTCTGGAACCGGCGACTCTTCGGTGGTTTATTCCCTGTCTGAGCAGCAAATCCTCCTCTCTTTTAGGTTGATGTAACATTCACAGCCCTCTGAGAGAAGTGGAAGAACACGATGACATTTCGTTTCAACCACTTGGAGGGTTTTGCATGTAACTGTGCTTTGGTGGTCCGGTTAAATATGTGAAATTAAAACCACGCAAACTTCCACCAGCGTCGTTTGATGACGTGGTTTCGGATCGTCCACATTCCAACATGATGTTCTGTACCTTTTTGAGCCGAACTTAAATGAACTGCAGCAGGTATTTGTTTATCTCCTCTTGTGTTATGAGTTTAATAAAAGTCATAATTTTGGCTTTTATTATATTGAACTGCCAAGATCCGTCTATTTACTGCTTTATCCGCTGCTGTGTTGATGAACTTCCTGACGTAGGGAACCACAAATTCTTCTGCTGATTACTTGTGGGAAGATTGTACAAATGTTTCTCCTTGTTGGCAGTTTGTATTATTGTAAATCCAACATGATGGCATGACGTTCCACCTGTGTGTGGTGAGTTCGGAGGCTCCCTGGTGCCAGTGAACTACTCATTGTTTGATATAAGTTACCTTACAGTCAGGTACTATGTTTTTGTTTTCCTATTATGGCTTCACTTTTCAAATGTTGGCTAAAACACAGCAATGAAAAGTTACTACTGAAACAATTATGAGGCCCTTGTACTTGAATATTTCCATTTTCTGTTACTGTGTTTCACAGCAATGAAGAACCAAATATTGTACTTTTTATACCATTTCTAGGTACTGAACAGATTCAGATAAATAATACATAATATAATTAAAAGATTATGGTTTTCCATTAATATAGAATGAGATAAGACGTTATTGATCCCCTGAGGGGGATTCACAGGCTGCCCAGCAGTATATAAAGTAACTACAACCGACTCCACCCTGTACCAGCTGCAACATTAAAGTGATGTGCACATGAACGCATCACCAAGTCTAATACAAAATGTACATTATTCTGAAAAAGGCCTTTCTGCACCATGAGTACTCTTATTTTTAGTACTTTTAGCATATTTTGAAGCAACACTTGTACTCTTACTTAAGTAAATGAATGCAGAACTTCAATTGTAACAGAGTATTTTTACACTAAAGCATTTCTTTTTCTTCTTAAGTAAAGGAAATTCTCCCTCTGCTGCCCAAAAAACCAAATAAAATCCTCTTTTAGGGTCACTGAGCAGCAGAGTTATGTAACTTGACTGCTCATATCAAAAAAAAGTAGCTTGGTGAAGTGAGTCTGTCTATCTGCAGATCAGTCCGAGTGTCAGCGACCGGTCCACCCTTCCTCCTCCTCCCTTCATCCTTCCCCGCTGACCTCTCTCTCTCTCTGTTTCCTACTGCAAGCAAGAGTGTAAAACAATTCTGCTGAATATCGTCTTATTGGTCCTCATTATGTAAAACATCAAAAAACTCACTTTTTGAGTTAAAATAGAATAGAATAGAATGAATAGAACACCTTTATTGTCACTATACACATGTACAATGAGATTAAGAGCATCTCCATCAGTGCAAACCTATACATAGAATAAAAAGACACAAAAAAGATAATAAATAAGATAAAAAAAGTTAAATGTGGGAACTAAAAGCATTAAATGAGCGTACAGACATCGACGAAATAATTTTAAAAATGTGATGCTGATGTGTGAAACTGTCCTTCTAAAAACGCCTTTTTTATTTTAGTCCATATTTGGTGAGAGTGACTTTCAAGCCATCTTGAAATGTTTAAGGTAGTTTGTCTGCGTGAAGAGAGGAGATGAAAGGCTTATTCCAAATAAAAAATCTATCTTTGCTCTAATAAACATTTTCCAGGTATTTAAACTTAATAAAGTGAATCTTACATCCGTCCAAAGGGAGAGTTTCTGTCTCTCTAACACACACACACACACACACACACACACACAGAAAACTCCAGGCAGAGGAACGGCGTCTCATGTTTTTTATCTAAATGCCATGTTTTTGTGCTTTTCCATGATCCTCCGCCACAAAACCAGCTGAACAAAAAACAAAAAAAACAAAATATGGAAGTGGAATGTCTGTGCTTCTTATCTGGATGTTTTGTTTTGTTGTTGACCCCGTAGCGTGAGTGTGTATTCACGGCCAGTTCCTGTAAGGCGCTCCCTGTCAAACCAGGCATGCGTGTTGGCTCGCCCACACCTATCTGCAGCATTGTCCATTCAATATGATTATCGCTGACCCACACCGCCTCCTGTCTCCGGGGCTCACATGAACCAGTGCTTCCTCCGAGGAAGGAAACGTTCGTTACCCACGGGCCAGTGTCACACGACTGCACTGTTCAGACCCAAAAAGGCCAGTTTGACTGAAAAAATTCATCTGCAAGCTGACGTCCCGCGCTCCCTTCCTTGATATCTTTGCGCTCGCACAGAGGAATTCAAATGATTTCGAGTCCACGGCGAGAAACGTAGATGTAATCCACTTCAGCAACATTGTGTAATCACTAAGTAAAACTCCCTCTCTCTTGATAGCTCATAATTCTTTTCTTCCCCCTCTTTCTCTCTCCTTTACTTCTCTTGAACACACACACACACACACACACTTATACACACTGACACATGCACAAACAGTTGGGCAGTGGGACTATTCGAGGCAGAGGGAGATCATTTGTCTCAATCTGCAGTGATGATAGTTTATCAGAGGCTGGAGGAGCGGAGTGGGAGCAGGTGGTGGAGGCAGGCTTCGTAAAGAGACCACAGTAATCAGATCTGCAGCTCGGCTCGGAGCTGGACGAGTCCAGCGACGACCCACCAACCAACCAACCAACCAACCAACCACCCGACCAACACGCCAACCAAGCAAGCAATTGCACAGGGGCAACTCTCTCCCCACCTGGATCCCTGGCCAGCCAATTAGAGACTGCGAGCACTGAGGCGAGGAAGCACGACCTGCAGACGCCGTCTTCAAGATGGACCTTCCAGGAAGTGGAGCTCCCAGCATTCAGCCTCTTAAATGTGATTGACCAATTAAAAAAAAACCCTAAGGTACAATATAATAGTCTGTACTTGCTTAAAAAAAAAGAAAAACTTGGATTGTATCCTCACATTTCTCTATTAATTTCCTTTTTTTTTTTGAGAAAAAATTGCACAGAATTCATTTAATGGCATTTAATGTATCCGTTTAACACTCGCTCGCCTCACACTCGCAGTCTTTCTCTCCCCCCCCCTGACCCATCCACTTGTGGCAACAATAGATGGTCTCTCTCTCATTCATACACTGTAGTGTATAGTAATACTGTGGTGGTTGCCGTGGCAACCCGCTAGTCAGACGATCTCATTACTGGCCCTTAGACATTTCTTTCTCACTCCCTCTCTAAGGAATTACCACTTTTCATTATGATTTCCCTCCCTTCTCTCCCAACAACCCCGCCTTCTTTATCTCTGTCTCACCCCCCCACCCCACTCTCTCCCTCATCCTCCCTCCTCAAAGGTCAGATGTCCTCCATGGTGGGGAGAGAGAGGAAATCTGTAAAAGCGTTGAGGTCTATTCAGTAAAACCCCCCCCCACCTCCGTCTCCTTCCCCCCCTCAGTTGCACCCCACAATCATTCTGTTCCTTTCTATAGCTGCAAAAGAAAGAGGCTAGAAAGAAGGGAGGGAAGAGAGGAGCCTCGAGTCTGCTTTTCTTTAGAGCACATTTTAAAATCTGTTTCTTTTTTCTGCCCTTCTATTTTCTCTCCTCAAAGCTTTTCTTTTGTGTGGAAAATAGCTCCTTGAACTGATGGCGGAGTACTGGTCTGTGTTGACTTTTTTAAAACGTTCCTGTCCACAATCAATGGCCCCTGAATTCACACACACACACACATGCAAGCACACACACACACAAACACACACGCACACATACATGTGCTTTGTGCACACGTATATTCTCTCGTATGGATGTGCACACATGCTTGAACTAGCTCATGCATGGGGGCAAGTCTGCATTTATGAAGAGAAAAAAGGCCCCTTTGCTCTTTTCAATATCCACCGAAGCCTTCACACAACTATTCTATTAAGTCGAGATTATTTGTGTTGGGACGCTTATAAAGAAAACTGCATTTTACTGGAAACTTTAGGACGTAAACTTTGCAACTTTAAAGCACAAATGAGCCTGTTTGCATGTTTTTACATGTATTTGCACACAGTTGCACACAGTAGATTGTTGAGGGGGATTTTCCCACCCCCTCCAGTCAGGACTCTCACTTTGTGCTGAGATCAACTTGCAGAGACTTGAAACTTGCCTGTCACAGGAAATACATCACAGTTTCCTTCTTCCTAGTCAAGGCCTCCTCAATATTGTGGGTGATGCAACTGAGCGAGCCAGCTCTTTGAAAAGTCTGTTTGCTAACGTTGCATTCACATGCTGGCAGAGAGACACTCATATATAGGAGACTGGAGTTTGCTGTTAGACAGTGTTGCAATGAAAGGCTTTGCCGTGACTGAATCAAAACACACAGTGTGAGAAAGATAAAGCATTTTCTTGCTTTAAAAACAATAAGCTTGTCCACATAAAAACATATCTGCATTTAATGCAGAAGCAGCAGGCAAGGGACAAGATTTTGGAAGCAAAATCATCCAAACTGGTTTCCATCTGTACTCTGTGGCCCACAAAGCATCGACCAAGCAAGACTGCAAACACATCAACAATCCTTGCTGACAGCAAATGGCTAAACATTTTGACTAAAATACAATCTTTGAACCTATGCGCTATAATATGACAAGGATCTAGCTTTGTGTAGTTTTTCATTGGCTTTTTGTTAGAGTTTAAAGTTATCTACGCATGCAGATGTCTGTTTATAGAGAACAGCCATGAGCAGAGCTGTTGTGGAGGTTAAAAGTCAACTTTCTAAATGGCAAACAAACATTGACCCACCCTGGTAAGAAGACGTCTTGGCTTAAATATTTGTTATAAGTTATAGGGAAACATATTTACAGGCTACACTGGCAGCTCTGAAACATGTACGCTGCCCCTAGAGGCCAAATCATTATCGCACACTAGCTGTTAAGTTACAAGATACCACATGAGCAAACAACAGCTTCATTATATGACAAACTATCATAGTGAACAGACTTCTAGATATCCATAAAAAATAACAAAATGAATAAAAATATAACTAACTGAAAAATAATCTCCATAATGCAAACAAAGACCCCACATACACGCTGAAACTTCGAGGGGCGACGTCCCCTTTAAATCCCTTTTTCTATTCCACAGTCCCATTCTAATTAACGAAATGGTCTGTTGAGTTAACAAAGATGGCGGCGCCTGTCTTACCGCAGCCTTAATCTCCACTGTATCTCAGGCTTTCAGTCTTTCACTCTCCACCTGCTACAAAGAGACAGTGGACAGTCGGCGGATCCATAAGTCCTATTGCTCCATCACGCATTGATCCATATGGGGCTCTATTCAACTGCATTGGCTGCACAATTGATCCCGGCCTCTCTGCTGCGGTAAACATTTTACTCAGCGTGCCTCCATCCTGATCAATAGCCTTCTTTTAATAATGTATCTTATTGATTAGTTTGGCCCCTGAGTAAATTGATCAATTATTTTAATCTTTTTTTTTTTTTTGTGGCGTGGTATCAAACGAGGGGCAAACTGCTCTGGTTTAAAGAGTTGCTGCTCCCGCTCTCTGCACTGCTGTAAAGGAGTTGTCAAATGATTTTCCTGCTTCAGAGATTATTAAAGATAATTTTCAAACGTGTTATTTTATTGAATCATTTCACCCTTTTTTTTTAGCAATGAAAAGATGCAGGGTTTACCAGTGTTTCGGACGAAAAATGATTGAATGGCACTGTGTTCTCCTTTTTTATTATTATTTACCAGAGAAAAAGTAAAACACACAGCTTCTTTTTTAAAATGATCCGTGTGAGATGGGACTCAGTGTGTTTTTTCGTGTGATTGGCTGCATCTCCATCAGGCTGCAGCTCTCCACCTTCATCCCTCTGATGGACTTCAAGGGCATTGGTCATCAGCGTCAGCGAGGTAAACGATCTCCACCCACCACTTCTCATTACTAGTCCTAATTACCCTGACAAGTCACCATCGGCTCATGTGTGTGTGTGTGTGTGTGTGTGTGTCTCACTTAATTTTACAGACACAAACAAAGCGGTGAGAGCACACGCACACACACACACACACACACATTTTATTCTTGGCACAGACACAAACAAAAACTGAATGCTGGGACAGAAAACAGTGACGCAACCGATCGATGGCCGCCTCGTGTCCCTGACTCCACGGAAAGCAGCAACAAAAAAAAAACCAAAATGCATCTGAAATCCAAAGAGTGATCAGAGGCAAGAGAAGACACAACGGAGGGGGGGGTCTTTGTTAATTTAACCTTGTTGAGATGTTTTCACAGGAGTGGCCAGGAGAACATCTTACACTTGATCATTACACGTGTGAAATCTCTTCCCTTCACTTATTCCACAGCTCACAAGCATAAACATTCATCTTTCCGGAAGATTCCCTTTGATCCGTCAGGATTTTTCGGTCTCGTTTTCTCCTTCCCGTTGGCTAGGGAACGGACCATTCCGGTGGCAATCAGTGGCTGATCAGGTGTGGTGAGTGTCGTCATGTTGAGCTCTGGCTCATTAGAGTCTCATCTTCATACACCCCCCCTCCAGCACCACCACCACCACAACCAACGTCCGCCACCCCTTCGAGATAATGACAGAGCCCAAGGCGCTTTTAAAAAACCCCCCGCTTACCCTTCCCTCCCCCATGCTAGCCACGCCAAAATGCTCTGATGATCATCTGTCATAGCATGTGATGCTCCTTGTTTAGCCGACTTGCTCGCTAGCTCGCTCTCCTAAAATGCAGGTGTGAAGCACGAACTGAGCGACGCAGAACTTTCTCCTACAAAACAACACTCGCCATCGTCATGCAGACCTCCCCGTAGATGCACGTCACTTCCTGTAGCATCCTAAAGGTTTGACAACTGCAGACATTTGACGTTATTATAGATACAAGTCCATTACAAAGGCAGAAAAAGAGGATTTTGATATGTTATGATGTATTTTAATGTATTTAAAGCAGAAATAAAAGGCTGCTACAACCGTTCCAATGCGTCCATGTTGCTAGCGTGAGATTCGTGTGTTTTAACACGAAACCGTGCATTTATGTGTGCCTAGCTTTTTCTCTTTTGTGTGTGTGTGTGTGTGTCTATATAGAGAGAGCGCTAATTGTAAAGGATGTGGCAGGTTAAGATAAGGTTATCTCGACGCAGTGAAACGTCTGAGAGAGAGAGAAGGCCAGAGCTTGCAGACGGAATTAGATTGATTAGAGGAGCCATATTTGGGCCACAGTGCTATTTCCAGATAGCCCTCAGTGAGACGCGTCCCCCCCCCTCGCCCCCCCGCCTGGCATGGCTCTGCTTTCGTCCTCACCCTCACCCCCGGCTCTTCTCTTCCTGACACTCCTGCTGTGCAGCAGGACAGCTGATAGTGCCACAGGCTGTCACTCACGCGCTAACGGACCGGCCACTGCAGGGCTGAGATAGTCCCAGAGAGCCCCCCCACCCCCCACCCCCACCCCACCGCCTCCCACCTCTGACATCCACAGATAGAAAAAAAATAGAATAATTAAAAGCAACAATGAATGCACCGTTGCAGGAGAGAGTTTCCTTTAAAAAAAAAAGTGTCTTCTGATTAGACCGTGAGGGCTCAACACTCAATCCAACTTTATGTGTAGCAGAGTGAAACTCAGCCTCAAGTTTTTTTTAATTCCATTCAGCCCCCCTTTTTCTCCGGTCCGAAGACCCCGGGGTAAACCGATTCTCACTGCGAGTCCGACGTTTTATAGGAGTAAAAAAAAAAAAAATTCCTCATCTTATAGACTTCATTTTAGACGAGGATGTGGAGAGGAAGTCAATCCCAAAAAAAAAAAAAAAAAAAAATCCAGCACTCAATTCCTGCCATCAGGATCCTCCATTAACCAAGCATTAGAAACAAATTAACTCTTCTCAGCTGAATGGCTTGTCAGAGGAAGTGTGGGAAAATCCTCTATTAGGCAGGAGTTAAGTGCCTATTGGAAAGCTGGAGATGGAATCCTGCCTAATAAAGGAATAGTCAACCATTGGAACGCCGGCTGAATGGAGGAGAAGAAGTGCTAATTAAGAGAACAAAGTGTCGTCTTACAGGCTAGTCCGTTAATGTGAGTTTTAGGGCTCATCTCACCAGCATCCCCTGATTTCCGGAGTATGAATAAAGGACCGTGTGTGTGTGATTGCATGTGTGCACTCTGCTTATGGAGAGTGATAAAAATTTGTTTATTTTGGGCAACGGTGACAGCCTGTAAACAGATAAATAATGAATCTCCGTTGGTCCCAAAAGGCCACACTTTTTTTTTTTTTTTTTAAATATATTTTTTGACAAGTCTCATCCCTGAATATGACGTGCAATGTAAGCCACGAAACGAACGCGCTGCTCTCAAACTATTCGGGGCGTTATGTCTCAGATGGAAGCCGAGCCAACTCAAACCACAGCTCCGGTCTCTCCTCTGCTTCACAAAACCCCTGAGCGTTTTCCAAATTTTATTTTTTTTTCAAAGCTGTGAAAAAGTGAGAGGGGATGGCGAAACAGCGTCATGGACCGACCGTACGAACGAACGAACGAACCGGGCGGAGACTCAAAATAAACTCACGTAGGTCTGGCTGAGTTACGGAGCTTCATCTCTGTTTATCTTAGTGAGGAGTGTGAGCATTGGTGCCCAGTGATGAAATCAAAAAAAAAAGTGGGGGGGGGGGGCCGCGGCGGGAGGAAAAAATTAAAAAGAGTTGAACAGGCCAGTGTGTAATTGGGTGGGGTTTCCATGGTAACAAAGTTCAAGGAATCAGATAAACAGCCCGCTGAGCACACCGGGAGGAATGCAGCCCATCTGCCTGCGGTTTGGAGAGGAGGTTAACACTTCTCTTTCTCAACAGCTTCACCACTCAACAACATATGTGACTGAGAAGGGAGGGGAGGGGAGAGGAGAGGACTGGGATGGAGGGGGGGGCAGGAGAGGCGATTGCACTTTAATTGCGCACATCCAGAGATAAAAGGGGAATGTGTACGAATATTTTTTTTTGGGGGGAATTTGCTGAGAAAGAGGGAGCAATGTGTAACGGTCGGTTGCACATTATGGCAGAAGTTGAGTGTTTTCACTTAACAAATGAAGTCAGAGAGAGAAAGAAAGAGAGAGAGAGAAAGAAATAGATCGG
>JAPZDV010000022.1:23650966-23667012 GCA_029814665.1 Acanthurus lineatus
CCCCCCCCCCCCCCCCCCGGCCCCCCGCCCCCGGCTGGCTGTTTGTAGCTGCACACAGCTCAGTCATCCCCCCCCCCACAACATTTTTTTGCTTCCTCTTGAAACTAACTTTATTTTAAACACTTGAAAATCCTCCACATGTGCAAGCAATTAGGTTTCACGACTTGCTCTGAATGAGAAAGACCCAGACATCCACAAGCACACACACACTTCACACACACACACACACACACACACACAAACACAGCTAGGACACACACACTCATTCAAACACAGGCAAACACATGTACAAAATGAATACATATAGGCAGAAACATACAAAGTGCATTACACTGACATGCACATAGACATAATATACATAAATACAAAGACACTGCAGGTTATTTTACCGCATTATTCCACATTTAAATAAAGTCACATGATTTCATATGATAACTATTCTGCTCGCACGTCACAGCATGACTAATATTTTTCATTTATAGGAGAAATGAGTTCATGTTTGTCCATTTAAATCCCTGTGCTAATTCCAAAATTAAATCCTAACAAAAACATCTCGTCCTTTAAAAAAACATTTCCAAATATTTTTTTTAAAATTCTGAATCTCTAATGTTGCGTCAGCATCAGCAAAGTTTAGTATTTGCATCTGTAGCTATCCAGAATAAAGCAGAAGTCCTGAGAGGAAAACAATCGCAGACTAAACAGAACTCTTCTCTGTTCGTCCCAGTGGAAAAAATGTCTTAAGAGCTTCTTTGTGAAGGAAAAAGGGCGAGAACAGTTTGCTATCTTATGTCATCAATGAAGGAAAGTACCTGGACTGCTGGTATTTGTGTCTTTTAGGCAAAGAGAATCAATGTTAACTGTTAACACAGAAAGATCCTGCTCGATCTGAGACGTCATCAGCACCTCAGTCCTCAGTTCACATCACGAGATGTCATTTTAGATTTAAAGGGATAAATCATGTTTTTCCTTCCTACATCCATTTTTGTAATAGATTAATTGTTCTCTTCAGGTTCTGCTCAGCTACCGAGCTGTCGCTGTGTTTCGTGTTCATGTTCGGTTTACATCAAACCCAACCGCTGAAACAGTCAGCGGGCCCCTTATACAAACTGTAATTAGACCCTGGGCCAAAAGTTTTCATGCCTACCTGTGCCAAAAGTACTGACACGTTCATTACCGGCAGCTTGAGCATGAAGCACTTCTCATCCCAGGAATTTAATGGATGAACAAAACACAAACTGGTGGAAAATATACTACAATAGGAAGGACTACAGAGAGGAATACCCTCCTGTCTGCACCAGGGGTTTCCAAACTTTTCTATGCCAAGACCCCACCCTGCCCAAATCACATGATCTTATAGCAGGTGTCTGCTTGTTGCAAGGTGTCTTTAAAAACCTACTGACAATAAAACAGCATGCAAACTTTATTAAAGCCTATGCTGCCTCTTACTCATTAGTTTTACTTGGTCAGGTGTTGTGTTTGTTACCTGAAACTGGGCTTTCTTAGCTGGGTAGCTGGCATGTCTGCAGGGCTTTTCCTCTGCAAATACATAACCATTTTAGTGATTCTGCACTAGTGAGCTAAATGCTAAAAAGTAAGCAAACTAGTTAATATCCTGTTTGTGTATTCGTGTAAGACAGCAAACCCCATCACAGTCTTTATCCAGGTTTGTGCATTTCAGGGATCCATGTGTGGAAACTGTGCACTTTGTGCTGCAGCTGTTTGTTCCCCTTTTGTTGTTTGCAAAATAATATTAAAGGCAAATCAGAATATTGCAGTTTGTTCTCAATCTGTTTCTGCAGAAGCTACAGATCTGTAGCTAATGAGCATGATATTAGACAAAATGAAAACATGCAAACAGGAAATAAGAAAATAAATAAATGAGAAGAAGTGCGATTGTGAAAACTATCTAACAACTAAAGCAAAAACATGCATTTGTTATAGGCTGAGACATAAGATTTATGACACAGACAAATTCCTTCAGCGAGTTACTGACAAAAACATTTAAACAAGCTCAGTTTTTACTGTTTTTGCAGCAGCCAAACAGAAACGTTTCTAGCCGGTTGGCCATTAGAGGGATGTATCATTTGTACAATTGCTGCTTAACACAATTAAGTTAATTAGCCAACAGCCATTTGTATACCAAGAGCTAATTCCTTAAGTGACTGTCAGCTGAACATGTGGTGGCTTTGGTGTAATGATTATATGTACTTTTACCTCATTATTGTAAAAGGCATCGACTTTGACGCTGAGCTTCACCCAAATGTCCAGAAAATGACCAGCAGGTGGGCGAAATGATGCTGAATGTCGCAGTTTTTTTCCTCATTGACGTGCAATTGGATGTTTTCTTTTGAGGATTTTCTAAAATATTTTTGTGTGAGCAGATCAGGTCTGGGTTTTACCATGAGTGTGACATGTCACCTTATCAAGACTAAACGGCTAAAGATTCACTGAGGCAACATTGGTGTGATGTGGATAATCATTACATTAATGACACACGCTCACATGGAGTGTAATTTAAAAGCAATTATGGGATCGGTAACCTTTTTAATCCAATCATCACCTAGAGTAGGCGCTGTGTGTCATGCTGTATCACCTGAACCGGCAAATGGAAACATTAATATAATGTTAATCAATCACAGAGAAGGGAGTGAGCTGACAGGTAGGTCAGACGGAGTTAACATTTGATAGAGGGGTTGACTTTCTGGATGAGAAGATTCTGGAGAAATATTACATCACCCACATCTTCCCCCGAGTGTGTGCAGACAGATTGTCCCGCTAGTTTAATTCAATATACCTTGCAAAGTATTTTCCAAAAAGTGCCATGCACCACGTATGAACAGTAATAGACACATACACACATGCACATACACACATGCATTCATGCACGCTCAAACAGAGGCCTCCAGTTTTGCCACAGGAGGCTGTTTTCCAGCTGTTTAAACCACTGCTCGAATTAGCTGCTCAGCCATTGGAAGGAAAGGCAGGCAGAATACCAGTAATTACTGTATGATTGGTAGAGTGGCTGCAATTAGCAAGTTTTGAGTCTTGAGGATTTGCATACATATAAAAAAGCTCAGCGAAGCAAGGTGCAGTGACTAAACGATGGTGGTCAATTCATAGAATAAAGGGGGTGAACAAAAGAGGATGCAGTTGCACAAAAGAGGAGCCAAAGAATCTCGATACCACTAAAATAAACACAGATTTTTTTTTACAGTGTTGCTTCAATGGTGGCCAAATTCTGTGTTTGCTTTCTCTGAGTGCACCATCACTGTGTTATGGCAGCCAAATCAGTGCCAATCATGAAATCGATATCATCCATTTAAAAAAAAAAAAGTGCGGAGGAATCTATTTGCTCCCTGTACAGTATCTGTGTACTTCCACCCCGGCAGCACCGGGGAGAGTCTCAGCAGTGGTCCTCCCTTATCATAGCACATTTAACAGGGGGCTAATCCAATCAGGTGGGATAACAGGGTTGCTCTCTGTGAGCGGAGGAGGATCAGGCGAGTGCTCCTCTGCTTCCCATTAGTGTGCGTCTCTCCAGCCGGGCCTATCCTAATCCCATTTCCCCATCTAAAGCCTTAACCCAAACAAGCACACAGGACAATAATCTCCGGTCACACTCCTGTCGGCTGCCCCGGGCCTCCTGATGCTGCTAATGGAGGGCTAGCGAGCGAGATGCCAAGAGGCTGCGAGGGGAACTAGATTTGGCTTGTTCGGCTGAGGAACCGCAGCATCCACAGCTTTTTCTTTGTTCATATTTCCACTATTGTTTTTTTCTCTTTTTGTCTTTAGTGGTATTGTGTATCTGTTGCTGGTGAGATGTGTTTCGTTTGTTTGTCCTCTGCACAACCAAAACAGACAAAATCTGGAACTGGCACATATCTTTTCTTTTAGATTTCAGCATTTAGACTTTTATTCGAAACTTTGCCATGAGAACTGAAGTTATAGAAGGGGAAAATTCATTAGATTTTTTTAAGTTCAGACAAAGGAAAAAAAAGCAGAGAGAGAGAGAGGGAGAGGGAGGTTTTGGCTCAGTGGACCATCCCTGTCTTTCTGTCCCTGTTGACGGCACATGTGCCCCAGATGCAGGGTCCCGATCCAAACCCAGGCTCATCCAGACGCCACCCCGAGTGTCTCAGATCACTTACACGCTCTCCAAGGACCTCGGAAAAAACAGTCTCATCCAATTTCTCATTTCTCTTAGTTTCCATAAGAAAACGTAGCCTCAACTTCCTAATGAATTCCAACTGAAATATGGTTGGTGCAACAGCATGTACCTCAAACAAGACTCTTCAGCCCAGCATTTTCATGTTCCATATGGAAGATATTATTTTCCCCTCATGCCATTGTACAAATTCGGTCATTGCATTTTATTTTTCGGGGACAAGATGGAAAAAACTAACCAAAGGTAGAAAAGAAAAGGTCACTTATTTTTGGATAGTTGCTGCACATCTCGGATAAAGTCGAACCCACTGGCTTCGTCGTCTTCATCTTTACCTGTTTTCTTTATCCACCCCCCCACTTTGCCTCTGCAAACCAGCCAAATGAATGACTAGTAAAGGTGCACTTTGTGTCCTGCTCTGTGTCTGTGTGTACACAGCTGCCAGCAGAGTGAAATCACAGCTATTAGACTCAATCAATTATCAGGCCGACTTTTCTCCTCGTAGACAAAGCTCATGTCTGAGTCTGATGGCTCCATTTTTAAAAAAAAAAATCCTCTTGAAGTTAAATCTGTTGAACTTTATCTAAACTCTTATGATGACAGTCCAGAAAAAAATACAAGCTTTAGATGTTTGCTTTGTTTAAAATAACCTGGTATGTTTCATACCAAAAAAAAGCAGCGTGGCATTCTTGTTGTGCAGTGGAAAGAAGTGGTGTGCAGATTGAGCAGCAGTCAAAAGCTGTGTGGTTTAAAGTTTAGCAATCAGAGGACATGATTACGGTTTGGGAAAGAGTCTGATTGTGGTTGGTAAAAAGATGATTTTTTTTGGTTCTGTTAAGATATAAGTAAAACTTCTCAGTATTACTCATGTGTCCTCCAGACACAGAAAAAATGTGAGCTTCCCTTTAATTTCCTGTTATGGAGAAAATAAGAAGAAGAGCTGCAGATTCTGTTAAGTTCAGCTGAGTTCAGTCAGAGGCTGCACTCAAAAAACAACCACAACAGTCCAGAGATGAAATTTGAGTAAATGTCTTTACTTCTTCTCTGTAAATAAACATCTAAATGAGCCTTTGGTCACGTGACAACAGGTGTGTATATAAGGGAGGGAACTGTGATATTTTTTCTTGCAAAACTGCTGTTCAGAAGTGAAAAACTCAAAGCTTGACAGTCAAAAATGTCCAACAATATATTTTCTGAAACATTAAAAGAAAAGGTTGAAAGGTGCAAAAGTCAAAATATTTTGCCAAAAGCTTTTTATGCTTTCTTGAGGACTTTTTGTTTCTTTGTCAAAAAAACAGAAAAAAAAGCACTTGAGAGGGCCAAAAGTTCTGATATAGCTGTATAAATACATACATTTGACTCTTCAGTATCCTTTTTTTTATATTTCAGCTTTCTGCATTCATGCTGGACTCCAACAGTTTGCACTTGTCTTATGTGAGCTCATGTACTGAGTTTGGCTTCCTCAGTTTTATTGTATATCGGCTGCTGATGAGAGCCGTCACAAAATCATTTGCATGTTAAAACTCTCAGTAGGATTAGCACCAGCAACCCTGGATTCAGCAGTGATATCAAAACTGTTGCTCAGCTTTAATCAACGAGAAGAATGTTCAAACATTTTCTGTTTAATTTGTGTAATTGTCAGCAAGCTTATGGTCTCACTTGCAACCATCTTACTGAATTACCCCCAAATCTCCAAGATAATTTCTGTCAACTAGAGATGCCTGCTGTTGTGAATTTACTTAGTGTCAACTAATGACTGCTAAATAAAAAAGATTGCTGTGTTTCTGGCAAACAGACTGGCACCAGTCTACTTGAGAAAAAAGTCATCAAAACTACTCAGACTTGTTCCAAAAAATGTTGACAACTGTGAAATGTGAAGGGAGAAAAAGTTCAGCCATCTAAATCATGAGTGTTAATCAAATCAGTCAATTAAAAAAGAAGTTTCCTCTTTTTTGAACCTTTGATTTTTTAAAGCAGCTGTAGAGAGAGGGAGAAAATTCATTGAAAACATCCTGGAGACACTGGTTTCTTTACCAACAACTGCCTCTGTTAACCATTATGTAAGGCATTTGCGTAAGAGACGACTCACTTTTTCTTAACTGGCAACAACAGTTAGCACTTTGTCCACCCACATGTAAACCAGTTGAAAGGTTGTGTACAGCCCACATTAAGCTCCATCAATCAAGTGTTTGAGGTTATTGGTCGGTTTCGGCCATTAAGTCTGCCAGGTGGATGTCTGTGAGGCTGCAGTGTGATGACGCCTTGGAGCCTAAACTCAGGGCAGAAAAGTCCTTGGAACTCTCTCTGCAAAGGTGTTTGGAAAAGCTCATTTTTATGATTGTCAGGTTGTTTTTTTTGGTTGATTTGTTTTGCATATTGGCACAGAAATTCCTTTAATTTTTGTTTTCAACCGAACTGATTTGTCATGCAGCTCTGTGAGGCTCTGCACGGGCACAATGGTGTTAATAAATGACAACATTAGCATGCTAACATGCTCATAGCTAACATGCTGATGTTGTGCAGGTATCATGTTCAATGTGTACTGCAATGTTTATCATATTGGTGTTAGCATGCAGCTTTATTTTGCCAATTAGTCACTAAACACAAAGTAAAGCTGAGGCTGATGGTTAGTTTTGGAAGTTTAACAATAAGTTAACACCAAAAAAGTGGACAAATTTGATTTTAAACCACACGATGGCACTAGATAAAAAGTCAGAGATGACCAAAGTTATCACAATTCATCCCTCAGAGACCTTAAATATAATATCTGTTCAAAGTTTCCTGCAGTAGTTTTTTGAGAGAAGCTTTTTCAGTTTAACAGACTGACATCACTTTTCCTCATCTCCTCCCACCAGCACAGCAAATAAAAAGGAGCTAAAACAGTTTTTGCCTTGTCCACTGCATGAAAAAAAGTATGAGAAATAACAGTTGAAACTACCATGAAATAAACCATATTTCATGTCATGGGGAGACATTATAATAATAAAATTAACATGCTCTCGTGTACTATTAAATCTGCTCGTAGCAGTTATTGTTCATGGGATTGCCCAACAGGAAATTGCCTTGAACTTACTACAAAAGTATGTGTGTTTAAATTTGTGGTAACTCTCGACTCCAAATTACTGTCATGACACTGGAATTGAGGATTCTTGACACCACACACGAATGGAAAGAAGAAACGCTCTCCAGCAGAACCTCGGCTGACCTGCACCCAGCTGTGATCACCACAAACGGAGAGAAGTCAGCTTGTTCCACAAAGTAGAGGCGTGTCTTCGTCATAGACGCTGTAATTAGATTAGATGTTAAGTAAATTAACCTATGAGCACTAATCAGTTTTTGGCATTAAACTCTGTTGTTACATATTTGCTGGTGGTGTCGGTAAATAGCCTACGGTGACTATCTTTATTACACAGCCAGCTTGGCACAGCTGGAAGTTTGACTTGGCTCGTGACCTCAGGGAAAACATCACTCATAGCTGTGGGAGAGTTATCGTTGACTTTCGAATGATGCCGATACAAATATTGTTTCCAGTTATTTTGAAGCCAGCAACACTGAAGCATCTGTTCTTATACTGACAATCTGTCTTGGCTGAACATCAGACAGACAGCCATTTGATTGTTGTCAAATATCACTCCAGTAGACATGCCCAGCAACCATAGTGGCGATGCTATCCTATTAGTGATCTAACATCTCCGCTTTGCTATCTTGGGCGTGTGCCAATGTGTATTTGCATATTTGCAATGTTTGTTTTTTGAAAATAATTACATTCATTACAGCTTGTAAAGATGGCCGCCTCTTTTTCTTCTCTTTCCAGGTTTCTTATCCAATTTTCCTCCTACATTTATGTAACCTGATGAAGTCCTGAAGCAGGTGCCGAACGCACAGACTGAAACCTCCTCTGTGACAGTTTTGTCTGTTTGCCAAAAAGTATCATAAGACATCTTTATGTACATTTCGTCCTCAGCGTCTTCAGCTCTACATATCTGGACTTATGCAAGAGTAACTCAGCACTCTGGGAATAAGTCGAGACTGTGTGAGACCAACGGTGGTTTTACATTTGTACTTTCAACAAAATCCACCAGTTTTCAATGTGAGAACTAGACGACTGGTTAACTGGATTCTTTGCTACTAACTTCAAGAACATAAAGGTTCTTTTCCTCTGCAGAAGTCAGACATTTAGTTTATTTACCTTCCTTCCCATAATGTTAAGCCACAAAATTTGTCAGTGATGCAGGCTTTGATACCAAACCTCCACACTTCAATCTTTTTTTATTGTATCAGCAGTGTTTTTGACCAAATGCAGGTCTTTTTTGATACCTACAGGAACAAATGAGGGGACATATAAAGCAAAACATACAATAACAGTAGATTCTCATATCACAACATATCCTAGCTTCAAGAAAAAACCTGAACATGAACATGAAAGGACAAACAATTCAAAGATGTCTCAGACAAGTTTTCCACCAATGATGCTGAAACTGTAATCAGGTTCTGAATAAAGGTGCCCAGTGGTGGTGTGGTTGATGTAGTTTTTTACTCTCAGTGTCAGGGAAGCACCTTTAAAGAAATAACTTGAGAAGTTACAAGTTACTCCTCAATTAAAAAAATTGCTTCAAGGTACTCAGAAAAGGCAGTTTTTTTCTTGTTGCTTCACAACAAGAAACATTGATCGGTAAAATGATTTAAAATAAACCTTCAAAACAAATAAATTTGGTTTCAGAGACTCTGATTTGCTGCACATTTCCTCTTACAGGTGATAATTAAATGCAACAGTAAAATATTTGATCATGCTGCTGCACTATTTTGTGGGGAAAAAAGCTGCTCTTTTTTTGAAAACTGTCTGTGATTTTGAAAATATTCAAACTACCCAAAAAGCTTCTGGGAAATGTAGTGAAGCTACATGTAGTGCCACCACTCCCCAACACTGTTTACCCTGCGCCTGAGGACATGCCCATCTTCATTGAAAAAGGCATTTACATATAAATCTTTTAAACAAAATATCGTGTATGTGAAATAATGTTTGGCATTTCATGGTTGGGAAGTCTCATCATCTCCAACTGTTAAGGAATTGCTTTTGCCCGCAGAGCAGTGTGGGGCCTGCGGATCAATTTCCTGATGCTCTCCTTTCAAAATATACACTGTGGTCTCAGTGGAGGCGGCACGGTACGCATGAGGGCAGAGCGAGAGAGTGACGGAGGGAGGGAGGGAGGGGGGTGATGGAGAAGGAGAGGGTTCGGCCCTGGAAGTCTCAACCTGGTGGGATGGTTGATGGCCAGCGAGGAGCCCCCCCCCCCTCCCGTCCTCGGTGCACAAAGCTCGCCTTGTGTGAGATAAGCGGCGGGTACCAGGAGGGCCCTACGGCACTATTTTCACAATCAGAGCCAGTTTGTTTTCTCTAGGCCGTCGAGTCAGAGTCTGTCAGGAGAGCAGCAGCATGCCGGCAGGACTGGAAGTTGTGTTGAGAAGCACCGTGAAGGGGAGGAAAAAGGGGGTTTTCAGGGTGGGCCAGAGGTTTCAGGAGCTCCTCAACTTTTATTTCTTCTTTAATATTTGTTTGCTTTACTTATTCCTCACTTGACAGATTTCCAGTTTAGCTCAAACGTGTCCCTGATGTTTCATAAGCTCAAGAAGCCTGTATGATGTTAATACTAATAAATGCTGAACATGTTTTTATTGACAATGTAAACGCTAACATGGATTTAAATGCAAAGTGTATAATTTCAGGTCTGTCAGTCTAAACAGTGAGAAGAAAATAATCACGTTTGCCCACCAGGAGACGAAATGAAATGCACCTTTACTTTTTATAAAAGAGTTTCACCAATGCTTGAATATGGAATAATGTAAGTACACAACTCAAAAAGGTAGCTAACAAAGATTTAGACCTTGTTGTTAACACTCACTTTAAATAAGCAGCTTTTTGGGGTCAAATCTGGGGTCAACAAAGTCGACAAAACTCGACTTAATTTAACAAAAAGAAGTGTTTTTTCTAGTTAACCTCTGCCATGCAAACTCCACTGCTAATGTTTCCGTTTCTTTTTTTTTTCTTTTGGCAATAAAGTTGTGGTGTAATATTATGAGTGTTTATAGTAAAAACCCACAGTGTAAAAGACTCTGAGTTATAAGAATGTTTTCTTGGTAAAGACTATTCGGAAAATGATACTAAAATTTAATTAGAAACAGTTGCTTTGCTGTTGTTAAGATGAGACGCCTGGAGCAAGTATTTCGAGTCGACTAGTTTCATCCAGAAGTGCAACAAAAGAAAAATACAGAGAGGCAATATTTGAGGAAAAGAAATGTTTCATAGAAAATGTGGCCACAGTTCAGAAACCGCAATATGCAACCGTTCCTGTGATTATTTTGAGTGCTTATCTGATTTTAAGTTAATTTCTCATTAGGCGCTGCAGTGTAGCAGGAGCGCTCCAAGCCTTGTGTTGGGATTATTTTAAAGTGGTTTCTCTGCAGGCAGGTTTCATGATTTTTCTCCCCATTCCACAGTATGTCTTGGCCCATCTGAGGCGGCTGGCGGCCAGGACTCCTCTCAGCTCGCTCCCTGAAGACCCCTGGCTCCACAGAAACAGGAAATGGTAATAGTATTGCACTGCTTTTCCTCCCCCTATCTGTATCCCCATTTCTCTCTCTCTCTCTGAATGAACAAAAACGGAGAAAAAACAGATGTGTAATAACATATATGTGTGGAAAAAAAGGGACCTAGACCATAAAATAAACCATAGGTACACATTGCGTTTTTTGCACTTTTCTTCAAATCCGTGTTTAAAAAAAAAATTACATGCAGTATACGCTTTGCAATCAATCAATTAGAGCTGTCAGACCTTTCGTTTAAAACGTCACGAGCTTGATGATGTCTACCGAGTTTCCACAAGCGGAGATTTGGAAAAAATCTGTTTTTATTTATTTATTTTTATTTTATTTTATTTTTTTTTACAATCTGACTGTGCAGACGGTTTGGAAAGTTGTTTGAGAGTCGTTGGTTTTAGTCGCTGGGAGCTTTTTACAAAAAGAAAAGAAAAGAAAAACAAAAAGTATCCCGTCAAACCCTTCAGTCTCTCGACCACCAAGCCGAGGGTCAGTTGTGTCGGTCTGCACTTCGTGTGTGATGGAGTCTCTCCACAGGTGGATGAACACATCCCCTCCCCTCCTCTTCAGCCACCAAAGTGTTTATGAGTCACTTCACCCCTGGCCAAGCATGTGGTGAAGCCACCCAGCTCAAGTCATATCAGGGGGATCTGCTAACTAGCCCCCAAGGACTCTGCCAGGTTTTTATAGTAAATCGTGGAGCAAAACCACAATTGACAAAAAAAAGAGAGAGATAGGTTTGCTCTGACTTCATAGCATTTTGTGGTCTAGATTTGCCTTTGAGTCCCCTTTTCTTTTTTTTTTCCTTGGAGTTCTTTCCCTTCTCTTTTTTCCTTTCATCTTAATATAAAACGCAGCTGGATCCACCATTCCTCCTAATAGTTTTCTTTGTTTTAGTCCTTTAAAAACAGTCTTTTATCGTTTTGGCCTTCAATCGGAAGATTTATTTTTCATGAAAGCCGTAATGTGTTCAAGAAGTCCCAAAGTTAGCAGCTATAACGATGCGGCCACAAAAAATTGTCTTTAACATAGTAATTTGTACAAAGGCGTCTGTCAAACAGCGCGCCTCCATAGATTGTTGTCCTCACCTTAGGGCACCCGGTTAAATATGACCAGCATATCCCATAATTCTCACACAGAGGTCGCAGTGAAGGCGAAAGATCACCCCTGTGGAGCACAGATGTGGACGGCTCAAACCAAAAGCACCGCTCATGTTTGCCAAAATGAAAACCTGAAAAAATCTGCCTGCAACGAGGAGCCATGAAACCAAAATGTCTCTTTCTTTCTAGCAGAACTGTGGGATCTGCCCCATCAAGCGTGAACCTGAGCAACACAAGGAAACCAGGGGGGAGAACTGAGGCCTGATTGGACGGAAAACCATCCGGGAGGTTGAGTATATACCGAACAAATAAGTCAAAAAACACAGTGTGAAGTTGCACACAGATTCTTAAAAGGATCTTCAGTTTTGTGATCCCATGTGGGACAGTCCGGCTGTAAATAACATACAAAACATTCTTGTAACGTTTCCTCGGGCCACACCTTATACTAATATCCATTTTTGGCATTCCAAAACACAAATGTAGTGCAGAGACGCGGCGTTGCTGCCAACGTTTTCTTAGTCCTGAGTCCAACTCCGCAGCTTTCAGCCTGGGCCGAGGAGGGCGAAGCACCGGGCGTCTGTTCTCGCTCCCAGGATTCGATTCACTGTGTTGCACTTCACCCCCGTGGCTTCTCTCAAAAATGCCAGTTAGGTGGTTGGCAGAACTGCAACACTTTCATTTTTTCAACTCATTTATCCTCATTTTGATAAGGGATCAGGGCGAAGTCCTGCTTGGTATGCATGTTCGTACGCACACGAGTGTCTGCATTATTGCTTGTTTGTTACTGTGTCTGAGTTGTGTTTTTTTATTTATTACATGTTCATTAATTGTCAAAACATATTTGATGTAGCTCGCTCATGGTTTTTATTATCTACTCAGATCCACTGGCAGAATTATTGTGATGGGATGGCATTAGTTTTTGGAGGCAGGCACAGTAAATCAGTGTAAAATCCAGACTTACTACTTTTTACTTGCTAGTTATTTTGCTTGTAGTCTACAGCCTTAAAGCTACATGACAATAATAAAAAAAAGAGAACAACAGTCATTTTTGAAGTTTTCCAACCTTGGGTTTCTTTAGTCACAGTAAGTATAACAAATGCTGCAACTTCAGCATGTAATTAGATTTTTTAGGCATTAGCATCAGCACAGACCACCGTAACAACAGACTTAGAAAGGAATTTTACAAACTGTGTGTAAATTTGTTGTTTCCGACCATTGAAACTGTGCACACGTCTGAACTTTGAGAAATTTTAAAAGATTTAATTGCTATGTTGCTAACTGCTATAACTAATGACAGAACTGGTTTGTTATATAAAACGTCCTTACAGTGTGATACACTTCAATTAATCAGCTAACTGAGCTCTTTTAAAAAAATACTTAAAATTTTTCAGGTCCATCAAATGTAAGTAAAAATGTATTATTATTAAACTCAGCAAAAACTTTTAATAAAACCTGTGATGAGCAAAGTTTTTACCCGACAACAGGGTCGTCAGACAGACATTTTATAGATTTTTATGTATATATTAACAGATTAAACACTTCAGTTGTGTAGTTATGTGCACTAACAACAGATTAACATTTTTATTTGTTAAAGTTTAAATGAAGAAGTATTTTTCTTCATCACAGATCAGCATCTTCTCGTGTCCTCAGTGAGGAAAGTGTGAATGGAACATTTTGTCTTTATGTAATAAAATGCTAATTCTCTCTGTGCATTGAGGTCGGCAAAGTGAGGCCTTCATTGAGTTTGCTGCTATAGCAACACACACCCCACCTTCTCAGGTCTCTCCTCTGTTTCCCTCTCCGTCACACACACACACAAACACACACACACAAACACACACACTCTGTGTTGCTGTGCGGCAGTTTACTCATGTAATGTGACCTGGAGGGGCGCCAACGAGCCCAGGGAAGGTCCGTGGCCTGAGGCCTGCCGACACCTCTCCCCAGCCCTGTTGAAATGTTTATTTATAACTCTCTTCCAGCTCCACCTCCCCCTGTCGTCTGCCAGCCGCCATGCCAATCCAAACACACTAGGCCTCTCCAGACTGATCCAGAGCATGATTTCAGAAAGAAGAGAACCCTTTCCCCTCTTTTTTCCCCCTTCTCATGCCCAAACTCTCCCACCCTTTCCTCCCTCTCCCTCCCTCCTTCTTCGCCGTGTCTTCCAAAGAGGAACGCTTAGGGAGAGGAGTACTGAGTAGAGACAGACGGGAGAGGAAAGAAATGGGAGGGAGGGAGGGATGGATAGAAGAAAAGAGGGAGGGGGGGCGCAGAGGTTTACTCCATCCAGCATGGGCTGCTAAATTGGTTTCAGAGCAGCAGTTGGACTCCGGGGATGCACGGCACACACTGCCGACTAGCTGTGTTTGCTTTTGTGGGGTGTAGGAAATCTGATCTCCGTCCGTGTAGCCAACCCACATCCCACATCCCTCCCCATCACCACCACCGCCAAGAATGAAGGGAGCTACGAGGACAGTCGCCTCAAAACAGGTATCATTGATACTTGAGTAATAAGAATAACAAACATCAAATCCGAGTGTGGAAAAAAAGTGCATATT
Organism: Acanthurus lineatus; assembly: GCA_029814665.1. Classification (NCBI taxonomy): domain Eukaryota; kingdom Metazoa; phylum Chordata; class Actinopteri; order Acanthuriformes; family Acanthuridae; genus Acanthurus; species Acanthurus lineatus. Next base: position 23,665,381 of record JAPZDV010000022.1, read on the forward strand.
TCACCAAAATGTCGAGCGGTTACATCATACCACATGAGCCGTCTTTGTTACCGGCAGGAAGTCGCATGTCTGTGGAAGGTAGGATGACATGTTGGGTCCCCGGTGAGCCCAAGGCTGAAGGCTCTCTAAATAGGTTTAATTGGGCCAGGCCTTACAGTGCCACAGACATCTGCAGACAGACAAGACAGACACAGGGCCACCGGGAAAAGCAGTGCACCCATGAGACCTGAGGCGCTGTGTCCGTGTGTGTGTGTGACTTGGTGCTGCTGTGTGGCTCATTTGGTGTACTCACAGTTTAAGGACACACTGCTTACACATCGCCGCGTCCAAGGGAGCTGTGCCAAATTACCAATACCAGTTGTTTATCTAAAAAACATGCTCATACAGCAGAGCTATGATTGGTTTGTTGCCCGAGGCATAAATCTCGCTCTCAAAAGTGGGAATTGTTTACCTCCTTGTGCCTTGTGTGTGTGTGTATATGTGTGCTCGTTGTTTACGTGTCTCTGTTTATGCGCAAGTGCATTTGTCTGCGTGCCACAGTATAGGCGTCGTTGCAACAGCCCTCTCCAACTTAGCCGGCGAGGTCTGTGACATCCCCCCCCCGAAGCAAACGGTAAAATGTAGATCAGCCATAACAAAATTGAAATATATACCATATTATTTCCACTCGATAAATGAAGCTAGTGTCTGATAAATAATATATGATGCGTCAAATATTTATTCAAACAGCAAAAAAGGGGAAAAAAGGAACATGAGGGCTGGCATTTGTATGTATATAATGTAATATATAGAGTGTGGAGTGTTTACATAGACAGCAGTCCAGTTAATGCAGCCATCTTTAAGACAGAAAAGAGACTTGATGTGCTGGTGAGGCCACCGTGTTGCCTTTAATGTCCACGCTGGTTTTTCTTCTTATTTCTATGTATGTCTCGTCTCTTGTCTTGCTCTTTCACACATATTTTACACACACATTCACACACACACATGCAAAAATGTAGCCGTCCTCAGGACAGATCCTCATTTCTCTCGCAGACAGTTTGCTTGCGTTGCATCTGAATGAACTTGTCTCACATCGCGTGTGTGTATATGATGACAAATCCCACATTTAATTTACTCTGCCGTTTTGCAACGCGCACCAACTTCTTTTATTTAATAAATGATCGTGCTTTAAAGGCAACCAAGTGTTGAATGAAGCACTACACACACACAGGCACACACACACACACTGAAATACCTTTTGCATTGCAGTAAATGTTTGTGGGAGTGTGTTTGTAGCTGTGGCTCCATGTGTGTGTGTGTGTGTGTGTTTATATTCTTGTTTGTATGTTTGTCATGAGTCCTGGGGGAATGCCGTCTCCACAGTAACCGTCTCTCTTGGTGGTCCGTCATTAATAGTCTGTCTGGTGTTGATGATTTAGATTCAGTCAGAAAAAAAAAGGGTGCAGTCAGATACATCAAGTGGAATCCCATAAAATCATTTAATAACTCGGCATAATAAACACATCGACGGGCGGATAAATAATCAGTAAATCAGGAGGTCAGTTCATGCAACCTTTTTTTTTATGTGTGTGTATGTTGTGTGTGTGTGTGTGTGTGTGGGTGCATGTTCTCGTACTTGGTGGTTGTTTTTCC
>JAPZDV010000022.1:23668692-23693190 GCA_029814665.1 Acanthurus lineatus
CAATCCTTAAATTTTTTCTTTGGAATTTTTATTTTACTCCCTCCCTCAATATAATTTCCTTTATGGTCCTTCTAATTTTTTTTTTTTTTTTTTTTTTTTTTTAGTTTAAGTGGCAGAAGTGTTAAAAATCAAGCACTAACAGGATTGATCAGCGCTCTTGTAATATACAAGGTTAGACACCTTTACTGTAATCCTGTGGCTTGTGTATTTTAATACTCGCACAACTGGATCGTTTTATTTTCATTCCTGCAATTTAAAACAAGTGCTTGATGCTTTATCGCAGCTATAAATGTGTCAACGGGGCACACTTTTCATTTAAAATGTACTGATTTTTTTGTGCTTTTTGTCTCTCCGCCCACAGCCGTTGGTGGATTCACTGTTTGTTCCTTTTCAAGGAACTTTCTCTCCTCACTCACATTTATCTCAACATTTATGTTTTTCAGTTTGCTGGTGACACAAAATCTGGGAATAATTTGTGTCAGAGGGCAGCAGTTTGGTGTGTGAAACATTTCTCAGCCTTTCACATGAACACACACACACACAGAAAGACCAATAAACTGATTTAAAAAGTGGATTGTTTTGTGTTTAAGGTGTAAACTCATATATGTTTGGCTCAAATATTGATTTGAAAGGAGAAAATGCATCACTGATTGTATCTGATTATCATTTAAACACATTATTAAACACTGTAAAAGCACAGTGAAAACACAGACAGTGTTGGAAAGTAACTAAGTACATTTACTAAAGTACAAATTTGAGATACTTGTGCTTAAATTGAGTAATTTTTTTGATACAGGAGTTTTATTTTGCTGTATTATATAAGGTCTTTGCTTTCGTTGCTTTGCAGATTTATAATATTGATACAAAATAGAAAAAATAAACAAAATTCAACATATTTTAATGGATATAAAAGGATAAGACTTTATTTTTCACTAATTACCTGTTAATATAGTATAAAAATGAACCATTTCTTCATTATCTTTAACACTAAAGTAGTACTGTGTATTGTTGTACTGTACATATTAGCACATCAAAAAATGTTATTTAGTTTGGGACATTCTGCACAATGAGTATTTTTACTGTGAGTATGTTTTGGTGCTGTTACATATGTGTCTTTACTTACATAAAATTTCAATGCAGGACCTTTATTTACTAAAATGTTTCCAAAAGCATGCAGATCCAAAGACAATGGGTGTCGGACTGAAATGCAAAACCATAAACACAGAATCTGCATTTTACATAATATTTGTGTGTCGCAGCGGTATGTCCGGTGGGAAACGGCTCTGCAGACATGCACATGCAGGACTTTTAATTGGAGCATGATGAAGACCTTCACCTTCATCTCTGCGTGATGCAGTGATGCTTAGCAGGTCTTCATACAAAACAGTATTAAACTCGGATGGAAGCATTAATCTGCTCTATGCTTTAATTAATCAGCCATATTTATTTACTATTTTAACACTGGAAATGCCTAATTATCATCAGCCTGTGCATTAAATAAAAGATTTAACAGAGTGACACAGCTAATCATAGAAATAGATCTGTAATGGCTTTTTAATAACAAAAACTCATGAGTGAGGACAAATAGCTTCTAGATTACTTTGAGACTTCTTCGTTTCATTAAAAAATATATTAAATCTGCAAAATAAGCTTTTAAAATAGTCATTTTTTACTTCACACGTTCTATAGGAAAAACATTTTATTAATTTATTAGTAAAAATTATGATGCTGGATGGATCATTGTTACGCAATTCTGATTTAGCAATGATACTCAAATTCCTCATGTGATATATATCCAATGTTCCAGAGCTGCAGCTGTAATGCATCAATAAGTACCATGAGTTCTTCTGAGCAGCACAATGGGAGTGTCTTAATCATGTGCTGTTGTGCAGAGTAACCATAAAGATTTGTTATCTGACATTACCTTCCAATGTCACTGATTTCCAGGCTTTTTATGAACTCTGCCGTGCAGATTTATTACGTACAGATGAATCTAATGACCCTGATTATTTCAGGCTTGTGACCATAAAGTTATAAATGTCCGTTTTAAAAACACTGTTGTATTACTTTGGTAGTACGTCTGCAACTGTTAAGACACAGAGGACATATAATTTGATAGATTTTTAACTTTTGACTCGTTATTTTTTATGTTCAGTTGTTTGATCGTGTAATTTTTGTTCTCTTTAAAACTCTTTACTGTTTCTCCTTTTCTTTTAAAACATAAAAAAACTCCCATTCGAACCCTTTTCCCCCTGAACCCCTTCATGTATCAGACATAAAAGCAAGTGTACACAACTGTCCACATGCATGCAGGTTCATGTACACAAACATTTGCTGGTAGATTAATTGTGCGCTGCACCCATTTATCAAACGCTGGTGTCATTTGACTGCTGTGAGGCACAACCCAATTCGATCCCTAATGGGAGGCCGGCGAGCAGGACTCCATGTCGCGATGTGTGTTTTATGATAAATATAGAAGCCAGACAACTTCTCCACTGTCACACTGCTTCCTCCTCTTGTGGCCCCAGAGTGAAGCAGCATGGGGAGAGCTGAGATGTAATTACCCAATCAGTGTGTGCCATCCTTATTAAAACACTACTAACAGTGCTCCATTATTGAAATACCCCCCACCGGACTCTTCTTAATTCATTAAATAAATTAGCACCAGCGCCTTTAATAATTCATAGAATGATGTCTACGTTTTTTCTCCCCCGCAGAGGGGTAACTATGATAAAAAAAACCCCATAGAACTGAAGGCGAGGACTGGAAGATAATAACGAAGTGAGTTGGCGAGTCATGAGGAAATCAGGCGATCAGTGTGAATAAAACTTATGAGTTAAACAGTGAAATGATTAAACTTTGTTCCTGTGATCGCTGGAAACCATCATTTCTCCGCGGATTCTGACTTAATGTCACACAAAATATATATTTCATATTGTCATGTAGCCATCAGCCTGATACCTTTAACCCCTCATGAGCAAAAAATCCTCACATAAATTTAATGTAAAGCTTCTATATTAGCCTTTATGAAGGGACGCACATCCTCCAGAAGCACATCTTTATTTTTCCCACTTGGCTTCTTTGGCTGTCTCCTGTGTCCCTCTCATTTGTGTTGCATTAATGTGCTAATGAGAATATCCTTGAGCAAGGCAGAGGAGCTAAAAGACAAATAAAGTGAGGAGTCAGACGAGGGACCTCGCTGCGTCTCTATGTATCTTTAATTGACACATCTGCATCGCTGATGAAATATTTACCGCCTCTGACGATGGTGCGGCGATGCGTGGTGATCGACGCTGTGTTGCCCACGGTGATGCCGACGTGTGATCATGTTATTGATGTTATTAGCATAGACCCGCCACTGGTGACGATCCAGAGTCATCCATCCATTTTAGATATATAGTTAGTGATACCAAGTGTGATTGTCCAAGATTTTCTACTTCATTTTATAAAAATCTGTTCTTTTTTCACAGTTTTTCCTTGTAGAGTTGAAGGGTGTCACATGACTTTGGCTCATGGCTGGATCAATATGGATGAAAGCAGGTTTAATTGGTATGCACTTAAGACCACCACCCTCGAGTCCTGCTTCATGACTGGTATGTATGAAGATTTCTGGCCCATAAATGTGTCTTTTTCTTAAAAACTTTGTCTTTTTTTAAGCATTTATTTACGTCTTTGCTCAAATTTAAGCCATATATGCAATAAGAAACCATGTAAATAATTAGTCACTGGTGTGTGTGTGTGTCTCCATGGTGATACTCTAAGCTGTCAATAAGTACTGTGAATGATAAAGGTGAAGGTGTGTTCTGTTAGCCGAGCAGCTCAGACAGAGGAGAGACTGTAAATGTCTGCATTTCTGTCCACATCCTTCATCACTGATTGATGCAGAAGTGTATGGATTCATATGTGTGTGTGTGTGTGTGCTAGTGTGCTGATTTTTTGTCTGTCTCTGCCTATGTTTGTATCAAAGGAGTGTGTGCATGCATACATAAGAGTTCTTATACACCGAACGTGTGTGTATGTGACTGTGTGCTGCATGTTTGTGTATTCACTGTGCTCTTTTTCTGTATATGTGTGTGTGTGTGTGTGTGTGTGTGTGCACCGTGTCTGTTTGGATGTGGCGGCCCTCTCAGCCATGTCAGGGACAGCTTCGTCGAGGGTGGCAGGCAGGGAAAATGATGATGATGAAATTAAAATTCTGCGCCCGGCAGAAGGGGCTGCCGCGATTTCACTGGCGGCTGTGCGCATCGATCTGTTCCAGCATTTGACTTTCAACCATGACAAAACTGTGGGCAAATTAATTGTTCTCCAGGATATTAGGCATCAGAGTCCATTAATCCTCTCTGGAGCGCCACGCCGCATGAATACTAATCGCCTTTCCAGGCAGTTGTCTCATCCCTTTGCTCCCCTCTCTCTTTCTCCTCTCTTTTCTCTTCCTTATCCCTCTTCTTTTCTGACTCCTCTCTTGCTCTTTACAAATATTCTCTCCTCTGTTGTTCCTTCACTTTTTCCCTTTCCTCGTTGCTTATTTCTGTCCCAAATCTTTTTTTTTTCCTCGCCAGTCTCTGTGGTTTTTATCTCCCAGCCTTCTCTCTCCCCCCCCCACCCTACGAAAAACTGACAACAAAGCTACTGTTGTTTTATCTGCGAGCCTTTTCACAGCTAAGTTAAAAAAAAAAAAAAAAAAAACTGATAAAAATGTATTTCCCAAAAAAACAATCAAGTGGTCTGCAGCGGGAACATAATGCTCTTTTTATTGATTAATTTTTTTGGACTCGACAATAGGAAAAGAAAGTGGGAGCTTAAAAAAACGGTGATGACTAGGAAACATGCAGGAGATAGTCTGTCAAGCCCCTGGAATGGGTTTTTGAGTTATACACTACTTTTCTATATATTTCATCTATATTACTTTGCCCAGATAAGATTGCACTAATGGTGTAATATTAGTCTCTATAAGGATCAGCGTGGCATTTGAGAGAGGGAGGAAAAAAATAGCCCCCAACACCAATTATGTAAGATATTAACACATTAGTCGGCGCGAGATCTAATTGGATAGCAGCCCTGTGCACCATGACAACAATCACCTAGACCCTGTTTATCTCGTAATTGATAGTCTGGAGCTTAAGCAGCAGAGGCGTCAAAAAATTCATAGAGCGCACGAGCGCGGCGAGGACCGGTCCTTTCCTTCAGACCACACATTGATTGGTTTTTCTTTTCCTCCCTCTAACCAGGGTAATTTTAAGAGTTTTAGGATGAGGCTCTGATATTGACTTTTTCGCTGTGTTTTGATAGATGGCCGGTGGGCTGTGGCAGTAATAGTGTAAGTTATCTGACATTCAGGCAGGCGGGGTCACGGGTCCAGACACAATATATTCACAGCCTTTTGCTTATTGACAAGCCATCGCAGGTATTGGCTATGTCCCATAATAAATATGTATGCTGCAGATTGGGTTTTTTTTTTTTTTAGGCACAAATAATCGGTTCCCTGTGTATTGTTGAGCCACCAGCCTGAGGTGGGTGGGGGGGGGACGTACGCCATCATAATTAACTAATCTGAAAAGCATTATAATAACAAATCTATAGTCTGGTTTTGATGGAACCTGCATTAAGTCTGACAACAGAGACATGAATGACTGTGGAAGAATCATTAATTGTGTTGTGCCACTAGAAGGAGCTTTTATTGATTTGATTGCAGGGTGTAAATTAAACTATTTAAAGATGAACAATAAAACATCTCCACTTATTTCTCTATGGCAGCTCTGTTCCACCTGATGTTTCAGCCCGAGTATCGGGACAGTTTGTGAAAAAGCTGCAAAATTTAATCCATAGATTTTTGTACGTTGACTTTTTTTTATGAGACAGAAAATATAACTTTATCTCTAATAAAGAAAAAGCCAAATACAACACAGAAAAAACATGCAAAAAAGGTTTGCATGGGGGGCGTGATCATGGTGGATATGTGGGTCAAACACAAGCCTTTAAAACAGGATGCTGGGCACTGATTCCAATGTAAAACCAAGAGTCGGTTTGATTGTTTAAATCAAATAATAATCTTCATCTGAACATAACCAAGTAGTTTTGGTGCCTAAACTTAATCAAACTGCAACCATCAATTAAAATTTGTCTCCTCTGTTGTAAGTAAAATATCCAAATCGCATTCTTCTTGTAAATCCATGATGCTGTCTGTGACTGTTTGAAAAATAGTCGCATTTAGTCAAGATGACAGTGCTGCTTGTGGTGTTTTTGCATTATTCCAGTATTTTTTTTTAGTTTTTTATGTTTCTGTAGTCAGGGATAAACACATGCAAAAAAAAAACAAAACTTACAGGCCTTTTTTCACATACTCTTTTACTCCTTATTCTTTTTACAAAGGTTTTCTTCTGTTGTTGTGCATCTCTCAAAACTTGATACTTAATTCAACTAGTGAGCATTAAATGAGCTCAGAACACAACATCATTGTGTACATCCGTCCATGGCTAGAAGTTGCAAATGGTAAATATAATAGTGGTCACTTGTTTATCAGGAAGATACAGTAGTAAGTACTCATACAACACTAGTTACCCAAGTTTAATAAGATCAATCAGATCGTTTAGGCAAGTTATCAGCAGCTTCGACAACTGACTTTTGAAATTAGTGAGTAAAAATATACAACTGAATATGTGTTGATGATTATGTAGCCATAAAAACTTGTACTACACACCATTACACAAAATACAGCCAAAAAAACCCATACAAATAACAAAAATAATGGTAAAACAATTAATTTAAAGGTGAAAATGATTTTATTCTAAGGGCTCCAGTCTCATATAGTCTCATAAGTGGACATATAAAAGTTTATAGTTCATCCACCTCTTTTATTAACACTTGAAACAGCTGCTGCAGACGTTTTTATCTTACCCACTTTTTTGTTTTAACACTACAGTCTTAAAATTTTCTGTGATCACTTGGTAGCATCTGTGTTGCTTAAAATATACTCTAAAAACCAAACCACCTCTGTGACCAGATACTCCGGGGAGACATGATTACAGATAGCCTATGTTTAGGGTTTATTATATGCTATTATATGTTTATTATAGGGTTAGTATCAACTCTAAAACTCTACGTTTTGTGCCATCCTCCCTGTTTAAAACCAACAAATCATCGACTGTAAAGCTAATAGAGCAACCGGCAAATGAAATGACTGTTATTCTCCAACCATATCAGCTGGGACTCGTATGAAACGTTACATAATCTCAAATTACATATTGATGTTTTACTATTACCTATTGCACAATAAGATCTACATTTAATACAGAGCATTACAGATTTAATAATGACATATGGGTTTCTCTGACTTTTATTGCACACATACGAGACTAAGAACTCTTAAAATCAGTGAGGCATCGGCTCCAGTCATGAGGGGCTGCTGTGAGATTTACAAGCCACCAGATGTCACTGTGCTCGCTCAGCCACGAAGCTCCGAATCTTTTATTCGGCGCGAATAGAGACGAAGTCCCCAAAGCTTCATGAGGCTTAATCAGCAAATCACTGCTAAATAGCAGAAATAGATGAAGTTAGCAACTTTTTGGTTTTTGTAACAAGAATTTTAACAACTAAAGAGCGAAATTTTTCACTTAGAAAATGGTGGAGACCAAAACAGAGCTAACGTTTCTTCATGTGCTGATTTGTAAATATGCCACTCTTTGCTAGCACATTTACTATATGAACCTTTTAGCCAAAGTTATCATTAATGCAGATTAAAGGAGTGTCAGACAAGGTCATGCTTTTCTAAAAAATATTCAACCCTATATTCTCTGATTTGCTTATGCTAGCACTTAGCTGAAGCATGACCCACATGCCTGTGTTGTAGTCATATTTAATGGTGTCAATCTGAATTTGAAGAATCCTAGATGCCATTTTTTTATGGTTCGATGACATCAGATGGAAATTTGATGTCGTTAAACATCTTTATGTCTTCTGCATCATTTTTTTTACACATTTCAATGAACTTCAAGCATGTGATACCTTCAGGGACCTTTTGATCTCGACTGGAACTTTAACTAAAACATCTCTGTGCTTAAAAATGTCTTTTCAGTAAATGAGCCACTGAGGGGTTTGCGTCACTGAAGAGGTTTCATTAAAGCAAACTTCTTTTGCTGCAGGTTCACCCAAACCTTTTTTTTTCCAGCTTTGTTTTGCTCAGAATTTACCTAATGAGAACATTTTACACTGAATTTGTGATACACACAAATTGGACAAAGTGCAGCGGTTATCAGAAGCAGACTATTACGCCGGTGTCTTGGACCACTGGAAGACTGTTAATGACAGAGGGAGAGCATAAGGTGAACCGGGGGTCAGAAGAGCACAGTGTAAGAATAAAAGAATGAGCAGGAGAAGGAGGGAAATAGAGCATGGAATAGAGTAAGGGTGAGGAGGTGGGAGCAGGAGAGCGTGTCCCTGGTGGGCACTTCCTAGCTAAATCTCTCCTCTGCACTCTGGCTGCTTTCTCCTCTCCTCTAGTGCTAATTAATTGGGCTGGGGAATCAACACTCTCATCTTAAATCTGCTCCCTAATTGAGCAGTCCTTTCTGCCAGCATCAGACAGCTCAGCATGCGTCTTCCGCATGATTTGGAGCTAAACGCACTGTCACTTTATTACCCACCACATAACTCGTAAAGCACTATTACACCAGTCAGATAGTTACTACAATTAGCATGTTGCCATTTTTAAGGCTCTTCATTATGGGGCCTACACCATCCAACCAACAAAAAGGTTAAGAGTTTGTTATAAATCAACTCACGACGTTTTTAAAACAACGAGGGAATATTTGAAAAGCTGAAATGTGAAATGGATGGTCGTGCTTTTTTATTAGCTGCTAACTCACCTTAAAGGCTTCAGTCAGGATCTTTTTCTTTAAATAAAATGTTTTTCACACTCAGAAAAATGCCTCTTAGCTTTCTTGCCAAGACTTTAAAAGAGAAGATTGCCACTGGCGTTTTTGCAAACCACCGCTATGTATACTCTGTACGTTTCACATGCAACACATCAACATTTCAACACTTCATATCAAACTGATGTTCTTCTGATTCAATTTAAGCCCATTTGACACCTTTGCAAGATGGCTGCCAAGCAGGAGACCTACGTTGGAGACCACATCGAGGTCAACGGTTTCAGTTTCAGCGACCATCAGGACATTTTACAGCCATCTCGTGGTGAAAACAGCTGGTGGTTTAATATGACGAGATAAAAGTTTCCAACGGTGTTTCTACTGACAAAACCAGGTATGTTGAGCCAAAACATGATCTTTTCCTAATTCAGACTAAGCAGTTTTTGCAAAAAAAACCCCTAAAAAACTAACAAACCATAACCACATAATGTAAAGCTTCAACATGGGTGTGACATCATCCCGCGCTCCAACTTCCAAGGTAAACGGATTACAGCATGTGTCTGTGCGTGTGGAGAAAGCGCCCTGGAGGCGGACTGCAGAAAGCAATGCAGGACTACTGAGTGTTCACGGTGTCTGCAACTGACCGTGTGAGCATCCGTTTGGGAGTGAATTCAGCCACTCAGACGGCCTGCTTAGATGCAGGTGATACGGATCAGCTCGCCGTTTAATGTCCAGACCAGCACACAGTAAAAAAATAACAGGATAATTGAAATAAAAGATTTGTAAAACAGAATTTTGTAAGCACTCGGCTACTCTTTTGAGCTAAAAAGCTGAGTAAATATAGAGATTACCTGTAACTGCAACATATCAGGCCTCTTGTTCTGCATGTAGAACCGATGATAAATGACTTCTCGGGCGTGTGGTGGTCTGCGGTGTTGAGATATTTAAGTCTTCTCACTTTTTGCAATCGTAAATCATGACATATTGTACGCCTGTTTTTATAGGATTAACCATGGAAACATAGGAGAGGGGAAAACGTTATAAGGTATTTAAAGTGATAGGTCATGGTCATGTCAGTTAATACGTCTACCTTTCACTGAGAAATGCTTTTCACTCGAGCAGCTTTCAGGAGGAGATGAAGCATGGGAGAAACGGTGGACGTACACGTCTGAAAATCAAATCTGGTTCTACTTATGAGAAGTTACCACCCACTTCTTCTCCTGTTTCTATAGTGGTGAATGGTCACATTCACATACATGCACAAGAACATAGCTGTCTAATCGTGCATGCATGTGTGTGTGTGAGTGTGTGAGTGTGTGTGTGTGTGTGTGAGTGTGTGTGTGTGTAGAGAGTGATGGTCCAGCATCAGCGTTGCTTTGATTCTGTCCTGGAATGAAGGAGTGATGTCATTGTTCCTCTGAGGTTTCAGGGTTACTGGGATGAGGTCAAGAAGGGTCGAGACAACCTTGGATTCATCGCCGCTGCCTGCCTCCCCACTCCCTCCCTCCTCCCTCCTCCCTCCTCCCCAACACAGCACCATCATTTAAACACCACCTTTCCTCTCCATACGTTTCTCATACAGAAGTCGCCCCTCACCCATCTCCCTCTCACCTGGATTGGATTCAAAACTTGTACTGTTTAAACTAAGACTTTAACTTGACCCCCCATCCCCCCCACAAGGTTTGGTACTGAAAGGTAAGAAGAGAGCTGCCTTAAGGCGGGATCACGCTGCAGCACCGCCGACATCCTCTCACATGGATCTTAAGAATGCAGTCACATGCTCAAGCAGTCAAATTTCTGAAATTTCCATAAAACTAAATTAGCGGGTGAAATTTTGCTTGGCCGGGACTTTTTCACTTTAGCTCCGTGTTTTCCTAATTGTGTTGAACAGGTGTGTTCATGTCCATGTCCTGTGTTGAACCGTCGACCGGGACGGAGAGCCAGAGCGAAACAATATTATATTTCATTCTGATCGTTTTCCAATGTGCAGGAAAAGTGTCTGCGAAAGAGTCGAAATTCTGCATGAATGGCATTAACGCAAACATCTGGTATATTTATGAATTATGCATAAAAAAAGTGTGGCTCCTCTGGTGTGTACATTTACTTTATGGATACACTACATGCAGCACGGTGCAGAGATTATCTGAGACTGCAGTAGAGTCAATGATCTGCTGGAGAATCTTCTTTAATCTCCAGGTGAACACACACACACAGGGCTTCGAACAGAAAACACCCACAATGCACCACAGTGTCATCAGTACCTGCATTCACGGTGAAATACCAACATGAATGCATGAGTGCATGTGTGCATGTGTGTGTTTTTCTCTGCATTCACTCTCAGATGTGTGTGTTTTCCGGTTGGTCCGGGGTAAACACGACTCCTCGGGCGAGAGGAACAGCGGGTGAGGAGCAGTGAGCTCATTCTGGTCATTATCCTTTTCGCTCCATCCTTGGTCCTCCTACATTCCCCAGAAGCACCTGGTCCCCCTCGTTCCCCCCTCCTCGCCTCCCTCTCATTCACTCCCATTGCCCTGGTGCAGGTCCTTGCAGTAGGGCAGGGCGGCCTCAGGGTTCGAGGGTCCCAGCTGTGTAAATGTTTTCAGTTGCTGTGTGACTGGAACCGGGTCCTTCTTTTTGATCGGACGCCAACACAAGCCCGACCTCGGTTGTTCTTGGCAGCTGCCGGGGACGAAGGAATGTCAGCATGACTTTAAAAATATGACGGTTTGTAATTTGGACCACAGAGTGAAAACTGAGCCGCTGGTACAGTTTGTGATCATCTAATTATTGCCACCCCCTCCCCTCCCCTTCCCTGAATATCCCCCCCCTCTCCCACAACACACACACACACAATCCAAACCCCCTCCTTTTTATTCTTATCCAGGAATGAAGCCGTAAAGCTGCTTTGTCCCCTGTGAATTATTTTCGGGGGTTGGCGTAATGGCTTTGTGCCCCGCTGCATTACGTCTTCCATGTTTCCCCCCTCATCCCTCCTTCATGGTTGCACGGTTCTGTGTCTCGTTCGCTCGCTAACTTGAAGAGCAAATATTCCACCGACTCAAGCCTCGACTGCGGCGTTTAGACGGCGTATGATGGAATCAGGGAGGCGTAATACTCGAAGCTACAGTGGGACAGTAGGTCAACACCTGTTGGTGGGACACATCACATCACATCATGTGCTGTGGGAAGTTTGCATGTTAGATTGGCTTTGTTGGAATAATGAGATTAAAGCGAGCCAGCAGGGCCCCTATAGAAAACACTGATGCTGTGCAAACAAAGAATTGTCTACATGGAGGCAGCTAAGACCACAATACAGCAAGAATCCGTGCTCATATGCACATACACGCGGTTGTCTGGCCTTCTGTAAATGTGCCAGGTTGCCTGTGCCAGTATCAGAGGGGGGCATTTCTCCCACACAAGTTGATGTGAAGTACTCCGCAAATCCCCGAGCTCAAAGCTCAAGCATAGATGTGTCAAATATTTAACAAATGAATGAGTTTTTAATCTGGGGCTCAGGGGAATGGAGCGTCATGATAAGGTTCCTTTTTTTGTTTTCCCTTCATTAGCATAATTTCTCTGGAGTACATGTGCAGATTTCGTCGGCTTTGTTTGGGATCCCCACTGAGATCTGAAACGGAGGCACAGAATCATAAGAAAAAAAAAAAAAAAAAACCTCGGAGATGTTACAGAAGCCTAAGTGCACCAGTAAAGGCGAACACTGCCAGCAACACGGCTCCTATTGTGTCTCTGGCTGTTCATCCATTCGCCCTTAATTGGGTTAATTGAAAACTTAAATGCAAGGTTTGTTTTGTTTTTTTTTCTCCTATTCCCTAATTAAACTGTTGTTTTGCCCCTTTATCCAATAACACTGAGCATGGACGCAGTGCCAATCAGCTGGGAACTGCAACTTAAGCCATTAAGAGCCGGATGGAGGATTACAAATGTTGATCCACCTACAAACAGAGGGTCACTGAAGATCCACCTAAGAGGAGGAGAAATGATATATTAGTCTCAAACACATTTACAGACTTATTGCAGATGCTTTTGAAAAAAAATACCTCTAAAATTAAAAATAAATGTTGGCCCAATCACTGCAGGTCTTGAAGTTTAAACATATAGATCTCACAGTTCGCTGCAGTGATGCCTGGTAATGTGAGGATAAATGATTACCTGTCAGATTAAAACCTAAAGTATGTCTGAGAGAAATAAAGTAGTAAAGTTAGATAAGGATGAACTAACAAACTGAACATGCAAAAGGGCCAAGATGACTTACACACACACACACACTGCGTCTCCAGCAAACATTTCTTTTTTATCTCAACAACCACCTCAACTTCGGCTCATGATACAGAGTTTGTGCTCACAACAGTTTCTATTTTAAACCCCTCATGTCAAATGTTTCTAATGGCTCCGAGGTTAAAAGAAGGAGAAAGACAGTGGGAGAGAAAGGAGGGGGGGAGAGACTGAGAGTGAGTGCCCACAGATACAGTAAACAAATTAAGTCAGACTTTATTTTGAGGGGGCTGGCTGCACGGAGCATGAGCTGGCGTCTAGACTCAGTGTCAGCTAGAGGACCTTTATGCGAGCGCGCAGTCCATCTCACGCCTTAATGAGGCAATGGAACGGCGTACGAGCCAGCACATCAACAGAAAAACAGCACTCAGAAAATACCAACTTAATAAGGCAATACAAGCAAATGAATGATTTTTTGAATCATGTTTTAAACAAGTAGTCCTCCCTGAGCACGCAGAGATGGAAGGGGTGAGAGAAAATCTGCATATGTAAGTGTGTAAGCGTGTGCATGTGTGTGCGTGCGTGTGTGCGTGCTTGTGTGTGTGTGTGTGTGTATGTGTGTGTGTGTAAACAAATTCTTCTATAAACCTGGCAGAGCGGAGGCTGCCACAGACATCAGCTCTGCATTTGCATATTCATGGCTCAATTTGCACTTGGCTATGCAAATGTATGCAAACATCGTTTCAGAACATTTCAAAAATAGAAACCAGCATTCCAAACGACGTTGTGCCTCTTAATATGCAGCCACACAAGAAAAAAAAAAAAAATTAGTGGGGAAAAAAATCGAACAGGCCGAGCAGCGGCTGAATATCTGATTTAAAAACTGAGAGCTGTGTTGCAATCTTCTGCAAACAGGTTAAAGAGGGATAAGCCCGGCGCTGGCGTTGCTCTGCTGTAATGTAGCCATGCAGTGATTAAATGTCAGTTGTTCTATTTCTTGAACGCCCTTCCTAACATTCCTGTGTGTATTGTGTTTTAAAGAGCCATAATATGTAAATATGTTAAAACGTTGTTTTTGTACAAACCATGTTTCCCTCAGGCTTTTTTTTTTTTTTTTTTTCTGTGGTAATTAGACTTGGATGGGATTTAAAATAAAAAAAATAAAAATAAAAATGATGGTAAAATTATTGTTTCCAGACTCCACCACTAAAACTGCATTAAGTATATAAAAATAAAAAATAAAAAAGGAGCATAATTGGATTCACATTACTCCCTGTGTGAACCGAACACTGAATGTTTCATTATGAATCAGTTTTCTATTATGTATTTCCTAATCTTGGCAGCCGTGCCAGTTGAACTAGTCCAACACCAAAGCAACTGGCCGTGTCTTCCTCTCCACCTCCACCCTGCCTCATCCA
Source organism: Acanthurus lineatus (assembly GCA_029814665.1). Taxonomy (NCBI): domain Eukaryota; kingdom Metazoa; phylum Chordata; class Actinopteri; order Acanthuriformes; family Acanthuridae; genus Acanthurus; species Acanthurus lineatus. The sequence goes on from JAPZDV010000022.1 coordinate 23,683,208, forward strand.
CAGCTCGTCTCCGCCGTGGCTCCCCTCCTGAACGAGTTGCGGGGGGGGGGGGGGAGTTTTTCTAGACACTGGATGAATGGAAGGGGAAGAGTTCAGCAAAATCTACTTTTGCTTAAATCCTATTCATCTGCTGGGCACAAGGCAGGGTAAGCTGTTCCCCTGGCACAGGGTCCGTCTGAGGGGCCGTGTGGGGCCCTCCGGAGCTTTATCTCTCCTCCCTGTGCTCCTCAGGATAAACGGCTCCACATGGAGCCCTAATCCCCCCTCTTCACTCAGTCCATTTTCCTTTCCCTTTCTTTTTCTTCCCTTTCCTTACATCCCTGTTTTTTATGTCCTGTATCTCCCCTCTTTTTTCTCCCCTCCTTCTCCCTCTCCCTCTCCCCTCCCTCTCTCCCCCCCTACAAATGGCAATTGCTGGCCTGTAGGGACTGTGCTCTTTCCTCTCAGTGAGACAAGCAGTTCACCCAGGAGAGGCTTGTTAAGCCCTCACCGCAGCTTCAGCCTGGTTCTGCCGTTTTGCAAAAAATGTGTTAATTTTACGACTCTAAAGCCAGCAGTAAAAGCAGAGCCCCGGCTAATTAGCCGGTGGTGTGAGGTGAGTGGCAAAGAGTGGGCATGCCACCGCTTGAGGTGCCTTAATCATTGTTTACGAGAGAGCTCAGCGGGGTTTTTTTGGCGCTGGCACTCTTCTCTCCACCTTCCTCTGTAGTCCCGATTTAGCATGTAACCCACAACGCTATGGTTACTCACTTCGCACGCTGCTATTCTTTGCAGACAACAACAAGATACAGTAGTTAGACGCAGTCCCAAAAGCAGTGATTACTCTTCTGAAGAATGATTTGTGCAAAATAAATACTATCTTTTACACAAGGAACGTTCTGTTTTGTATATATTTTCACTACAAGGGGGAACAAATCCAGCGGAAAACACCATTTAACTAACCGATACATAATTCCAAAGCATTGTTGTTTTTTTTTCTTTATGAGGTTTATTTAAAGTGTGTCCCTTAATGGAGCTGCTTCTCATAAGTGGCTACAAGCCTCATTTGGCTTTGTTGGGCTGGTACAATGAGAGAGTGGGGGGTGCGGGGGTTACCATTGAGGGGTAAGTGCATTACCATTCATGGAGAGAGAGAAAAAGGGAGGTTGTGGAGCAGAAAGTGGCTGCTGCCTTTTTAAGATGGGTTTAAGTGATCAAAATTTCATGCAAGGCTGCAATTGGTGGTATAATGTTGCTCTTTAAGAGAGTTGCCTAATGATTGCCATGTGTGGACAGTGGGTTTTGGAAGGGGATTTTGTGGAGGCAGGGGCTGGGGTGGGGGTGGGGGGGGGGGGGCCTGAGACTAGGCCAGACTGTGAAGACTGGTGAGATCTGGGGGCTGGGGGAGCTTGGAAAGCTAAGTGGAGAGGAGAGAGAAGTCTCACGGAGGGGCTCAGAAAAGGCCAGCCATATGAGATTACAACATACCTAAGAAATGTGCTCGTCGGGAAAGTTTGTGTATTTTGGGAAGTGCTCCAAATTTTCCACAGACAGCTTTTTATTTTTTGGGTTATCTCACTCTCCCCTGCCTCTCCCTCTCCTCGTAGTTTGGACTAATTGCGTGGCGTAGCGCCCGCTGAGTCAATATGAGAAAGTCTGCTCCTTTTTTCCCTTTTTTTCTTTTTTTCTTTCCCTCACCTCTCTTTCCAAACATTCACTGATAGTATGTGTATTTTTTAATGCAAAGGATAACATGTCTGTATATTTTCCAAGCGGAAGGGTTCAGGGTTTTTTTTATTTTTTGTGGGTTAATTTAAAAAGGATGAAACTCCACGGCGGAGAGAACCAGTGTTTCCAGTTTGTGGCTGACGGAGGAGCAGAGCGGTAGCGAGGTGGGTTCTTAGGGGGACACGCTCCGCTGGTGTCCTGAAAAAATAAACTCCACACATTAAGATGTTTGATTAAACTGGAGGAAAGGATCATCTGATATTACTGAAGAAACTGTAGTGTTTATTTAGCTTTAATGTTCATTATTTTTTTGCTGCCATTCTGCTTCACGCATGCACCTTAATCAGCACTGCTCCTTCTTATTTTACAAACTATTTGCAGCTGATTAAAGGAACTGCAATTAAATTCAGTTTTTTCCTTAATGCGTTTCATTTTGCAAACGGCAACCCGCCTGACCTGACACATATTTGGCTTCTGCAGGTTGGACGGCTGCAGTGCTGCTAGCAGTGAATACAGGCCATGCCTCCACCTGCTGTTCAGCTCCTGCTCTGTGCAGCCAACACAAAAGTGGTGCGAGGACTCTGGTGCTAACTGCCTGGCTCGACAGCACCTCGACATCGTAGTATTCTGTTACGTGCATGCAGTCAGAGGTGCGTTATTATGGTCTTAACTGGGAGAAAGTGCCACAGTGTGAGGAGACGTGAAACACACTGAGGAGCAGGGAGAAGTGTTAGCTGACAGTTCTGCTGTTAGACTGTAATCCTGAAGCTGCCATGTTGCTTATCTGGTAATTAAATTGCATAAATGCAGAGGATGTCAGTTAACTAAACAATAAATTACGCTTGTTGTTTGTGTGCGCGAGGCCTGTGAATTGCTGTATTTTGAAGATTTGCAGTATTCTTACATACATCCCTAATATATAGATGAAGGAATGTATTCAGTATTCTTAGTATTCATAGGAATGATAATTCAAAGATACTGTTTGTTTAAATACAAAGTAAGTTGCAATTTAGCGAAGCAACTGGAGCTCAGGAGGAAGAGGGAAGTTTTGTGCTCATCAGAAGGTTTGTGGTTTGATTCCTGGTCATTCAGTCTGTATGTCAAAGTGTTCACAGGAAAGAGTCTGCAGCCCAAATTGCTGGTTTGTGACTGAATGAATGAGTTAGCATAGAAATATCACTAGGTGCTTAAGTTGTGTGTGAATGGGTGAATGTGGCATACGTTGTAAAGCAATTTCAGTGGTGAATAAATGAGAAAAACTCCATATAAGCGCAGTCTTTTTATCATTTATTGCTGCGAAAATGACAAAGAGCATTTCTAAGTTCCTTGTAAAAACATATTAAAACATATTATATTGTCTTTAATGTTATTCTTTCAGTTTTCTTTGTAAATCTACACAAGAAGTCATCTTTTTATGTCTTTAAACCTTTTATTGATTTCACAAAACCATTTCATGACATAAAACACTGGTTTAAAGTTCTATGATAAACTTTTATTTACCATCAAATTAAGAAAAAGGATCTTTAACAGAGGACGACAGTAAAGCCAAGATCAAACTTTTAACAAGACTCATAAACATATTAAATAACTGATTAAAACACATGGCAGCTTCCTGTGGAAGCTACAGGACACAGCGAGGAAAGTTTCTAGTCAAAACAGAATAATCTGCTTTATCGTAAGAACAAGCAAATGTCATAATAACGTGAAAGATATCTTGTTATGAAGTGATCTTGTTAACATGAGAAAAGTTTCTCCCGATTATAAGAAACCGAGCGTTTTTTAGTCATGATTGCATCATTTAGAAGCTAAAAACAGGATTGGAGTTTTATTGTCTGTTTTGCTGGTCGACAACAGAATCAGCATCAGTGTTCGAGCTCAGCCTCGGCTCGCTGATTTGCTGCTGTAATTTGATTTAGTGACTGAACATGTTTTGAGTGGATGAAAAAAAATGAGAATAAGTTTGATATGATGTAATATAATATCGATAGGAGACAAAAATACAAACACACAGGATATCAGGTGATACAGACGCACGGAGCAGTCGGAGGAAAAGGTATTTATCTGAGTCTGGCTCTGTTGCCGGCTCGCCCTGCTCTCTGTTCCCTCTCTCACATAGATACTTATCAGCTTTTAAAGGCGGGCGATTCACCCCTATCACCCATCAACAGCACCTTGCGACATACACTGCCTCACCAATACAAATCCCATTACTTTTATCCTTAGCTAATACTGGGGTGCTGTTGCCTCCTGTCAGGGCCCGCGGCACAAACAATTTGCTTTCTTCCTCCTTCCATTTCACAGAAGTGCTCGCGGTCAGAGCGAGAGGGCGAGGCTGGTTAGGGCGAGCTGCAGGGCCCGCTCGAATTGTCACACAAACTTTGAAACGGCTGCCAGAGTTTAAAGTAGCTCGCGGGGGCCAAAGAGTTTGATTTCGGAGGATGTGCCGGGTGTTATATGACCGGCCTGGCAACCGACCATAACCTGAGAGCCGCCCGATGTGGATAATGTGATGCTTTTGTTCTACTTTGAGCTTTTTACTCGCTCTGCAGTTTGATCTCACAATTTGCAACAGTAACAGACTCTCTCTCTCTCTCTCTCTCTCTCTTTCTCACACACACACGCACACACACACACACTCCAGCCCATCATCCCTGATGCGTCAGGGCTTGTTGTGTTCACTCTCGGCCCGACTCCGCCTGCCTGACCCTTCCGACCCCGAGCGCATTCCTTTCTGAGGTGATTGGCAGCCCATGCAAATACTACACAACCATGACTGGCAGTAAGAGCCACTCTGTGCCCTTCCCACAATGCCCCTGGCCCCTCCCCGTCAATAGACGCTGAGCTGGCGTCATTGTCCAGATACAGTGACCTTTTACCTCTCCAAAGTTAGCGCTTCCTGGGAACCACCCCAGAACTTTTCTCCAAACCGTATTGGAATGTGTGACATGTAGGCATGATCTCTCTGTTTACCTCCCTTCCTGCTATCTCTGTCTGCTTTTTTTTCCCTTCTTCTTCTTCTTCTTCTATCTCACTATCTCTGTCTGTATGCCTCTCCCCCTGGCAGTCCCAGCTGCGAACACAACATAGCGGGGGGAATGTTTTTTAAAGCCCACTAAACAATATTCTATTAGCATAAATCTGGTTCTATTTCTCTGCCTTTCTGCAATGTCACAGTCAGATCTCTTTGCTTTAAGGATTGAAAGGTAAACAGCTTTAGGTGTTGTTTTGTGGGTTGGCTTTCCTTCTTGGCATGACAGGGCCTTAGGGCACCGAAATGCATTACAGCTCTAACTGTGTCAAATCTCAGAGGGCTGGGAGGACCCCAGCCAACCTGTGTTCTCTAATGTCACACACCAGCAGTAAGCCAAGTCAATAAAATGAACACCCGGTGATCAAAGAGGTGACAAGGATGCTCGTGACAGTGGGATGAAATTCCAAGTTCGCTGTACGACGCAACACAACGCGCTGATGCAAACCCTTTGCATGCATATCATCCCCTGCAGCAGTCTGTGTGAGTGGTAGCAGAAGGGCTTGGAGGTATTTGGATCATTAATGGATCCCACCACTGAGCTGTTATGCCGTACTGTACACTGCCTGGGAATATTCCCTAATGATTTCCACGGACCTCAAGCCTGCTCCTTTTCCCCTCCCAGCCTAATCTGTTATTCCTTTTGTTCATTTCCCTTTTGTTCTTTCTCTTTATATTTTTTTGCTTCCATTCTTTAATTACTGTTCCCACCCAGTGAGGGCCCTGTCTCTGTGGCCCCCCATGTCCCCAGAGAAGCAGGGAGACGCGACCATGTGGCTTTGCTGACAATGACATGAATGGCCACAGTGGCAAGGCCACCTCTCTGAGGACCGGGACACGGGGAGAAGAAGGGGGCAGGGGAGGTGCAGGAGGAGGAGGAGGAGGAGAAAAGATGGAGAGAATGAAAAGGGGGTGGGAAAGATGAGCGCAGGGGAGCCCCGGTTCAACCCTTATTTCTCTTCTCTATTCTCCACGTTTGAGAAGGAATTCTCGGTTCCCTGGGTGGTTTTCAGAGAGAAAGGTGGAATGAAGAGAGGGGAGGGAGGCGGGTTTTAAATCACAGAGGACAACAGGCAAACAAGAGGCAAAAAACTTTAACAAATCCTGCGTTTCTATCAGCACTTCAGCCTGGGTGATGTAACAGCTACGCCCAGGAGGCCAATAAAAGTTAATGACAGAGGATTATTTAGCCACCAGTCAGGCTCCACAGACGACTTCGGAATCAGTGCTTATTGTGGTCAAGAATTTATTCCCAGCCAGCACGCCTGCTCCATAAAAAGCAGTATGGCATCCATTGAGTGGTGTCGCTGTGAGTCCTCCAATGAAAAGGGGCGGTAAAGACGGCAATGACGGTGATGACGATGATGATAAAGATGAGGTTACTGATGTTAATAACGTGTAGTTAAACTATTCCAACCTTCGCTACAACATCATGCAGACTGTCATAAAAATATGCATCCCGCTGTCAGCAGCGCTCTTCACCGTACCGTATAAGTGTATGATACTATATACACACACACACACACATCTATGAATAAGTCTATATTCGCTTCCAAGCTGACAACTTAATGCTGTCTCAGCCGCGGCAACAAGATGAAATCAGATTGGCGGGATATCATGAAAATCCAGACTGAAAGTGAGCTCGTGAAAATCTGCAGAAAAGAATAATTCACATCTAAGCTCGAGGAGAAGGACAGACACAGTCATTACCCCCCCACACCACCACCACACACACCACACACACACACACACACACGCCATCATCATCACACCCCCACTCTCCAACCCACGCATGCTAGCTGCTGCCAACCGGTCCATGTTCATTCCGCACACATCTCCAGCAGATAATTTTTGTTTTAATAGAATCGCTTAAAACAATTAATTACTGTCGCCTTTTCTCCCCCCTATACACCTCTCCTTTTGCACCCCCCCCTCCACACACCTCCTCCTCCCACCTCAATCCCTCTCTCACTCATTCCCCTGCGTCGCAGGAGATACAGGCGGTAATAAAAAGGCGTTTATTGGACGATTTTCTGGAGGCCCGTTGGTTATTAACATGTAAATTAAATCATCACAGCTGTTCCATTTTCAATCAGATGGAGTTTGAGGGAGGCGGGGCGCAGACGAGGACCCCAGTGCACTGATTTTATTACGCACACCTTCATTAGGAGCCCTGCAGCCACGAACACCACCACCACAACAATCAACCTCCTGACACACACACATACACACACACACACACACACAAACATACACACTGAGCAGCAGGCGCTGACACACACACAGGCACATACACACACATATATAACACACCAACACTGCAAAATGTTCTTTCTAGCATGTAAGCTACTCTCACATGAGCACTGATTCTCATTAATAAAGTGGTTTAATACGAATTTTTATTAACTGCAAAATAATCAGAATGAACACAGTTAAACTCTGATGCATGAAAAAGATTCAGACTGAGGAAAAAAAAAAACTTGAGCATCTAATTTGCAAAACACAGCAGTGTTTGAACATTACTGAGGATTTTTTCTTTATGTGCAATATTTCACCTTCACCTTGTCCAGCCGGTGGTAATGTACACGAGTGGGTGGCGGCCAAATGCTCATAGATCAATACCTTTTCCCTGATTGTTCCACTGAGTGGCCATCTAGTCCTCTGAGCTCTTGACCCAAACATGAAAAGCGACATGCTCTTAAAGACAATGACGCCTCGCTGATGGCTGTTGAAAAAGCCTCATGTCTTTGAGAGGAAAGCACCCAGACCGTTCCAAGCCCCCTCCCCACCCCGGAGAGGAGAGGAGCAGACAAACGGCCGTAACTCAAAGAAATTGTCAGAAAACGCAGCAGATGATGGACTTTATCAATGATCATTTTTCTAATGCATATATATGTTTTAAAGGCCTCGGAGATGGCCAATCTCATAAAACGAGCAGCGTTTGGAAGCGTTGGCCAGCGAGTCTTGGGCTGTGATGAGATATTGGTAAGCCAGTGTAGAAAGGTTAATGTTACCCACAGAGCGTGCTAATGGTTTCGGTTTGACAATGGCCTGTGGGGAGTGTGGTGGAAACCTCATAGAAGCTAACTCATTGACACATAAATTGTACATTTTCAACAATTTCATTATGATCCACACCATCTTACTGTGACATATATCAATAGGGACGAAGGGGATGGTCTTATTTTTCTTGCTTTTCCCTTTTACTCACAGGCCCCTGAGAGGATATTGATCTTTCATCTTTTCAGAGGAAGAATCACATTATTGCCGCTGGAGAATAAAGTGCCACAGCAATATGGAAATTAAAGCAGAGGAAGCGGTGGCATGCAGCAATAAAGTAATGCACGTCAAAACATTAATAGCATTTATCTTCCTAATAAGAATAAATGATTTGCAACATATACTACATAAATAATGTGCATTGTAGTTATTAGCTAAATGAACAGAAAGGAAATTATTACCATAGCTCGAAACCTTGCACAGCCAAGTGTCTTATTATCTTATTTTCACTCAGAATTATGACAAAAAATATCAAAAGGCGCAGAGAAAGAAAGTGCTGATAAATGTCTTTTTGTATACAACTTCAAATATCCAGAGTTTTTCTTTTAAAAATGGAGGTTTTATAAAGAATTTAGCCTTTGAGGGAGGGATGCTTAAATGCTAAAGCTGCGTGAAGATTGTATACCAGAGAGAGGAGGTGAGGTTTGTCTCTGTGTTCGGCGCTGTGAAGTCAGACAGCAGCTTGTATGGGTGGTGGTGAGATAATGGATTGACCTCTAGTCTGCCCGCTCAGAGTGGCTGCATTATAGCAAAGCCAGTGTGAATAAAAGAAAAGATGGTTATTTTTAGCGCCCCGATTGAAATGCTGAAGGAATCTGCCACTGGGATTGGAGTGCGGAGTTGTGAGGAAGATAAAATCATAGTGAAAGAAAGAGAGAAAAAGGGAGGAAAAACAGGAAGGTAAAGGAAAAAATTAGAGGAGCTGAAGGTGAAAAGAATTGAGGGAACTTGTGGATATAAACAGTCGGCGCAGATGCAGACGTTTACCAGACAAAAACAATAGACACAATCCTAAAAGGAGGTGCACAATTTACATAAATTATATATTAATCCAGATTAATTAGCATATATATTTGAATTAGGATTTAAAAGCTTTAAGGCCTATTTTGATTATTCCACTATGACTCCAACCTCTGATCGCTCTGAAAAGGGGATGTAAATTTGAACAGTCAACATTAATGCACTATGCTAATGGTGGCTAATACTGATATGCAGATTTACTTAATTACTAAATGGATTTTACTTCTTCTTTGCTATGCTCTGCCACAGTGAGTCAAGTATGTTTGTTTTAGTTTATGTTCAAAGAGGCTTACAGGAACTCACATCCTCCAATTAATGCGAGAGGATAAACTTTGCTGGATTTGGCCGATTTCCCATTTTTTCCTTTTGAAACAATAAAAGCCCTTCCTACATTTCCTCCTCATCTTTATGATTATTGCCGTCCTGAGAATCATTTACATCATCGCTCTAATTTGCCTCATTAGTTACAGTAGTTAGAGTAACGATGATCCTCCTATAATATGTCACCAACCTTTATGTGTAATCCAGAGGAGCCATACATGCCTGTGTCAAGCCTTATTAGAAACAGAGAAATAATCTCTTACTCTCTTTGAATATATCAAGCCACTAAACAGAGCACTTTATTGGCACAGGCTGCTGTTTTATGACTTAATCTCCCTCTGGTAACGCAATTCGGCTACAGGTCATATTGGTTTTATTGTTGTGGTGCCAAATAATCAATAACATGGATGTTAGGATGCTATCGCAGGCTCGTTCTGGATTGATCTACAGGAGGATGTGCAAGATTTTTTTTTGCCGTCCTGGAAATGAAAAGGTAGAAAATCACACAGAAAGACGTCGCAAGTCGCTTTTGTTTGATCGAAGGGCTGCGAACTAGCAGCAGTCACTTTTAACTGTTTGAAGTCGATGCAACGGAATAAAAAAATATTAACAGATACAGTTAAAGTTCTTCATTTTGTTAGCATCCCATAATAGTTAGCCTACAGCTACTAAGCATGTAAAAATGTGATAATGTCAAAGAGCTTTTTATGGTTTACAGCAGAGGAAAAGTATCGAGTGACTCACAGGAAAAGACTCAGGACACTTATTTACCTCAGGAGTTTGTCGCTTAATGCTAACCACCGCGCCCCCCGAAGCCGGCGAGGGGAGGGTGCAGGGGGGCGGGGGG
>JAPZDV010000022.1:23710289-23747323 GCA_029814665.1 Acanthurus lineatus
CCCCCCCCCCCCCCCCACGCTTCCTACAACCCTCCCACAAAAAAAAAAACAAAAAATCAATGTAACAAGTAAAAATATGCAAAATGAGGGATTTTTCAGGCTGCCTTCCTGGAATGAGCCAGTCAGAAGCAATGTGGAGGCTTGTTTCCAGTTTGAGAGGTAAGTACGAACATTGTTCATGTGTTTTTTTTTCTATTTTTATTTCAGGAAAAATGCTTCTGTACATACGGCAGAGTAGATGTCTGAGTCTGAGGGCTGCATGACCCTGTTTAAAGACGCGGATCGCGCTCCTGTGAACCCTGCTTTAAGGCACGATAGCCTTTGGTTTAGCATGTTAAGGAGGGATGAATAAAAGAGTGCATAAATGACCGGGCCAGTGATTGAGTGAAGAAATTATTGAGCTGGTAAATGAACAAATGTTTGAGCGAGTGAGCGAGTGAATGGCCGGGACATTGAGTATGTGTCTGACTGAGTAACGGAGTCGGCCTGAGAGCCACACACACTAGAGGCAATCCAAACAAACAGCTCTAAGTGCTGCAGTGTTCGCCGTGGGACCTGGGAAAAGCCCCATCAGCCCAATGAATGAGAGCATTCTGCCCCCTCGCAGCCTGTTATTAAAATCAATTAATGACGGGGAGGGAGGCCCCTGTAAAAGCTGACTTGTTGGGCTCTGGGGGTCTTTTGCGACACGTTGCTTTTCTGGATCACTTGTGCCATATGGAACCTCCCCTCTCATGGCACATAACTCACTTTTATGAGGGCTTCATTGGCTAATGATGGAATAGTGCACGAGCACTGAGCATGGGAGTGTTCCTGGCCCCGTAACTGTCACTCCCTCCGCTGTCATTGTCTCTGTCACTCTGATCATTGCCGAGACACTGTGCTGTTGGCTTCAGAGAGCACATCTCTGACAAGAGGTGAGAGAGAAATGTGTACAAAGGAGTGTTTTTCTTTCACTTTTTTCACAGCACATTTACTGTTTGTTTAGACACAAGCAGACAGAATGACAGAAAACATCGCGGCTTAGCATGACAAAATAAAACCGACTCAAACGAGATCATGATATAAAGAAACAAAAAGCTTAGAGGATCTGATGCGTCTCTTAACCTGTCTGACTTCAAGGGTTAATACTTCTGTTTTTCTGCATCTATACGTTAAGACAGAGTGTGTCATTCCTGCAAACACACACACACACACTTGCAGAAACTATTCCAAACAAATTGTTCCTGGGTTTTTGGTCCAGCTTCAGGCCACACAGGCCCAATTGAAGAGGAGATTGGCCGTTATAGAGGAGCATGGCGGCTGTGCTGGGGGAAGGAGGCGCTCCATTTACCGGCACTGAAGGCACCGCGCTCTCATTTCGGCAGAGTCTCCCACAGGGACGGCGAAAAGGAGACGAACTTGCTCGGATCTCTTATGTTTTCTCCTCTCCGTTCTCCTCTCCTGTCTGAGGGAAATTGCTCCTGTTTTGCCGTCTTGTTTTGAAGCGCCGGGTGTGTTTTGCAGGTTTACTCTCCAATCAAAGACCCCCCCCCCACCCTCTTTCAACACCAACACCTCCATCACTACCATCTGGTGGTCTCAGCTTAGCGTTGACAGTCACACCTTGGTCTCACACACACACACACACACTCACACTACAAACATGCTCACTGGGCAATTTTCTCTGGGATCACTAACAAGAAGATGCCTTTTCCTCTGAGATGAGTTTAGCTGACCCATCAATTACTTTCTCCCTGGAAGAGCATAACAGGATGATAATTATGATAATGACATGACGTTGCGATAATGACATGATAAGGAAGTGTAAGATGAATCTGCCCCCCCTGTGCAGTAAGTGCTTATCATGTCAGCAAAGGAGGAACTAAACCTGACAAGAGATGCATTTACTGCCTGTAGGTAAAGAAGTGCTCCGGCGTGTGTCAGGTGTGTGTACCGGTTAGAAAAAAACGTGTCACATTCACGCGTCTTGTACGGTTGACATTCTTAAACACCTGATCAGGAGGCTGTAATAAATAGTTTACAAGTTGTCAGTTTATAGTGCAGTCAAGTTTTTGACACTTTTAAATGAAGAAAGAGTTTTTAAGTTCACAGTTTTGTTTTTTTTTTTGATCCGTAAGTGAATGTTTCTTTTTTTTTCCCTGAACGTTCGTGCAGCACAGGTCTCTTCGTTTCACCTCAGCTCTGATACCTCAGGGCTGTTTGAGTGATGCTGGTGTTGATGTGTCAAAACTCAGCTGAAACACAACATTTTATCCCCCTTTTTTTTGCCCAACAGATGCCTCCGTGTGAGAGTGAAACCTTCTGTCCTAAAACCGCCCAAGTTCCGGAGAAGCGAAAGGGAAAATCCCCTCTCGTACCAGCAGGACGAGCAGTTAGTTCACCACCCGGTAACTCAACACCACCGCGGCCGAACGGGGTCACAGTAAAACATTTTCATGTAATGTCGCCTCCTCTTTACTGTCTGTTTATCGTACGTGTAAATCTTTTTTTCCACTCTCCCCACCATGCGAGCTTAACCGGTGTAAAGTGGCCTGGATGTGCATGGTCCAGTTTTGAATTACCGGTGACGGATAGAGAGGCAGAGCTGTGATTGCAGTCGATAGCTCCATCCATCTTCTCAAAGCAGAGACCTCTAACTTCCCAGAATATTGAAGATAGCGGAGATGATCGATACTAGCGCAACTTTAAGATTAAGACCGGGGTTTATTAATCCTCTCGCAGAAAGCTCCTCTCACTCTCGCCACCTTTGTGTCTGCCTGTTGAGATTTAGTGTAAAAAAAGGCAAAGAGAGCTGTATGTGGGTGCTTATTCTGTTCCACAAGTTTGGAGGTGAGGGATTGCTGAGTGTGCTGCGCCTCCTCGTCGCAGTACAGTGTGCACAGCAGCTCTGCCAGCTCGTATTGATAGATGTTGTCCAAATATAAAAAAGGAGGAATCGTTCCGCGGGGAGACTGAAAAGAATCAGAAAACCTTTCAGTGGAACAAATGAACCTAAAAAAGCAGTGAGGATTCAGAGCAACCCAGCGGTTTCTCACTGTTTATGTTAGATATTTTTGAGCAGAAGGTTTATTAAAGTATAAGTAAAGAGCAAGCTTTGACACCAGGAATTCCTGAAAGAGCTAAATATTCGTTTAAAGACGCGAGTATGAGCTGATCAAAAACACAAAAAAGGCGTTTCGTCATTCTCGTTCTGATTTGTAGTCGATGGCACTTTGGGTCGAAAACGCTGCTGAATACTTCATCACCCACATGCCAAATACACCATTTTTCATTTCTTGTTAATTCCTTTTCTAAAGCCTCCCTCCGTTCCCTCCACCCCTCCTAATCTGGCAGTAAAGGTCAGTTTAGCATAATGACATCATACAGACGAGCATGGGCAAACCCAGATTACTAAATCTGACTCTAATGTGGCTTTTCAGATGAAACAGCATTAAATGACATTAACGCCGGCGCATTCACTGGCAGCTTTAACGGAGATTGCTCAGGACTGGCCCCTTTTTTACCCTCTTTGTATTTTTAATGAGGTGACAGAGAGAGGCAAGATTGGACCGGGGATGGTCTTACAACGTGCTGAGCTGGGATCAGATACAGTCCCGTCTATTTGTGTAATATTCCATCAGCTCTCTCATAGGGCCGGGGTTAACCTCTTCAGTGTGACTGACATTTTTAGAGCACAGGCACCACCGCTGGCACAACGCAAGGGGACTTTTTAGAAAAATATTACAGCCATCATTGGCACCATGAGATCACTTTTTTTTTTTTTAATGTTTCTTTGAGTTCAGGCCCAGATTAGCATTTACTGTAGGCTTTGGACAAACAAACCGCTTCATGATTATCGCTGCTGTTTTTTCTTTTTTTTTTTTAAGCTTGTGAATTAAGAGGCCGTTCGCTCAGAAATCGTTACGGATTCAACGTACGTTTGTTCGGGTGTTTATGCCCTCGAGCACATGTTGCTGATTGTAGCTCGAAGACAAAGTGTACATGCTGAATTCTGTGAACATATCTATTATTATAGCTCCACTGCTGCTTTTCATTACCAAAGAAGAAAAAAAAAAGAAAAGAAAATGGGAAATGTATGGAAAAAGAGAAAGATGAAGAGCCCAAAACATAAGAAGTCGTCTGGGTCGGGCGGATACTCTTGAACATTCATCTGTTTCTTGGCTGCTTCCAAAGAAAGATGTTTTTTTTTTTTTTCCCTGCTCCATCTCTGTGGCAACAGCAACATTCCCAGCACAGGAAACATGATCACTGGAGGGAATGTCGACTGGAAAAAAGAAGAAGAAGAAGAATGACGACACAGGGGTCATGAATTATACAAAAAGCTTTGCTACACTTAACATCATTAAGGCCTGTATTAATTACGGTTATGAAGCATTGTAAATCACATCCCCGGCACCTTCGTGGTTGCAGCTTAACACAGCCCCTTCAGAAGTGACTCACGGCATGCTGGTTAGGAAACAAACGGCATGCTGGTTAGGAAACAATACACTAATCAACACAGAACAGCATGTGTACATGGCACAATTACCTGGATGATTTCAGGAGTCATCTCAGATTGGTACATACGGGAGAAATGTGCTCGTACGTTCGCTCAGTTAGTCTCATTTCAACATAACTCTACTGCGAACACACACACACGTAAATGCACACAAACACACACCGGTGTCTCCATTTTTAATCTAAACTAATTACTTCCACTGATAAACACTTCAGAATAAACTGAGGAGCAGAGAGGACATTACTGATGCATTTTTAAATAGCTTTTCATTAAGAGTGTCCCCGAATTACAATGACAAAATGCAAACAAATAAAAAACAAAGAAAAGAAAAAGATATTGTGTGTAAAATCTGTTGAGTCAGTTTATTTTCACAAAATTAAACAGAGTCCCACGTGTGGTTAGTTTGAGCAATAAACTCAGTTAAAATTAGGAAAAGATTGTGGATTTACATGCCAGTAAACATGTCATCTGTTGTGCTTAAGACCTTTTTTGATTTAAACAGGAAAACAATCTTTTTCTGAGTGCTGTGAGTCACATGAACTTAAAAAACAGTGGTGGTGGTTGTACGGAGTGTGTGTTAAGGGAAAACATGTTGTTAAGGGAAAAAATAGAAATACAAATTATGTTGTTACTGAACATTTTACTGATTGTAGTAGATTTTATTAACACCAAGCAACTTGCCAGCTACATTTATCAATGTGTCCTCATTAATGTTTATTGAAACATAATCTCCGCAGAATTTCACTACGAACAAAGGTATTTTCTGTTGGAAATTATAAGTATAGAAACTTAAGTGTAGGAAACAGACTTAAAGTGTCACATAAAGGTCTTAACAGATAAAATTATGATTACAAACATCTAAAAGTTAAACTTATAAATTAACATATTGGGCCTAGTTTTATTCCCAATAGTCAAACAGACAAAGTTCCAATGTCACGTTCATAGGCAGCAATAGAAATCCTCATTTCTGTTCTAAATAGATCCTTAGTTTGCTAAAACTCATTGTTGGTGCAAAGTTCCAGACATTAACAAGTAACTAAATTGAAGGTCTGAGAAAAGAGATTTTAAAAAAAAGAGCATTATTTCTGACACAAAAACCTTTTTCAAATTCCATTAAAGAGATAAACGTCCACAGAATAAAGAGTCATAATGAACTTTTTTTCAAGTCAAATTTAGTCTCGCTGATGTGTGTTTTTGTGTTAAAGTTTAAATGAAGTTGAACTCTGGTTTTATTTCAATAAAAAACCCACAACATTGCTTCGGTTTGTGTTTTTTTTTTTTTTCCGTGGAGGAAATGAGCACTTATTGTTTTGGTCTGTGCAGCGTTCCCACAGACTCGAGGAGCTGATCAGGGTTACGACTGAAGAAACGCTACCATCAGCACATGGAGACGACCCAAATCATATCAGTGCAAAGTTACCACTCTGCCCTGCTGAGACACATAATGCAAGAGTCCGATCCGCCAAAAGACGGAGGTTTATGAGGAATTATTCTCATGCGTTTTTTGTAGAGAAATGGCTCCTTTTTGAGCAAAATAAAGCCCCATAGAGTGTCAATTGATACGACCTATGCTGTGATTTTCTCACTGAAGCCATTTGTTATTCTCATCATCATCTTTTTTCCAAACAGTAAAATATGTTTTGCCACATAGCACAATGGTGGAAAAAAAAGAGAACAATCTGACCACGGAGAAATTTTAGAGGCCACGGTGGTCGGGGTCCTGACCAGCGGTGGTCAGTGTGGTGTTTAACTGCGGTGGCCGTAAGACGCGGTCGTGAAGTGTGTGTGTCTGCCCGGGCTTCATTTAGCTCCGGAGACAAGCATTAACACGAGAAACTTCAGCTGAACCCGTCCATCATTCCCAATGAACCTTTTTCAACAGAGAAAACTTCAGTGTCAAACACAAAAAGTATAAAGAACCCAGCAGATAAGTTGGTGGACTTTCAGTGTGTAGAAATATATTCTCCTTTGTTTTATCACGACTCAGTCACCCCTTACAAAGCCAGTAAGGAGCAAATCTTGTGTTTTACACTCAGCTCTGAGTGAGACATCCTGGAAGTTCTTACAAAAATAGTAGTTACTAAAGTAAAAACATGCTGTGGTCCTCAGTTGTTTAAAGTGAAAAATGAAGTCCATACTTTAGTCAGGATTCTTGTTTTTGTGGTTTTTGGCAGCAGCGTCAGTGATAAACAGTCGTTGCTTTGGTGTTTGGCACCGCTCTCACCGGAAATCATCATGAAACTTTATTGTCATGCTTTGATGTCACTTTCGTGCCAGCAGCTCTCAAACCCCAAATTTACAGACTCGTACTGTTTTACTACTAAACGATCACAGCTCTTAGAAAAATGTAAATTTTCTCCGAGTTTTTTAGCGGCCATGTCTTTTTAATACAGGTATGTATTTATTATATGCATAACTTATTTGAGTTTAAGAGGGAAGTTCGTCACTACCAGGATCATTTATGAAATTCGGACATTGGTTCACCAAAACCTGTCACTCTGCAGGCCAAAACATTACTGATCCATCATAAGTGACCAAAATGTTCTTTTCTGTGCTCACAGAATATGTACATGATACAAAAAAGAGGAAAAAGACATTAACTAGTATAATAAGTTTCACCGTAACTTCTCAATTAAATAAACAGCTGATTTCAGAATCAAATGCATCTTCTTGGAAATATAAATCTCCTCTTCTTGCACCATTTTAACGGTCAGATAAACAAATCAGAAGCACCACTTGAGAAGAGAAATCTCTTTGCCAAAATGCAATCTGTTCTCTGTTGGAGGTCCTGTCATGATTTTTTTTTCTCAGACCTCCTGAAAGAGCAGGTATGTGGCTTCAGATAAAGCTTTACATCACTGCTGCTATTTGTATTACAGTTGAGACAATCCTCATGTGTGATGTTCAGTCAGATGATAACACCCACAGCGCTACTTTTTACTTAAATAAAGCATGTTGATGTGCAAACAGTATCTGTTTTTTTGCATGTAATTCAATATTATCTCGCTCGCTTTGCAGGTAGTGTAAATTTACACAGAAAAAATAGAATCAGGGTCAAATTAAGACAAATCAGAGTGACAGCAACAGTCATTCACAGAAAAATACGGCTGAAAAAAACATAATCCGCCACAGTTTTTTCCACTAAATGCTTCTTAAATCCACATTCAAACATTTCTCAATCAATTCTTAGTTTACAATTCAGAGCAACTGAACAAGATTAAATCACAGTTAAAAGGCGGGATAAAGAGGATTTACTCAGGTAATTTAGTGTCTTTGATTAAGATAGGTCTGACTCAAATGTTTATTTTCACATCCTCAAGAGTATAATTAATCTAAATATGAGCCTAAATCATCAACCTAAAGCACTAATTGGTCTTTGTTGTTCAATCTTGGTTTGCTGGTTGTATTTACACTATGGCATAAGGATTTCTTATCTCACTGAAGCCACTGAGGCATCAACAGGACTGCACCGCAGCTGCAAAGCTAATTAATGTGATTTATGCTTGTTTGGTTGCTTGCTAGCTTGCACATTTTTGAGGAGAGCAAAATCATCTGCAAGTCATTGTCTTTGGTAAATAAGAAAAATTGGACTTTTCAGTAAGCCGAACACGGGCTTACTCCTTTGCCCGGTGGTCTACAAGCTCACAAAGCTCGCTTATTCTGCCTCACACGCTTATGTAAGCTCTGCTTAAGCCTCTGCAATAAGCCTGAGGGTTCTGAAGAGTTACCACTTTTAATTCAAAACAATAAGCTCCAGACTTTGTGAAATTCCATTTTGGCACGGATCACGTTTGTTTCTATCGTGGATGATGATAATATTGGGGTTTGAATGAGTTCACGAGAGCAACTTTACATTTTATGTTCTTCTGCAGTAAAAGAAGTATGTAAAACACCATATATGTAGTAAAAAAGTAGCTCCAGTAGCAGCGGGGGTAAAGAATATAGACTACCAGGAGGAAAGCAGACATGCTATACTCCCCATGACCATTTTAATTGCACCCCAAACAGTTATTTACTGGATGGTGACCCCGAATGTTTCAGAGGATGGAGTCTCGTAACAAACCAGTGATTTTAGATATTTATTGTATCTGAGCTGTTGTTAAACTTTTAGTCAGGGGGGCTACAATTTCTTTCACCGCTTCTGGTCATTTGTATTAGCAAAAACCATGAAAGCCATGAAAAATTGCTAGAGTGAATGCAGTCGGGTCCTTTCTCCTCCAAACCTCCTCCACTGCCCCCCCTTCCCCTTCCTCACAGCAGCACTGAGCAGCGGGTGAGGCGACTTTTCGGGGCTATGGCATTGCCATTTGGCGAGGGGGTCCACATGTGCGCCGGAGGTCCTCATTTTGATTCTAAATCGCCTTGACACCAAAACAAACAAACTCCTCTTACTGCACCAAACAGGCCTGAAAAATTACGGGCACAGGGAGGGATATGCAATTACAGCAGCTAATTTGTGGTCACCAAAGCTAACCCCATTCCCAGTGCCCCCCAGACACCCTCCATTTAAAATATCGGGGAGCACAGAGTGTGTGTGTTGGAGTGTGTGTGTGTACATATGTTTGTGTTTGTATGGGGTCTGAGAGGGAGAAGTTCCCCCCTCGCAGCTGTACGAAGGTCAGGCAGCACCAGGGCGATTAGCTTTGCTCATCACGTACAATTAGGGTTAGCGCGCAGCGAGGAGGCATCTGTTGCTAATTGAAGCAGAATAGATATCAAGGAGGTCCATGCTTTCTCCATGAAGGAAGAGGAAAAAAAAAAACCAACCTCAACTGGAAGTAAATAGACTTTGGCTTGTGTGAAATTGGAACTGTGAACCACCTGCATATTGCACAGGATAATGCTCACAATCTGCAGCTTCGTGTGTAACTGGGGTATTACATTAACAATAATTGGTCAGGTAATTTTAAAAAGGAGTGATGAATTGGCTCCAAAGCATTACCGGTACACAAATCCACATATAGACACGCAGAGGCAGACAAAGAAAACTGAAGTGATTAAGGAAGGAAGGAAAGAAGGAAAGAAGGAAGGAAGGAAAGGGGGGATGGGAGGCAGAGACAAGAGAGCGAGCGCGAGCGTGTCAGAGTCGAAGCCAAAACCAGCCTGTGATGGCAATCTGATGCGACTGAACCATGTGCCCACTGGCCAGCTGACATCAGCCAGCGCCTCTCTGACCAATCCTCCCGGCCCCTTCATGCCAAGGCCAGATGCAAACAAAGAAGAAAAAAACAAAAAAACGAGGCGAGCACACACAGACACACATCCAAACTGATTTTGTGTTTCATGACAACGCCCTGAAAAACACAGAAACTGCAAGATAAACTGCAGGAACGTGATCGAGACAAAAAAGAAAAACAGGACAAACAACTCTGTTCTGACACTGTTTATACTTACTGACAAATTTCTGCAGCCAGATTTTTTATCGCACACCAACGTCTGAGCAGGAAAATGAGGTGGCATACTCCGAAAATGTCGTCTCAGAACTGTAGGCTGCAGGTAACCGTGATTGATTTGTCTACTTCTTTAAACAATATATCATGACAACTCATTTACAAAGAACATTCCTCATGCAGAGGAAAGGTAACGCTTGTAATCAGCTAATGTTGCTCCTCCTTGGCCTCCATGCTCTTACCGAATCCAATTTATAAGTTTCATCTAGTTTATTCCAACAAAGCTTTGTACAATAAAAACACTGTAAATTATAAAGCAAGACAACTTCTCTATAAACTCTTTTTTTTGACATCCCAGCTGCACCTCAGGTCACAGCAGAGGACGGAGGAATAAACGGAGAAGTGGCGTTCAGTTTCAGGCGATCGGCACAGAGGATGACTGCAGAGACGGGCATTATTTTTCATGGCGGTCGGCTTGTGTGTCTTGGAGGCGGTGACGGTGGAAAATGTGAGCAGGAGCAGCTCAATATAATATCTGAGTGCTGCGCCGTGTGATGATTTTATATGCTCCTTCGAGTACCTGACACACACCTTTCACACATACATGCACACACACACACACACACATGCTGCTGAGATATCCCCGCGGAGCGATGAAGCATGGATTTATCCTCTTTGACCTTCACAGTTTGAGTCTGAAGTAGGGCTCGGCTGCTTGAGCTGGTCTCAGTGTCACGAGGTGCAGCCAAAGCTCCAGTTATCAACGTTGTGGCTCAATGGCTCTTTCTCTGAGTGCATTAGTAGCAGCTGATTCCAGATGTGGACATGCAGCCTGAACATGCCGGTGTGTCGGTCATGACCCCAAAAAACCCCTGTTGCTTGAAATGTATCTTGTAATTACATATTAACTTAATCATTGACATTATGTGCATTTATTGTTGGATTACAGCAGGAGACTGAATTTATCCCACAATCTGAGCAGACACACTCACAATGTGTGTGTTGTCAGATAAGTGTGACGCATGTTGATGAAGTACATACAGAACAGTATAAACATGGCGATATGATTGACAGTTTTAAAGTAGACTGCGACACGTCCTTGATTGTATTTCTAAAGTGGTGTCACATCTCTACACTTTCTTTAAGCGCAGCAAATCCCAGATATGTTGAAACTTTACATCTCTGTATGTTTAAATTTTCAGTATAATGTTGTGACAACACTGTGGTTAAAGACTAGTTAGATTTAGATCCCAAAACACTCAGTGAGGGAAAGTAAAGTATCATGTCTTGTTTTGAAATGCCTCTTTTTCCACAAACACAGCTGAGAAATGTCCTGACATCTGCTTAAAATATCTGATTTTGTTCCCACACAGCGGACGGCTAAATGTCCCAACAGTGACTGAAATTACCTGGTTTTATCATTTGAAACTAGAGGTAAAGTTTTGCTCCTCATACGTTTAAAATGGCTTAATAGTTGGAGCTGGAGACTTGGGACTGAAGTGATGTGGAGTGTATGAAGAGGCAGAGGAGGAATCTTATTGAAGATGCTCCTGCACTGCATTATGGGACACTAAAAGTCAGAGTATATCTGCCTCTGCTGCTTCTCTTTGCCTTTGTTAACAAAATGCAGCATCTTTATTAACCTTCCAACCTGATCTCCATCCGCTAGCAGACAAGAAAGATCAGGGCAGAGAGGTTGTTTAGTTGAATGTGTTTAAGTCTGATCTGCTCGACCCATTTAGTCTTTATCCAACTGAAGTTTGTATCAGTCAGAAGCTTTACCCCCCCCCCCCCACATCCTTGGCTCTGACATATCAGTATCCAAACTATTCTTTGTATTGATAAATCCATGACTCTTTCCTGGATGCTAAAGTAGAATTCATAATTAGAAATGTGCTTTTTCCTCCCTGTTCCATCCTTCCGCTTGCTTTATCTCGGATCTATAAAGTTTTTTGTACAATATAACACAAATTCTATGATAAATTGTAACCTTTATACCCTGTAGGGTCACTATCTTAACCTAAGCGATGTTTAACTCTTGTAGCCAAAGAATGAGATGAAAAAAGACACACTGCTGACTGTGGTGTTTCCATAATATTCCTGTAATATTTATTCAAGTTTTCTGTGGCATCTGTGTGCTGAACATAGACTCCAACATCAAGCCATTTTTGTAGCTACATATTTAAGGTTAGACATCATTACAGATATAGTTCTTATTATAGGAGTTAAGATTAGGGAGGTTAGAGGTTGGGTTTGGACCGTCCTTCCTGTTATAAGTGAACAGTTCGAGCTGGTTATGTTAGTTGGTTCCTGCAGGGCGATGCAGTGTTTTAAGGAGCTTGACTTAAGAAAAGTTAGCAAACCTCTGATTTTTCTCCCTCTTTGATGTCCTTAAGTTTTTCTGTCTCCAAAACCAAATCATCCACAAATTAATAATCACAAGTTAACCGAATCACCATGATAAATAGCCTCCTGTGACCTCTGTTTCCTTATATTGTTTAAAAAAACTGTTCAGGCACAAAATGTGAATGATACATTGATTTGATTTGTTGCAGAAAGAACTTTTAGGCATGCAAAAATAAATCCCCATAATAGCTGTGAGCCTGTGTGGAGAAATGGGTTTTATTTAGGGCATGTTAATCAGCGAAAACCCGTCTGAGTCTGCCTGGTCTACCTACAGTAGCTCTTAAATCCAGCCTTGTAATAACCCTCTCTAATTAGGACTAACAAGGGACACCACCATCATCATCACTCAGCCACCTCATCATCATCACCATTCTCATTATCTAGCCTGAGATCAAATTCCAGCCTGGCTTCGGGATAGTGGGACTTCACTACACCTGATGTATTGTGCGTCATTAGATTGTTGTTATTACTGTGCCATGGGGAGTCAAACAGGATGGAGATTCACCCCCGTAACGTTCGGTATGGCCTACCAGGGAGGGACCCACTTGACATTCTCCACCTAATGACAACAATCTATTGAAGCAAAGGGCTGACACATCCATTTGTTTGGTCTCCCTCTTTTCTCATCCCCTTTTCTTTTTCACCGGGGTGTATGAACAACACACACATACTGGAATACTTGAGTCTGTCTCAACACAACACAAATGTTTGGACCTTTGCCTGCTGTAATCCACAGTATTGATCTCCACCAGATAAAATCAACCTCGGTCTCCCGTTTAATTCGTCTCAATTAACACTATAGGATGCATGTATCTGTTCGAATGCCAAAGCAAACAAAACAGAGGAGTGACACCGCGGGGTGGAAACCATGCAGCCTCCGCCTGCCCAGACATCTCGCTCCGGTTTGGCGCTGCAGGGCAGCTACTGCTAAAAAGGCAGCGGCCCCGATGATCGATGACTTCATCCAGACTGCCTGTTTCCTCCACTTGTGCTGAGAGAACAATTAATGAAACAGGCCCACAGAGAAACACCTTGATTAGGCTGTGAGAGCCAGGAGCCACAGGGAGCCACTTACAGAGAGGAGCTCTCCATGCAGGAGTCTTTACCGCACCATATGTACACTCACTGACGTATATGTGAGACGGCAAACATCCTCATTCCCAGTCCGTTGCACTGCTCCACACACAGCTCCGCTCTGCTGCCGGCGGGAGGACCAGGCCATCCAGCACAGCTGGTGTATCCCAGCGTTGACTCCTCAGTTTGGGGCAGAACCGCCGCAGGGATTCACCACATCACCGCCGGCAGTGCAGAGATTGGTCGGGCTCGAGTCGATCAAGCTTTATCTCTCCCCAAGGTACCGGCACAAATCTCTCCAATAAATAACCTGTTTCTTAATTCTGATTTCTTAATGCAACTCCTGCAGAGAAGATTAATCAGTTTGAGTGAGGCCCCCAGATAGCTTGTTCAACGAGGAGTTGGTGCCCTCTCCCGCTGCACATTCACTATGACTGCTTTAAGGAACCCATTGCATTATTTTATTCCTTTTCAAAAATAAAAAAAAAAAGGGACTCAACACCTTCCAGCTCTGGCATGTACATACTTTCACATATTCACACAGACAGCAGCACTCACACACACACACACACACACACACACACACACACATACAAACACTCATGGCACTTCTTTCCAAGCCCTCCCAACATCTGCTTGTTCTTCCTCTGATTAAAAAAATCCTCTGCGTTTCATTATCGCTGATTTGCATAGTAATAGCGTGCATATTAAGCAGCTACTTCAGAGGGTGGGCGGTCTAATGAATGCCGCAGTCTCCTCTGTTTTAACTCAATTTTTCCTCATCCATATTCAGCCGTGTGCCCCCTCCCAGCTCCCCCTCCACGACCCCCCCCCCTCCCCTGCCCTCGGGGACGGCAATTCTGTTTCCGCTGAAATGCTTCCTCCAGCCTCTCCCCAAATCCCAGAACCCTCTCCATTAATCCAATTAATTAGAGCCATTGATATGCAGCCCGCTTAGACCAAGCAGCTGTTTGCCTGCCAATTGCCTCGCCATGAGGAGGGGGAGGTGGTGGTGGTATTGGAGGTATGGAGGGGGGGGGTCAGGTTATGGGGAGTCCTATCACCCAATGCACATACAGCAACACTTACTGTAGCACTCAGCATTAAGAGAGTCGCCACCCACAATGATCCCACCAAGTCTGGAAAGCCATTGAAAGGAGCTGCATGGGTGAGTTAACTCCTGATGAGTGACACTCAAAGCTCGTCCTGTCGGATCTCTGAAAGGTACGAACCAGGTAACGTTTTTACATTCACACAATCATTAAAGCATTAAAAAATGTGCATTTTGCTTCTATTTGACTTACTGAGTGGATGGGAAACTGACTTGTATAAACACGAGCGAAGCAAGATGCAAACAAATTGAGCTGTCGTACGGACTTTGGAAAAGATCAGCAGCAACTAACATTCAAATCCATTTTTGTTTCACTCACACTTATATGTTTATTACCCTCGAGCACAAAGCTCCTTCCTGGGAAAAACAAAAATGAAGGCAAAACAGATGAGCAACGGAAATACTTAATGTCCTTTTATTCAATCAGCCACTTCACATTCCTCTGAGGTTTCCACACAAAAAATAAGAGCTAAATATACATCAATGGATGATAATTCTCCCAATAAAAAACCCAAAATAGAAAATCTGGAGAGAGATGTCCCTCGGTGCCCTGAGTAAGAGGTGTGCTTCAGAATTACCATACAGAAATGAATAGCGGCGACGGTGTCTAATGTTTTGTGACACAGCACGAATGCGCACACCCCGGTCCAATCCAGAGCTGAAGCCGCTCATCGGAGATATTAAATTAAGAAGTGCTGGAGTAGAAGGGTAATTCACTTTTCTGCTTCACTGGCTATCATTGCCGAGCAAAGGAACGCTGGTGGTAAACTATCCCTATCTCGCCTTCGGTCTGTCTCTCTCTCTCTCTTTTGATTCACCTCTTCTTCTCTCCCTTTTTTTTTTCTTCTCCCTCCATTTTAAACAGTCGTCTCATCCTCACTGTCAACCAGATGTCCTCTGTGATCATACATACCTTCAGCACATAATCCTATTGAGTAACAACAAGATTTCATAAGCGAGTGAAGTGTATTTTCTCACTGTTGCTTTCAAAAAAAGGATTATTTGATTAGAAGGGACTCTCACATTGATGCATAAAAGAATATGTGTATTTAAATGGATTCTTGGACATATTTTGAGATGAAATATTCTGACTTTATGTTATTTTCCACTCCTGCCTCATCATGGACACTACAGTATGGTTGAGCTTATGGAAATATGATGGCTCTGGTGTATAAACTCTGGTTAAAGTACAGTTAACTTGGTCGAGGTTAAGGAAAGATTGTGGGTTACGGTCAATAAAAAAAAGAAACATTAATTGCAGGTTTGTGTCAAGGATACAAACTCCCAACTCTTGCATTAAAGTAAGTCATGCTTTACGCCTCTCTACCATCCCAACCTCTCCACCCTTCCCTTGGCACCGACGGTTGGCATTGGATGTAAAACATGTTGTGCAAAATTTTCCAAATTTGTGTAATTCTTTGGGATGCTGGAAAGGCCAGAAGTGGGAAACTGGAAGTGGAAAACACATCATCTCTGACCTCTGCGTTCGACCTAAAGAGCCAAGATGGCTGGAGTACGTGACACCCACTGTGAAGTTTTTTGTTTGTTTTGCTCCAAAAGCTACAGATTTTATTTTCCAATTCCATTCTAATATTTCTGGTACATAGATTATGTGGCTTTGCTAAAATACAAACTATTGCAATGAATGAATAAACACTAAAAATTTAAATGTAACATGAACTATGAACTGTGAGACATTTTTTATACTGTCTGGGACAGTTTAACATCAAATAGTTTACGGTAATCTAAGCACAGTATTCATATTTGACCGTATTACTTCATCTTATAAATGCAGAAAGCTTATTGACATTAGATGTTTTAGGCTTTTCAGTCTTTGCAGTATTTGAAACAATGCAACACAACATGATTGTGACTCTGATGTCCAATCAGAAGGCTGTTTTACTCTTTATTTGATGAATATTTGCATTAAATGGAAAAACTAGAACAAAAGTCATTCTTGATGGACCGACAGTAAAGCCTGATGGTTAATATTGATGTTTCAGATTGAGAAAAACTTTTATTTTGCAGCGACCTTAAGAAAAAAACTTTATGACATGACATTTTTCCATTTCTGTTTAGCCAGCATTTCAAGAAAATGACCAAAACGGCATCACAGAGCAGAAACACGAGAGTTATAGCTGACTTCTAAAGAGCATTTAAGTGAGCATGGATTTAGATATGTTTTATGTTTCCATCTCTTAAGGTTGGACTTAAAATGACACATTTTCACTCAGCTGGTACCTTACAGGCGAGAAGATCTAGAAATCAGGTCAGTTGAAATGTTGAAAGGACCTGAAATTAATTTAACATGTAATTGATTTACTTTGTCCAACACTGTGGCGCTACATGCCTCCGTGTGCACGGCTCCAACCATATGCATGACCAGAAACCAGAGTATTTCGCTGGATTGTGCAGCAATCAGCCAGATGTGTGAACAGTCTGTTCTCCCACAAGATTTAAACTTTTCCTTTTGAGTTTATGCATCGCTCTGTTAGTGTGGTAGCGAGGCAGGGCCGAAACCGAAGACAAATCAAGACCAGCTTTGAAACAGGATGCATAACGCAGTGGAGGTGAAATCAGATGAGAGAAAGGAGGATTTGTTTACCCTTGATGAAGTGTTGATGTTGGAGGTCTTTGTTTCAGGAATATACAAATCAGTCTGTTTAAGATATTTTGGTACCTCACATTAGGGCCTGACAAGAAAACACTGGCTCCAACATGCACATGTCTGGAAATGTGCAACAGGGCATTGCTTTGTTTCAGTTACAGATTTCAGCCTCTTGTATTTTCCATCCGTTCAGCTGCTTTGTCAGTCTGCGCTCACGAAGAGGATGTCAATTCAGCATTGATTACAGTACAATTAAGGTAATGCTTATATTGAATAATATGACCCTGCATTGAATATTCATGGAAATGATGATTAACATATTCTCAATTTCTCGGTGTAATGGTGTGACCTCCAGCAGGATGGAGACATTTCCTGAAAAGTAAATAATGTGAGTGTGGAGTGAGAGGGAAATGGAAGAATTCAGTTCATTCTTCCATCCACTCTTTGCATGGGAGTGTGTGTGTTTTCAGCTTCATGATGTTTTTGTTGTGGTGCCAAAAAGCTGCGAAAGGTCCAGAAACAGAGCTGGAGGGTTGAACATGAGTCAGTGTGGACTGATTCAGGACTCGCTGCAAAGACATGTAGGCAAGAAGAAGAAGAAGAAGAGAGAGAGAGAGAGAGGGTGATAGGAGGCGTCTATTTATCTAGGTGAGGAAGTGCCTCTCTTCATCCCCTCCCACCCCTCCTCATGTCTTCTGAGGCAGAGAGCTGTGACTGAAACACATCGCTGCACCTCACTCGGGATGAGCTCCAAATAAATGGGGGGGAATGGGGGCACGTGGGGGGGGGAGTGTTACAGAGAGAGGAGGCGAATGGAGGCTGAAGAGGAGAGCTCCTTAAAAAGGCTTGTCAAAATAATGAAAACAAATGGTGACGGAGTCTCCAGAGATGGAGAGGAGAACTTCATTTGTGAGGTGTCTCTTCGGCGGGATGCTGCTGCTGCTGCTGCTGCACCACCGCAGCAAGTCCTCGGTTTAGAGACCGGGGGGAGCCTTCGCCACGCACGGCCGAGGGGAAACTGAGGAGAAGAAAAATGAGAGCGCTCATTGTAATAATTGTTCAGGGTCAATTATTCCCACGCTGGAGCAAATCATGCTGATGTGTGTTAGCATGCGGCTGGGAAGGGAGCTGCTGAATGTAGCATTAGCATGGATGTGATCCCTCAGTGATGCCTGTGCAAAAAGCAAAAAGCAACAGTGTGTATTGATTTAATTCATCAAGCCTAATTATGTTCAAGCGATTTAAAAAATGCAGCGTTTCGCAAAGTCACAGATGAGAAATGATGAGAATTTACAAAAAAGATGCTTTAACTGGCTGTCAAAAGACTCGTGTTACTTAAATTTCATTTTCTAGGCAAAGAGACTGTGAGACTTTCGCTTTCGCCAGACTGTCATCTGAGCTTAAAGACTGGAGCAAATGTTTTATCTCAAATAAAAACAATGTAAAATAATATTTCAGGGAGTATCTTCGCTGCACCTGGTGCCAGTTTTCTGTGGCTTCTTGCAGCTCCAGCAGTCAGAATAAAGCCGGGCCAGTTGTTACTTTGCTCCTCAGTGAGACATAACATACACCACTTTCCTGCACTTCCGTCCCCTCAATTCCTCTCTTTATCTCTCTTTCATCCTCCCTCCCTCTCTCCCTCTCTCTCTCTCTCCCTCTCTGGCACCTAACATCTTCTTTTGCTTATCACCGCCTTCCTTCTTCATCCTCCCTCCTTCTCCGACTTTGACTTCATCTTTCAAGTGCGGCGGCGGCAGCGGCAGCATCTTCCCTCCCCATCCACAATCCTCTCCACAACGCCGTCCGCCGTCTGCATTCCCGTCACGTGCCCACCAAAGGTTATATGGCCCACTTTCTTATCAGCTGCATTGTGGGATATCTCGGCTCTCAGGCCTGTCTTCTGGAGAGCTATCTGTACCCCCCCCCTCCCTCTGTTGACTGCTGGGAGGACAACCTTTGTCGACCTTGTTTTTCTTTTTTTTCCTCTTCTTTTTGCCTTTAACAGAATAAAAATGAAAGAGAGAATGAATGCAACACAGAGAGTTGGGTTAGGGGGAGGGGATGAGGGTGGAGTGGGGGGGGGGGGTATAAAAAAAATAAAAAAATAAATAAAATAAAGCATAAGTCCCCTGAGAGAATGTGTGATGAGATTGGTCCAGAGTTAGCCTTGTAAGAAAAGCGCCGCTGGCCCCCACTCCTTCCAAGTACAGTAGACACTGAATCAATATCGCCCACCCACCCCCTCCAGAGCCGCTCTGCCTGTGCGCGTGCCGTCCACCTGTCTGCCCGTCTTGAGGGGTGTGGGGGTTTGGGTGAGCGTGCCGGTGGGGGTAGAAGGAGGTGTGTGGATGTTTGACAGAGCCGTCATGTACAAATTCATTTTGGATCCAGTCAGACTTTTTTGCTCTAATGGGCGAAACACCATCAAGGTCTTTGCGGTCGCAGTGAGACGAGCTGGTTGATGTTTCTCTAGAGAAATGTTTACAGAATACACAGTTTACAGATTGAGATTATATAACTATATGATTACGACACAATTTTAATTTAAATCCTGAAATCTATTGGTGTTATTCCAAACATTCCTACAAATGATGGGACTTTCAAGCTTCAAGTGAACACTGCTTGTAAGTTTGTCAGAACATAATGCTCAATTAGCATGATTATATCTGATAACAACATTAAAAAACAACATATTTTCACATGTGTTTATTTGTTTTTAAAATTATTTTTAGGTGCTGGTTTAAAACCCATAAGTAACCGCTAAGTGACTGAAGCCAAACGAATTAGTCAGCACAGTTATAAGAAATCACAGTCACTAACTTGTGGTCATTCCAGCATGACTCTGCTAACTAAAATGTCCCACTCATGCTTCAGTTCTGCTTCTAAATGATCTAATTTATCACTTTTTCTTTAGTTAAATCTCTGTCTTCAGAGTCTGTCATCAAACCCTTAAATATATATATTTTGAAATTAAAGTATTATCTTAAATAAAGTAAGTACACATTAAAGTCCAGGCTGAAGGTATCTAAGAAACAGCCCCTTTGCCCTCTTTGCCTGAGCTGCTTCTTTGGAAGTTATAAATAAAGTTTTATTTTTGCTGTTCTTGAAAACATTTTTTAAATATCATCACAGAGGAACTTGTGGTTAACCGTGGTAAAATTACAAAGGTTTAAGCAAATACTTGATAGTTTATGTTGATCTATCCTAGAATATATAAAATAAACCCTGGGAATATGTTTTTTTTTTTCAGAGGGATGAAGGAAAGACTGGTCGAGTTGTAGAAGTCAGTGGAACAGCAGCGAACTCAGACATGATGTCACGCGTCTTTATAAAAAGTTGGTCACGTCAGAAGAAAAACAACGATTCTGAAAATATTTGACATCATTGGTTTAAACACAAATAGAGGGCACTCAGAGGTTCAACTGACCAAAATACATGCTTGTTAGATGATGTGGAGTCTAAACTTAACGTACTTTTCAGAGTTAAAGGTTCAATTTATTTATTTTTATTTAATTTGGTGAGATATCTTGATTTTTTTAAGTCGCATATGACCCAGTCTACTTGTTATGTGTTTCTACTGTTAGGATAAAAAAAAAAAACTGGCCTGTCACACAGATAACAGACAATTCCCACCTACTCCATCTTCTATTTATAGTGCATAACAGAGGAATAATGACAGCTTAGGTGCAGATAACAGCAGCCGCTAACAAACATCGTAGGCCAGCTGTGGATGGAGAACCAACATGCTGCCTGCAGCTGCAGAGGTGGAGTGATACATGTTAAATTCATGTGACATGTCACTTGTTTTATTGTGTTTAATTTTTATAAAGCACCAATTACAGACTATTAAAATAAATAAATACATGTTTTTGTCATGGCTCCATTGAAAAATAGCCCAACAACTGCTAGCAAACATATTTTGAGATGTCGGATAAACAAAACAAATTCTCACATGTGGAAAGTGATTCAACACATATTTCAACACACAAATTAATTTTAGTGTTTGACAGATGTCAAAACTCAGGATAATGTGTTGAGATATTAAATGCTTAATGAGTAAACATCTGCATTTAAACTACAAAACAACTGGAGATGGATGGCGTTTCATAGCTTCATGGTGAGGACGGCGTCTGAAGTTTGAAAGGATCCCGTCTCACCCCTCATCCTCGCTCACCTTGGTGCTGGTCAAAATGCTTTTTTTTTTTCAAATAAGTTGGTTGCGACTTCAGCAGCTTTGTAAATAAAACATGAGGGCGCATGTGCACGCTGCCTTGAATAAACATCTCCTTGAGTTAAAAAAAAAAAAGTCAAAGCAAATAAACATGTCATGTCCCAACACATCGAAATGTTTAAGAAGTGTTTGTGTGGCCCAAACCTACACACACACACACACTCACACACACACACACACACACTGTTTTCCACTGCATCCATGCCATTACCATAATCTATTATGGAAGAAGCCACACATGTTCCCTCGTAGCCCCTTCTGACGGACCCACCTGGGACTAACTAGCGTGAAGCTGCGACTTCAATCTCTGGATTGGATCTGCTCTGCTCTCTCCCCCCTCTCTGAACCGGCTTTTCCATTCAGTCGCAGGCTGGAGGAGAGCAGGGTTAAGAGGGGCGATGGGGGAGCACTTAGCGACTGAAGGCCATGGTGGCAGTGCTGGAGTGTTATTTAATGAAGTAGAGGATCAGGATGCACAACGCTGAACACACAGGGTGGTGTAGGTGGTGCTACAGGAGTTAAGAGCATGTGTTTGTGTGTGTGTGTGTGTTTGTGGGTGGAGGTGTTGGCGACAGCAGTCACAGCAGGTTGTGTTGTAAGTTCCACAGGGTGAGGAGGAGGAGGGGGAGGGAGGGGAGGAGGGCAATGGTGCAGTGAATCGGAGGGGGGGCTAATAAGATCACTTTTTATTGGCCCACAACCCCAGAGGAGTGTTTGTTTGTCTGCGTGCAAGATGGAGGGGATAAAAAGTTAATGCATAGGCACCGTGGATCAGGAGACTGGGCTGGTCACTGCTGCCCCCTGCAGGGCATGCTCCCCGTGTGTGTATGTGTGTGTGTGTGTATGTGTGTGTGTGTGCATGTGTGAGTGTGTGTCTGTGAGCATGTGTGTCAAGGAGATTTGCATTGCTGCTCTTTTTTTCATGTCTTCTGATGGACAAAACTCAAAACATAAGCTGTGGACATTTTTATGTTGATTGATTGTGTGTTGACGGATCACCTAAAATTCTAATGCAAACATGCAAACACTCACTCACACACACACACACACACACACACTGCATGACCCTGTAGTTTAGAATCAAACTGTGTATGTTCTCATTTAGCAAAACTTCCCTGTGTTGCATCTTTGATTGAGTTTCGCCAAAAGGAAGCAAACTCTTTTTATGCATCAACCTCATTCTGTGAATTAAAGTTATTACAGTTTTATTTACATTATTGATCAGCGTCTGCAAACTTTTTTTAATTCTACCAACTGAGCGGCCAGAGGCTCTCATCTGAGTGTTCGTGTGCTGAGTGTGTGTGAAAGAGAAACTTTGGAGGAAAAAAAAAGCTCCCGGTCACCTCAAAGTTTTGCCTCACCGTGAAGAAGAGGAGGTATCAGGGTTGGGTAGTAAAAAAGAAGGGAGTGGATCGAGGAGGAGGAGGATAAGGAGGAGGAGGGGTGTAAATTCAAGGCGGGGGAGCTGGGCGAGGAGAATATCAATCGGGCATGCGGCGTCGAGGCAGCCTGCCACGGTCCGCTCCAGGAGAAAGATTAGAGAGGGGATCAGTGTCATCAACAGCGGGAGAGTAATGGTGCGGGCCAGGTTCAAGGCTGGAGCCAAGAACGTATCGGCATGGCAGCCGCCACCCCCCCTCCCAGCCCCCCCTCCACGCCCCCCCATCCCATCACCCCCACGCCGACATCCCCTACATGAAATAGAGGTTAACCGCCAATCCAGACTTTTCCCCCCTCTTTTAGTGAGTGTGAAAACTACCGCTGGGAGTCTCAGGACAATTTTTATATAGGATTAGAAAACAAAAATCAATATTTAATTATCTTTGAGCTTTTTGTGTCACTGCATCTTTAGGTCAGTAAGTGTTCAGGAGCCAGGGTCGCCCCGGCACTGTAAGTGAAGGAGTCGTTAAAGAGCCAGTATCTCTTTTTCCTCTTTTCTTTTTTTTTTTACAGACCTTTCATCGCACAAGGTTACAGTTTCACGAAGGTGCTGCTGCCTGATGACTCTGAGCGTTTAAATCTCTGAAATGAAAGTGTTAATATGATGGAGTTATTGATTTGCTTAACATGTGGTTTAACATTATTTAAAACTGAAACCTGGTGTCGTTGTAGCTGAACTGAAGGACATGGTTGCATCTTCTCGCTTTGACGTCACGTTAAACTTTTAAAATGGTTCAGTTACATATTTTAATCTTCCTTCAGAGATGCTCCACAGCCAAATGATCATCTCAGGAACCTTCACACAGCAGCTACATAGCGCCGCACACACACTGCATCCGCTTCACTACATAAAACACTGGCTGTTTACGTGGCTTTCAGACGCTGTATTGGATTAAGGTGGCTCTTTAGCTTTTTTTTTTTTTTTCCCCCGTGGCAGTGGCCGATGAGCCTGTGGAGTGGATGTGACGGCCGCTTAAGCGGTGACAAGCAGAAGGTCAGTGTCGCTGATGAAGGAGTGAGGCCAGCTGGCCCTCTGATGTAGCCATCCTTTAAAGCACCAAGAGAATCCATCCTGTTTAAGGCGGACACGCAGACAGACATGGCCGGGGAAGACGGCGAAAGAGAGAGAGAGAGAGAGAGAGAAGAAGAAGAGACAAAAGGAAGTGGGCAAGGTAGAAGGAGTGGCAGAGACAGAGAGCCTGAATGTCCTCATTCTGATCAGTTCCTCTGTAGCAGGCAAAATGTTCCCCAGTCCCCTGGGCCATTTATTAAAGTGATGAAGAGCAGAGAGGCCCACTATGAATCAGACTCCCCTGTCCGCTATGTGCTGCATAGGGATACTCATGGCCAGATACTCTCCTCACTTGATTGCAGTGATGCTTTTGTAGCTTGCAAGAGGTGCCAGGATTGTTGTGGGAGAGTTTCAGAGCATCAGGTGGAAAGAAAAAGAGACGAGGCCTTTCTCTGTGGATACACATCAGCCTGGTTGTGCATATTGAATTAGTTTAAATCAGATTAGACGAACCTTTGAGTATCCCTGTGGGGATAGAGTGTCATTAAGGCTGAAAGTGAGCATTAAAACAAACAATATTAGCATTTGAAAGATAATTTCAAAAAGGAATCTGTTGATAAAGGAGCAAAATGATAAAATAAGAGGCTAAAAACAATAATTTGTGAACAGTTGTATATTATTAGATTAATGTGGAACCAGCTAATCACCTGCAAGTGTGACTAAGGCCTGTAATATGACAAAATACAAACCTCTTCCCCTCATTTCTGCACTTTTTATCCCTCATCTATCCTCCTCATGCTGTCTTTGTGCATGTGCATGTGAAGAAGCGCTGTACTGAGCCAAGCTAGGCTACACCATCCCACCGTATGCCTCATTTCCCTTTATGAGAATGAGGGAAGTCCCAAACGCTGATTATCCTATAGCCTGTTGTAATCATAAGCCAGTGGAAAGTAGATGGGCTGTGTGTGGGGATGGAGACTGATACTGTATCACTGAATTATAAATGGGAAACACACAGCTATGTTTGGACCGGAGGAAAGAACAAGGAGAGTGAAGGGACTCTTTTGGATTAGACTTCTTTCTGTTGTTGTGTGGTTAAATGAACGCAGGATTTATACTTCTAATTATCAAGTTTCTTCTTAAAATATATTAATGGCTGTTAAAAAAATTTGTTAAAACTTAAGATGCATGTGCAAATACATCCAGACACCCTGCAGAAATCTGCACTGCTCCACAGGCTTTCCACAGAACTTCTGAGGGTGTTATTGTCGAACGTATGAGTGAGCTGTCAGAATATTTCCTCCACCGTAACCCCCCCTCTCTCCGTCTTTCACCTCCCCCTTTCACCCTCCACCACCACCACCACCACCTCTCTCTCTGACACCTTCCCTCAGCGTAATACACACCAGCAAGCAATCGATACACACTCAGCTAAGAGCCAGGAGGAATTGTGGCAGTGTAGGCACCACACATTACAGGGTGGCCAAGGCCAATAAGCTGCTGAGGGGAGAGGGGAGAGAAGGACGAAATGGGAGCTACAGCTAAATAACAGCTTCCACACGCAGACTCCTCCTGACGATTTGAACATCTCTGTTTTTTTTTTTTAACCACGCATTAAGCCTTTATTTCTCACTGGCGGTGACGCTTATTCAAATTTAGATAGTCGCTGTCATTTTTGATCGAACTGACATCAATTTAAGGGCGATCTGATCCTTTTTAAAACACTCTCTCCCTCTCTCTTTCTCCCTCTCTCTCTTCGCCACCCACATTATTATGCTTATTATTGTAGCGAATGTGATGAAATGCGCAGAGAGCCACAGCAAGAGATATGCCACTATGTTTCCATAGCAACATATCACACTGCCACCGCTGCATCATACACTCAAATGACAGACACAACCTATTAAGCCCTCTGAGATGTATGAATACTGTCTGTTTGCATGAGAGTGAGAGTGTTAGTATGTCAGTGAACACCCTCACGAGTACGCACACGTCTTCACTTTGCATATTTCTGCCAACTTCAGGAATAACACTCGCGCTCTTTGCATGAAACATGTGTAATTAATTTTAATGGAATTTGTTTAAAAAAAAAAAAATCCTGCAGAAAATCAACAGTGAATCACGATTAATTTGATAATTGGTTGATTTCATTATGTGGGTTTTTTTTTTTTTAGTTTTGCTCAGGGTTAATATTCTCTACAAACCAGCATCAGTAGATATGGCCCTCAACAAAAGTAGGTGGAGTAAAGTTCCATGATGCTTTGTAGGTTTACAGCATCAATTGTTCCTAATTGTTTGTCTGGGAATAAATTATAGCTGGAACAGGCAGTAATTTGTTGTGCCATTTAGCATAAAATCCCTTAATAACCTTCAACATGCTAAAATGTAAGTGGTCTGAGAGAAAACTATACTTCTGTGTGTCCTCTAGGTCAAGTTTTTTGCAGATTTTGATCAATCACAGGTCATTTCAAAAAGAGAGCGTTCCTGTTGGCTGTTCTTTATATGCAGATGGTCGTGCATGTTCACTCAGAGGGAGAAAGTTTGATTCAACAGCAGAAAATCCTGCAAAAGTCCTGCAACTTCTGATAAATTACTTTGCCTAAAAGGGCATAAAGTACAAAACAGGTGTGAACACTTTCCAGCTCTAAACAGAGCTCATTATGTTCAATGCCAAAGGAGGCATGATGACATACACTAAGGGAATCACCTTTAAAAAGGGGGGAGAGCAGTGTGTGCATGTGTGTACGTGTGTGTGTGTTTGCTGGCACAGAGCTGAGCATGTCCAATTTCCTATTCTGTGTTATTACAGGTCGGTGTGACAGTCCAATAAAATAATAATCCTCCCGGAGAAATCAGATCCTTCCATGTTTCTCGCCCCTCGCTGCTGTAACAGTGTTGCTGAGGTCTCAACCTGCTTTAAACAACTTTAACATGCTGATCATTCTACGCTGTGTCACGTCGAAGCATGCAACAGACAGTTTTCTGCCCCCTTGACATAAAAACAACACATTCTTATTCTATTTTCAAGTTAGCAAGAATAAATATGAATGTTGGGTGACACTTTTTAAAATAAAGGTCGCCGAAAAACATGTCAGGTGACAGTTGCAGTTTGGTTCAAACAACAAACTCTTTTGGTTAAGTTTGGGAAAATATCATGATCTGGGCTAAAATAGGAAGTTAAGAAGGTTAAAAAAGAGGAGGTCCTGTTGTAATATGGTAAAGGAGTCAACACTGACTCCTGGTGTCACATGAGACCTGATCCCCAGGAAACTGGGCTAAAGTCTTGTTGGAAAACTCTTCATATTATGTTCACACGTTATTTAGTTTATTGTGGAGAACCACAGATTCAACAAACAACACTGTTGTCAGTATCAAAGCAGCCATTCGTGTGATTAACTGTTGTTCTGATGTTATAAAACAGTCAAACTTTATAAACTTGTCATCTCGGTTATGAACAAAACCGTCGTGTGCGCTCGTGTGGCGAGCACGCATGTGGAGAAGATGCATTTTATTAGCATTAATAAATTCTAAGTCTGTTATGCAACAAGCAGTTCTTCAATGTCAACGTCACACACACAGTTTTGTATCACACATTAAATAAGCCGCCTTGGTTTTAAATGTCGTCTCCAACACGAGTGAGGAGAGCACAAGGAGTTAGCAGCAGTTGTGTCATTTTATTTTACTTTTAATGAATGTACATGATTGTAATCCAAAGTTTGAAACATAAACTAGAGGCATGTATGCAAGACAGCATCAAGTTATCAGTAATTACAATGAAACAGTTCTTTTTCGCAACAAAATATGGCCATTAAATTGTGTTTTTTTAACTGCAAAATGTGAGCTGTGAATACAGACGTTCAGCCTGAGCAATTCGAGGCTGAAGCAGCTTTTCCATAGTCCCCGAAAAAATGTACTCACAGAATAAAAATATGTTTACGCAGTTGTAATTCAAATTAATTGATATTGTGAAATAAACAAACATCTTTTCGTATACTGAGAGCAAGTGTGGCACTGTTTTATTCAGACTATTCAACAGCTGTTTTCTAATCATAAATTTAAAACAAGCATTCTGTATACTGTGTTAGCTTGTGTTTGTTCCCTGTCTGATTGTTGTTTAAAGCACTTCGCCGTTTAAGCCTCCTGCTGGCTGAAAGATCCCCCGAAGTTAGCGAAGGAAAAAGGCCTCCAGCATCATCAGTCCTTGTGATTACAATCAGTGGCATCCAGACGACGGCATTCGGAAAGAATTAGATGCAAAACACCTGTCATTTTACCTCAGGAATTCAGAAAAGAGGAAAACAACAAAAATAAGACTTTTGAAAGAGTTTGAGTTGGTCGAGGAAATCTTTTTTTTTTTTTTAATCTATATTTTAACTTTCTGACAGCATTTCACCTCTATGAAGGACCCAAACATCCAGAAAAGCTATAATAAAACATAAGTTTTATCATTTTTAGAGATGAACTGAAAAACAAACCACTGACTACATTTATTTAAATGGATTTATTTGTTTCAGTTTGTTTTACAAAATCAGAAAAGTTCATCCTTGCACACAAAAGAAGTAGGTCATTTTACACAGCGAGACAAACAGGGACGACAGAGTTCATGAACTACAGTAGGAGTAAGTTTTAGCTTTTCTCATTTAATTCTTTTATTTATGCAATGTTTAGTAATTCTTTCCTACATTTTTACACTTAAGAAGCTAAAAAAAACAGAGGGATCCCTATTTTTCAGGACTCTTGGACCTTCAACAGCAGTGATCATTGTCAAAATAACAACCACAGAGCTCCTTCTTCATCTTGGCGAGGAGGTTAAACATGGCGGCCGTCAGACGAGTCCAGCTCCTGGATGTCGGCCATCTTCTGCAACAAGGCTTTTGTTTTCCAAATGCTCTGCACAGTGCTGACTCAACAGAAATGCTACAAAAAATGATTAACTCCAAACTCTCTGCATGAATCACTCAAAGAGCTGAACTGCCCACCTTAAGCCATGAACTTATCAATCACCACTCATCAGTTAAACAGTCGTATCAATCATCTGTATCTGCACCGGAAAAAAAAAAAAAAAACTGGATGGTGAATCTCCATTTTAGACCAAAACAGAACTTTATGGCATCAACAATGAGAACTAGTCTGCAAGCAGGCTGGCGCTGGATTGTTCCAGTCATCAACACACATGGCCCAGTGACCCACATGTCTTGTAAATAGTTGTGTGTGTGCGTGATTCATCAGAGGAGTCCGGTCCCTCGTCCCGGCTGAACCGCAGAGCAGAAGGGGCCCACACCCAGCCGGAGCCCTGGGCAGACCACCATGATCTCAGCTTTCCTGACTATGTTTCAAGTCCAAGAGACTGTTAGCTATCAAAGTCTTGTGAGTGAGTGCATCCATGCAGCCTGGGGACATGTGTGTGGAGCACTCACACACACACTCACACACACACTCACACACATCCTGAGTAATGTTTGCCTAGCATGATAGTGAAGCAAGTATCAAAGAGTTTCCTTTACCAGAGATACTGTCTGTGGATGAGAATTAAAATGAATTTCAATTTAACCGTGTTCTGCCTTTTATTCACTGTCACTTTGTCTATCGCTTTTCTATTTATCTCCTCTCTCTCTCTCCCTCTTCTTCTTCTTCTGTCTGCTGCTGGTGTCTCTCTCTGAGTTAAACATGCTCTTTGTGTCCAATTTATCCGCCTCACCTTCTTCTCCTCCTCCTCCTCCATCCCCCATCTCCACCATCATCTCTCTCTCCCTCCTCGTCCGTCCTCGCCTCTTCTTCCCTAGTAGATTGACTCTTTCCAATTACATGAGCAGTTTCTTCAATCACACTGTAACAAATTACCTGACAAATTAAAAAAACACCAGTGATATTTCTGGGCTTTAGCATGGGCCATTCTTACCCTTAATGAAATTTGCTAAGCCATACATCAGGAGTCTGTTGTCAGCCGCGCGGAGCTTTTCAAATCTTCCCGTTTCCCCCTGCTGTTTAATATGCTTTATAAAGATAATTATTTTCACAAGACACACACACACACACACACACACGCAGTAGCCGGTCGTCTTGCTGCTTGCTCTTGTTTTAATATTACCCATTTAATTAGTTCAACTTTTGTTTCTTTTCTACAGCTGGATTAAATGTTGGTTCATGCCTATTTGCTCTGCAACTTGGACGACTTGTATCTCACACTGCTGGCATGTGAAGGTGATTTCAGTAATTAAAGACTCAGAGAGGTTCAGTATTTGTTTATGTTGCTGCTGATATTAATGTGTCTATTTGAATATTCTTCAGTGCAGCTTCGAGGTTTCTTCTTCTTCTTCTTCTTCTTCTCGTGCTGATTTAAATGTTTGGAACATTTGAAAAAACATTCATGAATAATATTTTTCTACTGTTCCAGGATTAATCACAGAATAAATTTACTCTTGAAATGATTTTTTTTTTTTTTTAGTCTCTGAGAGGTGAGATTAAATGATTCAGCGTGCAGACAAATATATGTACCTGTGAACGTTCATATTTCAACTGTAACTGCACGCTCATTTTTCACATTGTGTATTCACTTTAACATCCCACTCCAAATTGACTTATAGAGGTAATGTTTCCAGTCGCACCCATCTGTGTGTGTGTGTGTGCACTGTGGGTGGGTAAAGAGACCTGTGCTTTAATGCACAAGCTGATGTGAGTTTCTCTCTCTGTTTGACATGAAAAGGCTCATTGTGAGAAGCAGCTTGACACACCTGGATACAGTATCAATACCTGGCATGCTGATGCAGATACATATTGAGTGTATCTATGTTGAACATGACATGTTGTACAGTAATTTACAAAAAAGCTTTACAG
Organism: Acanthurus lineatus; assembly: GCA_029814665.1. Taxonomy (NCBI): domain Eukaryota; kingdom Metazoa; phylum Chordata; class Actinopteri; order Acanthuriformes; family Acanthuridae; genus Acanthurus; species Acanthurus lineatus. Next base: position 23,740,897 of record JAPZDV010000022.1, read on the forward strand.
CGAAGCAGTCAGCGCGCAGACCGGAGGCATCAACCGCTTGTACTGTATCATAATAACAGGGAGTCTTATTGAGTTGCTGTGACTTTTTATGTCATGTTTTGTGCTGCTTTTTTTTCTCCCCTCGTATTGCACTAATGGCCTATTGAACCTGCCAATTCACATTCAGCTGAGTGTGCGAAAGCCCTCCTTGTTGTGAAAGGTCTTATCATTATGAACAGCTTACAGCTCGGCTTGGGCTGTACTCAGACTGAATACCGGCGCAGAGTTTGCAAAGGATCTCTCCTCCCGTGAACAGAAACATTCCTTACAGAGGAGGGATTCCTGGTGCTGGATGAGGCTCAGAAGACGCAGAAAAGCAGATGCTGTTGTTGGAGTAGCGCCAACATGTGCAGGAGACCACGAACCCGGATGGTGCGCATGAACAGAGAGAGAGAAATGTTTGCTTTTTAGATGTGAGTTTCAAATGGGGGGAGAGCTATAAAAAGCATACGTCCAGAACTGAGTCTGGAAGTCAAGGCCAGACGTCTGTCTGAGCACATATGCAGCACTCCTTTACTTTTGGAAACAGACTCATGCCGTAGTTACACTTCCTTCTCTTATAAAACTTCTGGTGCTATGCTTAAGTACTTGACAATGGTGATATTTTACTGTAATGTAGTGTATGTAAGATGTCTCGGTGAAATATATCCCCTCGTTCAGACCTTCTATTGAAAAGTTGGTCTGCAACAGAGAAGAGTGTCACAAACTGTAACTTTATACTAAAATTATATTTTTAAAGTGAGACATAAAACTAAAAAAGTTGAGATCTTATCTTTGGATGCAGCCATGCTAGCAGTTTCTCCATTTTGCAGTCTTTGTGCTAAGCTAAGCAACTTCTAGCTGTGGCTTCATACTTGCAATACAAGAAAGCAAATATGCAAATTTTAAAAAATGCTAATACTACGTCTAGCCTAAGTATTTAAAGCTTAATTGTGTCATTTGTGTAAGTTGCTAAAAATGTGCTGTTTGCATTAAACATACAGCTTTTAGATATTTCAATCTGAAACCACAGAGATTAAAATATTTCTTCCACCTGTTTTCTTGCAGAATTTGATTTCAACCACATGGAAATGAGAATTAACAGAGAGCTAAGACTGAATCAGTTCCCTGACCTTTGTAAGCTTTCCATGAACCCCCCTCCCTGTGGGTTTTAAGGAACATAAATCTCCGTAAAAATAGTGGTCCTGCAGAGCACCTGCTGGCTGGCCGGACCGCTCACCTCGGCCAGACCCCTTTAACAACAGCTGTGACGATTTCTCAAGGTGGCTCTCCGCTTCCAGGTCAAAATATAACACACACCTAATGCTTTCCCCAACGGATGCACCGGATGTGCTGGATGAACGCTGCGACATTCGGTCAAGGCGAACGGTCGCGTTGTTTTATGATGAGCGATAACACCAAATACTGTAAATGTATCTGATCTTTGATGTGTATGTTAGCAACCCCTCATAACAAGACTAGCTGTTTGGTCTTTGCTAGCTTCAAGGCCTCTTTGTTGTATTGACTTAACCTTTAATTAACCAGGATGCTTGGCCAGTTTAATGACTCCGGTGCCTCGGGTCATGGTCACTGCAGGGAACATAAAAGCCTTTAACACTGCTGTCTTTCTACTAATAATAAAGATGACATTTCAGGCAGAGGTATAGGAAACAGTCCATACAGTCCTTCCTACTATAAATATCAGCGTGTGTGCGTATGTGTGTGTGTGTGTATGTATCCACCTGCATGTGTGTTTACAGCAGGCAGTGAGTCAGTCCGCTCCTCCAGTCTTCAGTAGGATGCTATAAAAGTCAAAAACCAAATCAGACCCACAGGAGTGTTCATACCAAAAAATTTCCCAGCCAGGAGAAAGCAGTAAAACGTTATGTATTCTCTGGGAGCACTTTGAACGGAAGAACCTCGACATAACATGATGCTTGAGCTCTGCTTCGGCCGTCATCGCGCAATGCGTCCGCGGGGAGGGGAAGAGATGGTAACATTCGTCACTTCCTGCCTTAACAAAGACGTGCAAAGAGGTGAAGTTGCATGTGGAAAATCGGCCTGCGTTCACATGTTGAATAAGAATTAAGTTCATTCTGTTTTTCCAAAATAATGTTCTGCACATGTTGTTGTTTTTTTCACCCTTCAAATTCTCCTTTACATTTACATTGCAGAGTCAGTTTTTTCAGAGCTGAAAATTACTCTTTTAGGTAATTAAAATTGATTAAAAGGAAACTCAGTGCTTGATTTGAAAAGGAAATGTTTCTCAAAAACAGAGGATAATGTTGTAATTATGCGCCCTTACAGGCATACACCCATGCAGGAGGAGAGAAAACAAAGTGGAACAAATGAAAGAAAACACAAAACAATTAAAATGCTAATTGTTTTCTATGGTAGCAACATGTGGAGAGGGAAGTCTGCAGGCCTTCCTGGAGAGCCTCCTCCAACGTGGACTGCTATTGCATCTGCTGGGAGAGTCCTGGAGGAGCCATATTGTGCAATTTGTGCAAATTTTCAAAAAAAACAAAAAAACAACAACAGTTTTTGAGGGTCATTTTTTTTAAAGCTGCCGTAAAAAGGCATAGACTCGGGATGAACTATTGCTCCGAGGGGCGTGCACGTGGATCACCACATGGGGTTTTGATTGACAGCTCATCAGAATAACAGGCTCTGATGCGAGGGACGCGTAACCTCCTGCACTAAAACATTCCCAACAACACACGGCCCTGCTTGTGCTGAGTAAACAGAAAATTTAAACGCCCGTTATTTAACAAGCCTGCACCTCTCTGTCCTCGCAACCCCCCCCCGTCTCCTCCCACCTCCTGCCCTCGTCCTGCACCCCTGCCCCAGCATCCCTGCCTCTTTACACATTAAGTATGCATTGATTCAGCCTTCCCCTGTGTTATAAATACAGCATCGATCCGCCCTGCGATCGATAGGCTCATTCACATGCATAGAGCCACTTTGATAACTCTCCCACTCTGAGCCACTTGCAATAGCATCTCTCCCTCTTTTTCTCTCCATTCCAATGGCTTGACATATTCCTCTACATCATTCATTATTTTAAAATCACTATAACAGTGCGCAGGCATGAGTGCATGTCCGATACCGTCCATTCTTAGTTACTGTTAATATTGATGCAGAAAGTAACCGAATCCATAATTGTTGCAATCATTCTAATAGCAAAGATCTGCCTACCTTGAGACAGGTGAGGACTGATTCCTGTTTTTCTGCAGCATTAATCCACAAACTCTCGCTCCTGAAAGCAGTGACATTCCTTCCAAACACTAACCAAATTGAAAACAAAGAATTAGGATGTTTATTAGGTGACTGAGCGATCGAGGGCAGAGCTGACCCCTCAAGTCCACGTGCAGAAGCAGATCTATGATTACTTGTTTTCTCTGCAGACATCTGGATGGAAAAGCCATTTCTGGCAAGTATGCGAAAGACTGCTGAGCAATAAAGGGGAAGCAATTCACAGTTTACAACTGCATTTGTAATCAAAAAAGATGGAAACAAACTCCGCTAGTTTTAATCAGGCTGCATGTGGTCTGTTTCAGATAACATCCAGGTGGTTTATTGCCTCTATATGTGAATAAAGGCGTGCAGAAACTCTCCCCATGGCTCCAGCTGCTTAACATGACTGAGGTACTAAAAAGCAGGATTTAGAAAATGGATTTTTTTCACGATTACTTTCATTTTTATTTACTATCTTTAACATTCCTGTGTCCTCCTCCCACACTCTCCTCTGAAGGAAGTGAAGGCTGAGGAAGGTGATCTTTACAGCAGTCCGTCCCTGTTGTGCACTTAAGTAGCTCCTCATTGCTTTTATGGCGACTCACTAAAACATGTCTTGTAAAAAGCAGTCCAGGGGAAGGTAAGAAAAGGTGGAACACATTTATAAAAGACAGAGAAAGGGGTTGGAAAAAAAAAATCAATGCCCATTTCTTCACCACCTATGAATTTTATTGCCGCTGCTCACTCCCACCTCTGTCACTTTGTCACAAATTTGTCAGTTTTACTTTAAAACAGTGAAGAAAAAAAATATATATCATATCCAGATTGTAAATTTTCTAAATTTTTCCTCATTGTGCTAACATTTAGAATAAAGATGCAAAGAGTCAACATGAAACGGGCTCTCTCTGGAACACGAAGCAGCACGTTTTCAAATGACTCCTCTTAATGTCAGAACCTCACTTTACATTAGTCGGCGTGTAGAACAAGCAGGCAGATAATGTCATTTTGTCGCTGTGCTTTTACAGCTACTCCATTTTGACAGGGAGAGGTTCTGCCTGGCAGTGTGTCTCATCTTAAAGATCAGCTTTAATTGTGCCAATGTGCAGGGAGACCCCGTCGTCCTCAGCGGGACTCTAATTGGCTTAAACTTAACTTAACCTTTCTGCCGCTTCGTCGTCGTCGTCGTACGAGCAGCAGTCAAAAAAAAAAACAAAAAAAAAACGACGTTATAAATGGATCTTTTGTAAAGCAACACAATATTAGAAACCGTCGCACACCTCTGTCAATTACTGCAACCCAGCGGATAGACAGAAGTTTTCTGCAGGAGTGTGTATCATGCAATTCTGCGGAAGAAAATGAAATCAAGGATCTGGGTCTCATAGACCTTGTTACTCAGAAATACATTCACATTTCATTTATCCACCTCTGTCAAGATATTTCATACGTTCAACCAAAGAAGTAAAAGAAGAAAAAAAACCTCCCTGCAATCATTACTCTCCATCTGCATGCTCAAATTTCAGGTTTTTTTTTTTTTTTTTTACTCTCAGGTTAAAGGGTGCTCTTCTTTTATTCTTCAAAGACATGCAAATGCTTTCTCTGTCTTCCACCTTCATTCCTATAAACTGGCCTTATTAAATGCATTAGAGAGAATCAAAGTTGAGGTGTGCTTTGAATGCACTCAAAAGAAGAGGGTGGTGATTGGAGCCTGAAAAAGGGAAAAGATGGGAACCCCTCTTTAGTGTCCCCGTGCACATTACTGTACACTACTTCATTTAGCACCAATTAGATTTTCACTTCCCTTTCTGCTGCTAATGCCCAGGCATGCCGGGGCCCATGCTAAATTAAGCACTAGATCTTCATTGCAGGCTGCAAACCAATTGATTTCGCCCCTTAATCAATTTATTTCATTAGTTATACATTCCTCCTTTTTCCCCTCTCGCCTTTTTTTCTCTCCATCGTCTCGTCTCTGGAGCCGGCAATGGAGGAGGGTGACCTATCCCGGAGTGTGACACGGAGGAGAGTGATTTGAATGATAACCAAATAGCTAGCGCGGCCTCGGCGGTGTTTAAAGATCATATGTAAATCAAATGTCGGTGGGAGGAGGAGTGGGGGGTGAGGTGTGGGGAGAAAAAGAGGGGGGGGAGAAATTGCTTGGTGGGGTTCTGTCAGAAAACAATTTAGTGATCGTTAAAGGGAGGCCTCGCCGTCGTGCAAACCTCCGCAAATTAAATCAATGCAGCCACCGGTCTCTGCCCTCTTTCACTTCTGTCAGCCCCCCCCACTCCATCCATCCCTCTCCCCCACACCACCACCTCCACTCATCTTCCTCCTCTTGCACACATGAACGTAAAGATACCAACAGACAGAGGAAGACAAAAAACTAAGAGCCCCAAACCTCAAAGATTCTCTGTATGAAGAAGATAAGGATGTTTTTTTATTCTCCTGCTTCCACGTCGTGACGTTTTTCGGAAACATAAAGAGAAGAAGTGGAAGTGCTAAGCGGCGGTGTAAATAGCACAAAGGGACACAGCGTGGCACATGCATGATGACAGGCGTGATAATGCAACATGAGATGCGGGGGAGATTGAAACAGACCCCACCCAGGATGATCTCACCGTTTATCTTAATGAGATGAGTTACTATAGCAGCGCAAGGCGGCTTTTCTACACAAGACATCTCTTCAGCAGCACTTAGAGGGGGGAAAAATACTCTAAAATGTTAACCCCCCCACTCCCCAAAAGAGCCAGTCATGCTTGACTCCTATCCCTAAAGCCTGTATATGTCAATCAGAGTCCCCGTGGAGAAGCTGCATGTTTCATAAGACTAAAGGAAATAAAAACATGTTGTTGGAAAAATCTACATTTGGTAGATGGAGGCGACATCAGTCACTGCAGCGTGTTTGCAGAGTTGTGTGGTGATGCAGGCTACAGATGTGGTTTTGCAGTAGAAAAAAAAAGCAGAATGTATTTTTCTTTCTCGTCAGCCAGCCCTTCTCAAGAAGAGATGTGCAGGCAGAAGATGTGGGTGGGCTGGCATGTACGCATGCCCACGTGTGTGTGTGTGTGTGTGAACGTTGGCTGTGTTGTCTGCAGGCTTTGCACTCGTACACGGTGTCGCCGCGAACACATACTGTGAAAAAGAAAAAGGAACTACCCCAATGTGTTGTCTTAGA
>JAPZDV010000022.1:23750787-23772712 GCA_029814665.1 Acanthurus lineatus
AATTCCTTGCCTGTTTTTTTTATTTTTCTGCGGTCCTGCGTCGCTAACCCCCGGGCTCCCAATTGCTGAACGGTTATAAATCCGATCTTTCCCGCCCCGTTTGCACACTACCTGAAAAAAAAAAAAAAAAAAAAAGACAGACAGGAGGGGGTCTGGGGTTTGGGAGCTGAGGGTTTGCGGGTGGGGAGGAGGAGGGCAGGGGGGGTTGTTAAGGTGGTGGTGGTGGTGGTGGTGGTGGGAAGGGGTTCCTATTGCAGGAGACTGAGGCCTTGGTGGAGGCAGCGTGCACAGCGGTGTCGCCGGCGTTGGAGCAATTTCACGGCTTGCCCACCCCCGCCTCCTCTCACCCACACACTTTCATTCACTTACAACCTGCTTCCCTAACATCTCCCTTATCTCTCTCTCTCCCCTCTCTCTCTCTCTTTTCCCCCCCATCTATTTTCGATCTCTCTTTCCTGTCCGTTCCCTCCCTCCCTCCCTCCTTTCCTCCTTTGCCCAGGAGAGACTGAGAGGACAAGAACCTTCAGGTAGCCTTGAACAGCAGGGATAGTGATCAGTGTGGTTTTTTTTGCTACACTCAGGAATCACAGGAAATAAACAAGCGGACAGTTTGCGGAGGGGCAGTTTTCCAGCCTGTCAGGAGGACGTTTATGTGGCGAAGGGGGCAAAAGAACAAAAAGAGAGGTGGGGGGGAAGAGGGAGGACAAGGAAGTGACCGAAGCGTGGAGGACTGATGGTTTTCTGAGTGACGTAATTATTCGCCTCCTTGCTTCATGCAGTTAGAATGATGATATCCAAAGAAAAAAAAAAAAAGGTCCAGCCTGAACACACCGCATGTGCACACAGCACACTCTGACCTTCACATTATACCTGCATGTCATGTGCATTACAGTTTACAGGTTAAGGCAAACACATCCTAAAGCCAACTCTGTCACATTCAGTATACAGTCGTCTCTCTCCACTGCAAGAAACACCTATTTGAAATTCACCTTTTTAGCATAAATATATTAATTCTACCAATGTTTTTTTTTTTTTTTAGGTGAAGGTACAGGATCCTAAAGGCATTTTAACTGGCAGTAACAGGGAAATTGAATATCATCATTCCTCGCAGCATATCTGTGGATTCTGCACCATGTCCAAGAAATCCACTCAATCAATCTGGAGATGTGGGCGAGGGGAGGGGTGTCTGCACCGCCGAGGTTCCAAGTCATTAAGCAGCCAGAAATTAATTGACTTCACGGTGCTTATATGGCTGAGCGTGGGTTTAACCCAGGCACGGCAGCCTCTATTAGTATTGTACTGCATGTTCGTGGAGCTGCAAAATTGGAGGGACATAGCGCGATTCAAGTCAGCAAAAAATTTGTCCTGATGGCCCGTAGAGTATGATTAATAAGGCGATCGCATGGCCATAAATCGTCTCAATGATACATTGTAAACGAAAGGTTAATAATTTACATGCACGCATGTGATCTGAGCTCATTACGCTGCAGACAGATATGTGTCAATAAATTCCAATATAACCTATAATGAGGTTTGTAGTTCATAAGATACTTTTCCCTGACCAAGGCACACACACACACACACACACTCTCACACACACACCACACACACATCTGAGCGTGCCTCAGATGAGGACCGTCCTCGAGGCTCTCTTTGACCTCTATGTTCGATCTCTCTTTCAGAATCCAATCAGGCTGAAGTCTCCAGGGGGAGAACAGAACAGAACAGAACAGAGGAGGTGGAGGAGGAGAGGGGAGGTGGAGGTGGAGGTGGAGGGGAGGAGGAAGTGAAGCTTGGAGCGTGGAGTCAGAGAGCAACAGGAGCTTAACACGCTCTGTGTGTGCATGCATGCCGTTGGAGCTGTGCTCGGGGGCGGCGGGTGCCCAGCATAGTGTGCTTGATGTTGTCTGCCAGGATCAAGACAGTTCACTGGAATGAGATGTGGAGCAAATGTGTGTGTGTGTTTGTGTGTGTGTGTTTGTGTGTGTGTGTGGTGGGGTGTGTTTCTGTTTAGATCTGATCTGATTTGTTTGCTTCGTGCCACTTTGTGAAGGCGAAGAAAGACTCCGACCAGAGCCGACAGTTTATGAACGAAGGCGAAGATGAAAGGTTCGGATGTTCTGGACGAGCAGAGCTGCAGACCGAGAAGGTTAACAGAGAACGAGTCTTTCATCCCAGTGCGAATTTCACAAGTTCTACTGGTTTTTATTTTAAATCTGCAGACATTAATGAGACATAATGATGTTTGGTTGATTGAAAAATGTCTTACAACATCTAAAAGCAGCATCAAGTCTTCAGTCAGAGTGTCACAGGAAGATTATTTAAGCACAGAATTCATAATCAAAGATGTGTTGAAGACAAAGAAGACAGATCTTGAGTAGAGCTGTAAATTCAACGGTTCTAACAAACCACTTTCAATTAACATGGTTAGTCGGGCTTGATTTCATTTTAACTTAACTCATTTTGATCATTAGCTGCCATGCTAACCTCATCTCGTCACTTACAAACTTCCCACTCTTGCATTAAACGCTGACTAGCAGCAGCTGGTTGGTTAAAAACTGTAAATTACAGTAAAAAGCCGCAAACCGAAGCTTAGACCTTCTAATAAACAGAAACTGACGACAGAAAAAAAGAAGACATGCTGAAACGAAGTGACTACACCCGATTACATCCACAACAACATGTTGTAACTGCAGTTTCTATTTATAAGACACAACCACGAGAAGTGAGGACGGTTTCTCTTCAGAAGTTTGTTTTTTAACTTTTTTTGTGTGCAGAATATTTTAGATTCTTTTAAATTTGTCTGCAGAGAAATCTAAGGTATTAATGCAGGTTAGCTATGTAAACATTTTCATATAGTCAGCTGAGTTTTCTTGTCTTTATTCAACATTCATCTTCGGTAAACAGATTTGAATCCATAGAATAACATGAGGAACCTTAACTCCTACATAAATCTATACGACATGTGGTGAAGGATAAAAAAAAAAAAAGCCAATAACGAGATAAATCGAATGCATTTTGTATGAGAAAAACATGGCTTTACGCTGTGACTTTGACCCACACACACGGTGTAGTTACAACAGACCCAACATGCCGGACAAATCATTAAAACTATGTCGAGGAAAAAAAAAAAATCCCAGTGAGCTTAATAAAACAGTATGATTAAAATTCAAGCAAGGATGGTAGTTATTCCACACACAATGGCTGTCTGCTTAACATACAGTATGCAGGCCCCAGGTCTCTGCGTCCCAGGCCTCAGTGCTTGTAAAGAGCAAGGTCTTTTTACATTTTCAACAGGTCTGAGAAAACAAGCTGCTCTCACATTCATGCTCCACAGCAGAGCACAGCTTTGCTTTGGACGGGCTGCACAAGCTCCGAGTCCACAGCATTTGATTTGAAAACATCTTGTCTCTCTTTCTTATGCTCTGTCGTTCTCTTCTCCCCCCCTTTTCTTCTTCTTCTGGCTGTTTTTTTTTCTGTCCCAGCGGCGGGCTGCACCTTCAAAATGAAACAACAGATAGTCAAACAGGGCTGTATGTCAAGGAGAGCAGCAGTCCTTTAGCTCCAGAAACTTTTTTCTTTTTAAAGTCTCTTTATATTTTTCTTTTGTTTCAATAAATAAGAACATGTGAGCGATTCAAACTTCACTGACTGACTGTCAGTTAAAAAGTACAGACAGTCTGAGCTGGGAGACGCGTCTTCAGCAGAGTGATGGAGGTTTGTGATTGGTACTCATGTGTGTGTGTGTACAGTATATGTGCCTGCCGTGTGTGTGTGTGTGTGTGTGTGCACACTCTGTCAGTTCCAGTACAAGGGAACTCCTAAACGGATCGGGTCACTGCTGATCACATGGCAGAGATAATGGTCCAAACAACCTTGACGAAGAGTGGAAGAGGTCTCTCTATTTAATTAGAAACTTTAATATTTCATTCTCTGCTATGCCTCATTAGAGCCCTTCCATCACACCCTCCAAGGCCCATACGATCCACCACGCTGTCTGTCTGTCTGTCTGTCTGTCTGTCTGTCTGTGTGTCTGTCTGTCTCACAGGATTCTCATTGGCTGGATTTTCTTTTTCTGCATTGGGGGAAAAAAGGTGAGAAATAAGTTCTCTTTCTGTTCACAGTTTCAGCTGCTGAGTGCTTTTGTGTTCTTGAGGTATTTCAGAAGTGTTGACTGGATTACATCAACAGTGAGCTGTGCTTTCATTAGAAATATGAAAGAGGGTCAAAAATATGGGCCCATTATTTTCCTTTATGCATCCAGTTTTACTTTGGTGGAAAAGTGGAGGTGGCATGATGGGAGTCTGTGGACAGACAGCTGCAACCTTTATACTGTGGGTCGTTATGTGATGAAGCTTTTCTGGTTCCAATATAGAAGAAGGTTAACAGCTTAAATGTAACATATGCAGAATAAAGAGAGAGCTGGTCTGTCGTTTCTTTGTCTTTTATGCCTTTTTTAGCTTTAGAACTGCATTTAAACAGTAAAAAAAATGTAAAAACAGAAACAGAAATAGGTGAATGTTGGACTTCGCACAGTAGCACAAAGTAAATAAAAGGTGGGTTTAGATGCAGAAATTGGCTGATTTGACTGCACAAACAAACTGGACAATAGCCAAGAGTAATTTTTCCAATAGAAAATTATTCCAATACTCTGCGTTTGTTTTTTTCACATTCATATTCCTTGAAGACCTACTCGTACTCTGCCTCCGACGGCTCTGACCGTGACGTATAACCAACAATCACACCTCGATTTCAACCAAACAAGCAACACAAACCAATAAGAGGGACAGAGTTGATCTTTTGGGCAAAACTGTTGGTGTTTTGGAACAATAGGTCATCAGAACAATTCCTGTAAATGATGCAAGAGGAAAATTAGTTTTGTTTCGTGTCAGAAAAGCATTTAAAGCTCCATTATCACACAACTTTTCATCAGATTGTTAAAAGTCTGCTCCTGTTGATCAAAGAAGGTTTTACCAACAGTTCTGCTGCAACGAAAATCATCTAACTCTTTTTTGATAATCAATTCTTGTCCAAGTGTGCACATTATAATCCAGAATATAATCCACAGTCAGTGTGGTCTGATGGATTATATTGTTAGAGTTCTGCTTACAGAGGAAACATGCTAACAGATTAGCTCACTTGTAGTCCATGTGTCCTTCCTCTGATTGGTCGTAGCTTTTCGCTCAGAGTGAAATAGTAGCCTAATATTTGCCGGTGGGGGCTAATAATCTGAGGAGGCTTTACACTCTCGACTATCCGCTTCAGGCTGGTCACAATATGTCTCCCCACATGGCGAACGTTCAGGTATTCAACTCAGCTCACAGTTTCGTAACAATCTCTGCCATGGGACCAATAAGCCTCATCTATTCTTTCTCCTTTTTTTTTTAATCTTTCGTCTGGCATCACACGGTGCTCGGGTCTGGTTAGGAGAGGGAAGGCTTTGCCCAATCACTCTCTGTCGTCCCGGAGGCCCCCCTGGCCCTGGTAATGGGAGGCAGGAATGTGATGACAGGACACTTTAAGGGTGATTCTGTTCAAGGGCACGTCACTCCGTCACTGACAAGACTTTAATCCTGATCAAGGTGTCTGACTGGCTGCTGCCTGCTCACTTCCCCTCCCACTGCTTTCTCACTGTATATACAGTGTGTTTTTAATGTTATTTAACTTTTATTTAAGACAGGTGGTCTCATTTTAAACAGGGTCTGGCTCTCCAGAGAGATTTTTGTCACGTTCCTTGAACACAAAATATGGAAGACGATGAGCAGCTTGTTGGGAAACTGAAACAACAGAAAAGATGTCAGAGCAACAGTGGGTCTCCTGGGTTTTAAAAGGGTGTTTTGGGGGAATTTAACCCCCAACAGCCACCAACTACTTCAACAAAAGAGTTCTAGTTTCAAACCAAAAGAAATTAACGTTGGGATTCACTGGGAAAGTTGGGAGTCATAACATGATAGAGGCTGACTGGAAGAGGAATCAGGTCACACAGAAAAACATTCGACACACACACTCAACTCAAACACACAAGCAAACAAAAAACACAGAGAGTCAACTAAAGGTGTTGACTCCCTGAAGACACACAACCAACTGAACCACAAACACCAGCCTCCTCATGTGACCTCTCATTGGGCTGATTGCTGTCAGGTGAGGGGAAACGTCACAGGTGCAGCTAATGAGTCCTGATGAACAAAGACACGATCCCTCTGATTTTAACATCAAGTCAAGACAACAGCAGCGATACAAAACAGAGTTACAGACAGATAAAGACAGAAAACACAAAAAATAAAAGTGCCAAAGTGGCCATGTTGGCCTGTACAAAAGCACACAAGTTACCTGTTTTGAGAGATTTCAGCTCATAATAGACTGAAAGTGACACAACTCTGATTGTTGGACTTTGGGATTCAATTATGAGTCAAAAAACCATCATTTTCTGCTTAATATAAACATGCAAACCAGTAATTTTTTGTGTGTATCTGAATATGTTTGTATGAGATTCCGTAAGTGTGCGTAAAATTATTTGTGACAGTGTTGAATGTGTGTGTGTGTAAGTGTGTGTTTGTTTACGTGCACATGTGTGGTACATTATATGTTTGTGTGTAAGCAGGCAAAAAGTGGAGGGGGGAGAGGGAAGGGAAGGGGGGGGGGGCATAAAATATGAAGGATAATTACCAAGAAGAGGTTGGGACGCAGATGAAAGGCCTCGTATTGATTCTTGAAAGGACCTGACAGCTCGCCTGAATGTTTTATTTCCTCCGCATTGTTTGTTTTGCATATAAAGGATTCCATTTTCTTGTGAATTTTGATTGCAGGAAAGACGGCGCACCCTCCGCCTGCTTGCGGGGAGGACAAGAGTGTTAACTGTTTAGAGACAGAAGCAGGGATGTGGGATGTATGTGACCCCTGCAGCGGGGCCCTCTACCTGTCAAATCAGCAGCCAGCAGAGGAAGATGACAGACGCTCAGAGACGTATGAAAAAAGGCCCGAAACAAAGAAATGATACAATCTGAGGCGGTGAAAGCAGAGACATCAGGTTCTCACATATTCTCTCTGCTAAGAAGCTTCAGAGCTTTCTGCTTTTACATATCATGCAGGAGTGCAAAATTCCCGTGTCACAGCCACACACACACACACACACATATTACACACACGTTTAGGTAATGAAAAGTCAAGCGTGAAAACATGGATCCGGATCTGGTGAGCCCACCGTGAGCGCTGGAATGCATCGGCGTGTAGCGTCCCAGCCCAATGTAAACAGCCAGCACTGGTGTGTGCATGCCTCCCTCCTCTAAAGCTGCTTTCCATTTCCCCCTGGTGCCCATTTCTCCTCATTCAGACCTTTGTTCCACCGGCTACCACAGATGCAGTCCCACCGCAGGATTTCATACACAAACACACAGCGTTCGGATCATCGGCCATAGCCCCGCCCCTCTCAGAGGACAGCTGTCCTCCCCATCATGTAAAGGAAAGCAGTCTGGACTTTAGATGAATCTTAACATCCACATAAGAAATAATATTTTAAATAATGTATTCTACAGTGTCACATTTGAAGATTGAAGAAGATTTTCACTAAATTTTCTGAGCAGATCTGTTTCTAATCAGATTAACGTGTTAATCACCGTTAGTACAGTAAGTAACTTTTCTTCATATCAAAATAGTGGCAAGTATAAATTATTAACTCGTGTTATAAAATAATGCAAATGTTCAACTTTGTGTGAAAACAGTTGCCAGTTTTGCTCTTTTGAGATGTTTATTGTTGCTAACTTGCTTACCAGACTTACTTGCTTGGCTAAAGTGGCTAGCTAAGGGATTAACAAAAGGTTTTTCTCTGCTGATTGTCAGCAAGTTTAAAACGTTACCGAACTACAGTAAATTATTTTATTTACAAGCACAGACATTACAAAATTACAATGCATTGCTGTTTTATTTATATCTGCTCTTTAAAGGCTACTTCCTCGTCATTTCCATATTAAACTTATAAGCTTTTGTACAACTGTGAATATAACCGAGTGTGTTTATCCAAAAAGTAAAGTCTCCTCTTGCTTCTGCAGCAGAGCCAAAGGTGGGTCAGTCGCAGCGAACTGCCTCTGCAGCTGATGAGGGTTCACTTTCTTTCACTCTTTTGAGAGAGATGCTCTCTAATACTGAAGCATTTGTGGTTTTTCTGGTTGAAGGATTTTCTCTTTATACATCAGGCCATGATGGCGCCCCATCGTCTATTTATCAGAGGAGGCTATGTTTAATACTCACTGTTCTCTGTAGAAAAGACCTTCAGTCCCACACTGCGGCCGTTATTAAACCAGACTAGAAAACTTTAGAAATTTAACACTCACTTCCTGTAGTGTTCAACACAACTGGTTCATGTGCAGATCTCTTCATCAACTACAAAAATTAATTGCATTTTCTTGCTGTCAGGCAAAAAAAAAAAAAACTTTAAAGTGCAAAACTGTGACTTTTCTGAAAAGGAAAAAAAATTAAAGTAACTTTACAGTGTTTTGTTACATATTTATTATATATATACATATTTCAGATGCTTACATGTGCCTAAATCCCAATGTAAAAGTCAACGATAGCACTGATTTCAATACAAAGATATGACATTTCCACCTTAAAGCTACAATATATTAGTATATATAAATATGAGTATTATGGGTTTAAGGTTCTTTAGGTTTGAGGCTAACAAAAAATCCCACTCCTTTCAAAGCTTTTTAGAAATTAAATTGAGCAAAATGAAGAGATAAGAAGACTTTAAACAGCTGACAGAGAAAAAGAAACTGGAATGAAAAGTGAGCTGAGGGACGACAGAGAAGCTCTGTTCTGTTCCAGGTTAGTGAAACACAGAAACACACCGAATGACATCTCCTCTGCTGTTTCTGAGCCTGATCCCCGCCCGAAGGATACACGTGTCATGTTGATACACAGTTTTTTTTTTTTTTGTGCTTGCATGTAGTTTTTTTTTTTTCATATTTTCCACTTCACACCCCCTGATTTCGCTGGAACCTTTCTCATAAAGTTAAATTCCTAAAAAACTCACTTAACCAACAGTTCCACCGTCTGAAATGTCACTCCTCAACCCCCCTCTGTCACCCCCATTTTAAACCATCACCCCCATCAGTGCCATTTTGCTCCTGGGCTGAAAAGCAATTGAAACAATTTTCTTGCAGAGAATTATTGTCCTTAATTGCAATGAAGGGCACATTTTCCCGTCATTCCTTGGGAGTTTTTCTCTCTCTCTCTATCTCTCTTTCTGGGTGGAAATGTAAGCATTGCCACCGAGCGTGGGCTCTCTGAAAAGGGTCATAATTACATCCTTCAGTATGCTCGCCGTCGGCAAGGATTTTACGCCTCATAATTATTAAATGGCAGATTCACTCTGTGCATGCATGTGTGTGTGTGTGTCTGAGTGTACGTCTGCATGCGTGCGTGTGTGTTTAAAAAAAAAAAAAAGCAGGGTGAAAAGAGTTTAAATTTGTTCTCCGACGAAAGATTGAGAAGAAAATATTTGTGTATTCTGTGCACACACTCGAGAAAAAAAAGAAAAAAGAAAAAGTTCTCCCCGGTGAGACGAGTTCAAAGAAAGTCTGCAGCTCCGTTCACTCCGGTTCTGTCTGACTGATGCATCGCCAATCACACTCAGCATTATTGGCTAAAGTCACAGAAGTAAACAATGCATGAATGACATCAAACTCATTTATCTCCCAGCACTGCAAATTGATTTCAAGTATTTAATATTATTACAGAAGAACGGAACAGAATCTCAAATAGCTGAAATTATTTTGTAATTGTTATTGAGACATTAGTAATTGATATTGGAGATGGTAGGCAAAGTGCCATCCTGATAAGCTCCAGTCTGCTCAACTTTCCCTCTTTCAGCGTCATTTCCATATCATAATTATATTGTCTCGTTCACAGCTGAGATAACATCCCACACTCTACTCTCCTAATCTCCCTCCCATCTCTTCCGTCTCTCCTTCAGCTCCCTTCTTGGGTGGCTATTACAAACCTCACACCAGAGAGGAGAAAAAAAATGGCCATCTTAAAAAGTGATTTAGTTATGTAATGTATCTGCAAAGATAACTGTCATAATTGCTTTCAAACTTTTTAAACAAGTTCAACAATGGAAGGTAATACTGATCATTCCAGTCGCAGCTAAATTTTTAAGTTTCTGATTTTAAGAAAAACACATATAAAATGTTTTTCTTACTTAAAAAAACATGTAAGATTCAGTCACAGCGTCCTTTCCCTTCCCTTCACTTCACTTCTCCCCTGGTGAAATAATGCAGGAGATGATAATTGGCTCTCATCACAGAGCGAGTTCAGGTCCACTCCTCACTTTACTCCATTCACTCCTCCAGGAATTCATTATGCAAAGATAACATTTTACTTTATTATAACCAACAGGAGAGTAAACAATTAGACAGCACCGTTATACCCCCACTCCTGCTAATTGTTTTATTTCGCTAACTCTATATATATATCTGACATAAACATGTATACGTAATGACAATTCCCAAACACACCGCTAATTACTCTTTTTCCATCTAGTTATTGTGCAGTGTCCACTGTCTGTGCTTACATGTTCCCCTGTGAGAGCTATTAGAAGTAATTAGAGGAAAACTCTGCACTCTGTTGTTGGGGATGAGTGGAGATTATGTGCTGGTGGGGAAGCAACAACATCTGCAACCAAAGAGTTTATTAGTCAACTTCGTAAAAAATGAGCGAACATACAGTGGAAATTCACTGTATATTTTTAACCGGCTGGGGAGGGAAGCTAATAAAAAGTCTGGAAAACCCGACATTTTCACAAAAAGGCCGTGCAAAAGAGTTTCATGTGTCGTATATCATTTAAAAAAACCTGCAGAACTCAAAAGCGTTAAAGTTTATTATTGGACATGCAGAGTATTTTCATAGTTTTTAATGTGTTTGTGGAATAAAATGCTCTTGCAGTCATTTAAAGTTACATTTAAAGTTTTTAAATTATCTCTTTTTCTATGAAAGAGCTTTGTGGTCTTTTTCTTGTGACTTTTTTTTCTACTTTAATGAGGAACATAACACAAAAGAGACAGGATGTACTTATGAAAGGAAGAAACATTTCATTATTAAATACCTTCATGACATCTTTTTTAAAAAAAACAGAAAAACAGTGCCAATGTTTCTGTCTCAGACAATATTGAATAATAGTTTAAGAAATAGATTAAATAAGTTAACAAATGCAATATATTAAAAAAATGAAAACTATTCTAAGTGTCATTAAGCCTCATTAGTAGGAATTAGTTTCAAACATGGAAACAGACTTTGCAGCACAAAGTGAAATGTTCATGTGCAGTTTTGTTGGTGAGTCCTTTTCTCTCAGCAGCAGGTTTGCAGTAATAAGTCGTTGGTTTTTACTTCTATTTAAGTAGCTCTCTAAACATTTTTTTTTCATTGTGAGAAGCCAAATGTTCACACTCTCATACAGCAGCACAGCAGAGCGAATAGGTGTTTCTGCATACACACATGTTTCTGCACTTGCACATGAGTCAGTCCCTGTTTTTTTCTTTAAAAAAAGGGGGTTTGTTTTTATCAAGATCTGTTTTCTGAAGACACCTGCACACAACCAAAGCAGGCACAGTCCAAAACCACAGTCCATGCTTTCACAGTAATGATGCATAGAGAAGGAAATGGAATTTAAACATGCACATATAAAACACATTTAAGAAAACAATAACAGGTTGGATTCAGTCCACAAAAGCGACACATTGAAATGTTTAGCTCAGGTCTCAGGCATCTATATAAACTTTATCCTGTGCACTTTGACACCAGGGGACATTATGGCAGACATATCCTTAATCAGGCCAGGTGAATTTATGTTGTACTGACTTATTCTGAACTTGTATTTACACCTGATGTGAGCTGCAGTGTTGTCTGTGAAGGTGAGGTCAGCCTTTATGTTGGCTGCCTTGTGATATTGCCACCTTATAACACATAAAGTCCCCGAGCAGCGCAGGTTTACCAACAAACAGGGAACAATTTCAATGTTTTTATCATTATTTTCTATGTCAATTGAAAAGAAATGTGACTCCTCACGTCTCAGGGGAAAACCAGACATCTTCTGCAAAACTTTCCCTCTCTTCTGCGGAGCGGGTGTCGAAAAACGCCCTGTTTAGTCGTGTTCTATTTCTTCACAAACATGCATTTTCTGGTGAAAGGGAGGAATCAAGACTTTTTCAGTTGTCTCGCTCGGAAACAGACACCTGAGTTGGAAAGTGGGAGAGAAGTTGAGCTGTTAGATCTCAGTAGCATACGCTCCCCTGGGGAAAGCCACAGCTCAGGGTACTCATCCTACACTGCTGTGGAGCTAGCTTAAAATACTGTTGTCACATAGCGATCACAGGCTTCCACTGATGGTACACAAATAGTCCCCTTGCGAAGCTCTTAAAAGCCCATTAGACGTCACCACGCGCGGCGCTGAAGATGCCACTGCTAAGTGCTCCTGATGCCAAAGGGAAAGCATGAAGACAGACCTGATGCAGAACAATTCCTGTTTTTACCTGCCCCCCCCCTCCTTCCCCTTTCCTTCCATCTGAATATGTTTGTTGACTTTTTAGCTCATTTTATGCGGTAAATATCTAAGAGAGTGGCAGCAAATCTCAGATCAGGGTGTGACATTGCTTCATGTTTCACAGTTTGACACAGATGTTTAGCTGGTGAAAAAAGCTGAATCCTCCCGAGTGTTTCTCTCCCTCTCTTTCGGCTGACAGGTGACGATGCAGCGAAACACTGCGGCGCTGAGTGTGAACCTGCACAGGTATAGAGGTCAGTCATGACCGCTGCCTTCAGGGAGGAAGTAGCTGCTGCTGAAGTTCTCCATGAAGGGGAAACAGCCATTAACATGTTCTTGTTGAGTTCTTTATGCAGCATGTGAAAGCTAAATAGTGCCATCTGGTGACTTAAGAATCAGGTGGCAAACCCAGGAGATGATTAAAGTGATAATGTAAAGTCATAATGATAATAATGAACAGTTTTAACTCAGAGACTTAATATAAAGAATATAGCTCAGCGTTAATGTATTTGGACAAGCTATAAAGGTGTAATTAAGGCAAATAACAAACCCACTATTTCAATTTAAAACAGGTGCGGTGTCTAATTAACACAAGTTTCCAACCTTCACTTCATGCAGCAAAGCTTTGCATTTATTTCCAAGCATCTCTTGAACAATTATCGTTAGCGAGGAGGAGGAGGGAAGTTTTTCCAAAGACAAATTTATTGATTCTAAAAAAGATCAGCATTGGAGGTGCTAGGTTTGAAAAGGGAAGACGTTAAAAAAAAGAAAGTGAAAGCAATAAGAGGCAGAGGTGAAAATGTGAGAAAGTGGAGAAGCGAGCAGGTTGGTGTGTGTGTGTGAGTGTGTGTGAGTGGTGGGGGGGGTAAACAGCATGTGTGCGCTCTGTGCTCAGAGAGGTAGGTGAGGATAAATGGAGAGCAGAACTCAGTTTGAGTGTGAGAATGCGTTGGCAGCCTCGGGAGCTCAGTGATCACTCCTCCAAACGGTTGCTGTGGGGATTGTGGCTCCTGGAAGTGGAAAAACTAACAGGTTCTAAAGAGGCGCGAGCCCAGAGGGAGGGGGGAAGCAGTGCTTACAGCGACGGATCGGCCCAGCCAGTGCCTCTAATTGCACTTCATTATCTCATATTGATTTAATTAGCAGCTGCCTTGCCTTGTGTGCTCAGGGGTTATGGTATGCCTTCAAACAAAAAGACGCATATACTCCGCTGCATTGGAGCCCTACTCAATAAAGCATGTCATATGACAACACTTAGCTGTGTCACTGTAATTACCCCTCGTGCTATCCTGCACACACACACACACACACACACACACACACACACACACGCACGCACGCAGACACAAATAAATATGTGTTTCGACCACAGGCCACAAAGGCAGGCTTGAAGAACAGTGGGTCAAAGAGTTGAAACGCTGCACAGAGCCGGAGTCGAGTCGAGCTTCCTGTTTGCTCTCTCGGTAAACTGCTTCGCTGTAAACATTATTTAAATAGAAAAAAAAATATCTGAAAGGAAGCTTCTTGTTCTGCATTCGTTGAGTCAATGTCGTGAAGCCTTTAAAAATAATTATAGGCTGTTTTTTTTTTACAAACATATGCAAAGAGCGTAACTGTTGAAAGAAGATGGCAGCGCTCTGGCAAACAAGTGTGTGTTATTAAAAATACTCTCTGACGTCAGAAGGTGAATACATTCAAATAATTGTCTCAATGGCTTCTGTTGTCCTGTTTCCCTTTACAAGGAATCCCTGCTGACCATACTGACTTTTAGTGTTTACATCAGAGTTTAAAAAAAAGGAAAAAAGGCACAAAAAAGCACCTTAACAAGGTGAATGAGAGTCTGCGGAGGATCAGGTTGCACATTTATAGCCCATGTTGAGAAAAACAGTCGTGTGGGAAGACGGAAATAAGAGGAGGACGAGGTGTGAGTGTGTGATGAAGGGAGGAAAATGACACTTTTGAATTAACGGAGGTTTCTTTTGAAGTTGAGGACGCATTCTCCTTAAATTTTTTGTGTCAATCAGATGGGAGATGAGGTGAAGGAGGAAGTTGACAACAAAAAAAAAGGGACAAATGCTGCAGAGACACTCTGACTGTCTTTTAATGATGCAGGCAGCTTTGCAATAAAAAAAACAGCTATATTCCTCCCCCGACACGCGCCCTCCCATTACGGCAATCTGTACCATATTACCAGCAACAACTGAGGAGAGATATTTTAATCAAAAAGAGATGTCTTAGAGGGGAAGTTAAAAATATGTATTATATATCTGAAACTTGGAAGATTCTGTTATTAATTTTAATACCTGCTAAATATCTTAAGGATGTATTTTGCTTATCAAACAGAGCAGCCAACAGAGGACAGACTTTTTACAAAGGAACTCAAATTTCTTTCATATCCGCAGACTTTTCCTGATTGTCACAGCCTTTTGAACACCCCCCCTCTCTGCCTCTTTGACACGCGGCCCCTTTGAAGACTCAAATATACTGGGTGCAATGAATGAATAGTTCAAATCAGTGACAGAGTTTAAAAAGGGGTGAGCTCGACTTCACCTCGCTGCTTTTATATCCGTGCAGACGTGCAGACTTTTTAACAGCTCTGTCCTCTATTGACTTGTCCACAGAAAAAAAAAAAAAAAACCAAAGCCGCGGTCCCTCCTGCATCCATCTGCCTCCTAACCTCTGTGACTCACCTCGCCGCCGCATGCGTTTCAAACAGGAACTGATACATTCTCAACGCATTTGATCTTTATTCTTATCTACCGTTGTTTCAGGTTCAGATAGAAACTGTACAGGAATCTCGCTGCACAAATCACCATGTGAAGTGAATCCAAAGAGTCTGAGGTTTGCAACGAAGGAAAGGGGGGGAAGGGGGAAACGAGGGAATGGAGACGGCAAATAAAAAACAGCATTGGTTAGCAGAGAGTGCAGTGGAAAGCCCCAGCAGCAATCTGCTAGCACTTAGAGTGAAAGCAGCCCGGGGTCAATGACTAAAGCCAGAGACTTAGACACACACACACACACACACACACACACACACAAGTTTCAGCCACTTGAAATTCTTAAACAAATAACTTTTGTTTAGAAACGACTGTAAAAAAAAAAAAAAAAGAAGAAGATACGATTCCCTTCTTTTTTATTTGTCATCTTTTTTCTCTAAAAGTCTTTACACTTTTTTTCTCCTTCTTCTTCTTCTTCTTCTTCTTCTGCACTTTCCCCACTTTTTCTCCTCTTGGCATAACTTCTCCTAGAGTGTGTTCCTGTCTTCTGTCTCTCTCTCTCTCTCTGCTGGCTTGGCACGCCGAGGCAGAGATAGATGGATGGACTTGGCAGGCGCACACATAGCCAGCCTGGTAATGTGAGAAAATCTGATGCCAATACAGAGATGGTACAGATGGACATGACATGTTGCTGTTTTCTGTTTTTGTCTAATATTTCTATATTCTTTCCACGTCTGTCTTTTCTCACATGTGTTTAAACACACACTCGGATGGGCTCTCGCGAGGGGTCTTTTGCTCATATAGGCTGAGAATTGGTCATTAGGGTATATGTTCAAAGGACAAATCATCAACGCCTAATTAACAATTATTAACTGTGCTGCTGTGAAAGAAGACAAATTATCATAAATTACTGCCTAATTAAAATGTGATTGCTGGCTCAATAGTTATAAATCATTAATTTTTAACACCCTTATCACATGCGGACGGAACCAATTCAACAAAAGGTCTATTAGACAAAAAAAAAAAATGAATTCACTTGGTTTTCTTTCAACACACACCCCACTTTCCGCTCCTCTCTCCCCGTGCAGTCATTAGCCATAATTACTCCACGTAACACATTAGCTTTATCCATAGATATTAAAGAACAATTAAACCGCAGTCTAATTGCATTACGTAAAGTCTTGTGTAGTGGCTGCCCAATCTTAAACTGCTAACATGCAATTAGCACATGGAGATGTGCGGGTTTACAGAGGAAGAAAACTCCAATGCAGCAGAGGAAGAACAGCTTATTCTTGAATGTGAAAATTTCATTAGTAGGTCGTAACTACAAGTTTTACCTTTAAAATCCTGCTTAAGAGAGGCTGAACATGAGGTGCATTTACTTTAAGTCATGATCCTTTAGATTTTCATGACACCAAATCTTAGTTTGCTAATATTTTTTTTCCTGCAATAGCCGTCAATGACATTTGCCATAATTTTTTATCTCTATATAAAGTCTTTTCATTGTTAGACACCGTTGCTGTGCTGGAATCAGACTAGATAATCAGATTAAATCAGTATTTTAGCCTCACTGTTTATCCTCTGCCACTGGATCAGCTTTTCTTTACAGCCGCTGCTTCACATTAAAAGCATTTAACCTGCAAATTTTTGAGCTTTTATTGTGAAGCAGCCACAGGAAATGCAATATTTTGTCACCACAGTCAGCGCTGATTGCCATCAATCGTTAAATACGGAGCTACACAATAAACTTCATGATTATTTTTTTTACTAGTGGATCAGTTTTAATCATATTTAATGGAACAAGAAGACGAAGCCACAATGAGCTCAAAGATGAATAAACCAACTTTAATTTTACTGTTTATTTGGGAAAATACTTGCAACAAGTGAAGCATGAAATCAGATTAGAGAGCTTTTTAAGCTGGTAGATTTCTTTATTAGAATAATATTTGCTTGGTGGACCTTCTGTTGTATTTTAATCATAACGATTAAATAGTTCAGTCCTAAAGTCTCTAACCTGAGGATAAGACCACTTAAGAGCTCTGCTACACAAGTTTCTGTTTATTTTTGGACATTTTTCTAATCTTTTTCTGAAAAACTGGTGACTATAGCTGTCAGAATAACAAAGTGGAGTAAAAAAAAACACTTTTCTTCAAAATAGTGGAGTAGATAGCAAAAAAAAAGGAGTGGATGTCCTGAAGATGTGTATTTTTTTTTCTGATCATAAGGAAACAGTTAAATCCACATCCTCAGTCGTCTTTATGTCCAGCTGTAATCTCCCCCCTCTCCGTCCAACATGCTCTCCACATACAGCAGCTGTTGTGTATTTTTTATCCCAGGGCTCCTGTTTGTACGTTTTTTCTGTCTATTTTCCTTCGCCTTCGATCCCTCCTCCACCCCCTCCCCCTCCTCGCTGTAACAAGCTAGCTCTAGGCCCAGCGAGGTGAGCAGAGGGTAGGTTGCGGGTAGGGGGAGAAGGGGGGTGCATTGTTTGGAGCTGCCTCCGACTGACATCCAGGTAAATGGGTAAATGTGCATTCTCATTCATATTCCAGAAACCCAGGCAGAGGCATTTGGCCAGAGCAGGGTTGGGGCCAGGATATGAAATATTAAAAGGATAAAGTGAAAGGTGGAGTACCCAGAGGGCCTCTGGACAGTTAAACAGCTCTTTGTGTAGATGCACCTTCACTGCCTGTATCCCCACCTGGCATCCCCGCCTCTGTGGGCGGCTGGGATTTCGAGCAACCATGCATTGTGTTCTTCAGCCAAGGTCGGCGCGCGGTACACCAAGTTAGCATCAAACTGAGCGCTATGATCAGCTCTTACCGTCCTAGAGCACCGCCAATGATGGACCATGTTCGCAGATTGCAAACAAATCAATAACTCCGCGGATTGCATGACTGGAGAAGAGACAGTGAGCTGGGGAAGATTTTTAAAAAAAAAGAAAAAAAAAGTGAAGGATGGAGCTCTTTCCAGTTTTTTTTTTTTTTTTCCCAGCCTCACTTGGCAGGATGAAACCCAGCCTGCTGTTCGAGTGGTTGTGCGCCAAGTAGGGATTCAGATATATATCAGATTTCAATTAACCACAGTTCATGAGGGGCCGTCCACGGAGGTGACATGGCCCCTCACACCCTCCATCCCCTGCTTAGCTGCTGCCCCAGGGAGCAGGTAATGAGACGGCTTTCTATCTGGCTCTCCATCTCCTCTCTCTTTCAGGAAGAAGCCTGGCACTCAGGGCCAAGGGGGGGCTGTTGACACCTAGGGCAGGTGCTTGGCCCATTTGGCTCTGGCCTGCAGCTTCCAAGCGTGTTTGGCTTGCAGTGGCCACACAGTTTGCCCCTCTGGACTGCTCAAGGGGGGTAGATAACGAATAGTCTAAATGCAGTTTTGTGCACGTCCAAGTGTGTGTGAGAGTGTGTGTGCACACGAGTGTGTGTGTGTGTGTGCATTACTCATGTTGTGTGGACATAAATCTGGCTACGCAGTCACAGTTTGAGCACTCATCTCCCTTATGGGGATAAAATAAAAGTCCCCATAACATAAATCATTAAATTTAAGGATGCAGAAGATTTGGGTTAAAAAGAAAAAGATCTCCCCTGTTTTCATGAAGCCACACTGGAAGGACAGATTCAATAGGAGAGGCACTTTTTCCCCAAAACACCAAAAACCACCCCAACCTTTTAGCATATCTACTCACTAATTTGTCATCCCACAACAACCAATATGTAATGTAGCCAATCCTAATTAGAAAACAGCCTTACCTTAATACTAGGATGGGATCCCTCAATTTTCTTCATGCTATATTTGCAGTTTGTTGTTTCAGCCCCTGTGAGGCATCTAAGATGTGTATTGTTGAGACATAAGCATGGTTTTCGAGTGTCGACTTGTGTATGTGTTCACAGAGACGGAGACTGCTTTCTGTTTAAAAAATGGTTTTAAATTGAGAACTTTGAGTATGTTGTTGTTTGTCTGAAACTGCAATATTTCACTCTGCAGAGCAGCTCCAAAAAAGGACGGAGCTGTGGGAGAGTTGGAGTGAGAAACATCAGCATGGAAGGGTGTTTTTTTAAAAAAAAAAAAAAGTTAGAAATCTCTTTGTGCTCATTCACATCCTTGAATCTGGATACAAATTCTCCCCTCAGCTTTTTTACAAAAAATCAACAGATCCTCTGTGGTTAAAGTGCTGCTGACCTGCTGTCCACCTGCTGGCCTCCTCCTCTGTCATCTTTATCGACTGCTGAAGCTCTGAGTTTTCATTTTCCTACTTTATCACACAGCTTCATTCTTGTCCATGTTGTTTGTTTGTGACTGTTTGTATCAAATCAGAAATAAACTGATTTTTATTGTCGGTGCACGTCATTCTAGCCAGCATGAGACTCTACAGTCATTGTTTTAGAGGTTGAACTGGTAAATTTGCAATGCTAACATTAGT
This sequence comes from Acanthurus lineatus, assembly GCA_029814665.1. Classification (NCBI taxonomy): domain Eukaryota; kingdom Metazoa; phylum Chordata; class Actinopteri; order Acanthuriformes; family Acanthuridae; genus Acanthurus; species Acanthurus lineatus. The sequence continues at coordinate 23,770,469 of JAPZDV010000022.1, forward strand.
AGTTAAGGATCAAACGGTCAAAGTTATCTTTACTCTGCTGTATAAAACAAAACTGAGCTGATGCTAAACGAGTCGTGTTGTCATCCATCACTGTGACAGCACGTGGATTATTAAGCTAAAATAACAAATGGATTAGCTTTGCTGTTACAATCAATAAGAGAGGAATTACAGAAAAAACTTTCTTTGCAAGAAGTTATGGCCAGAAACAGGGGAGAATGCTAACGTTACGCTAGCTAATACACTTACTTATGCGTTGATATCATTTAAAGAAACATTAACTAATTATCATCATTAGCAATCAGCTGTGAAATTGCTGCTGATCAGGTTTTGTGTCTCCCAGAAGACATCTTTGAGTTCTGCATGGGTGTGAGTCCCTGTTATTAAAAAAATAGATGAGTGTAGCAGCACATTTCCCAGTTTTTTTGAGGGTTTGGGACATTATGGACTTGTGAAAACCTTTAGCTTAGTACTGCATTAGGACCAAAAAGTCTGAATTAAACCAGATCTTCCACTTCCACTAGCTTACAGAAGGCCCATGGACCATTTCTGCATTTTCAAAATCTTATTATTATTATTAGCTGCCATGTAAGCTGCATTAGATTCACAAATACCACTACATCAAGATTAAGATTACTGTTGGGTTAAGCCCTAAAAAATAATAAAATAACTACAAAATGCCCCCAAAAGTGATGAAAAAATGATTAAGTGCATGTTTGAGTGCAAAAGTGTATCTGTGCATGTGTCATAAACATGTATGGATATAATCAGCATTGCATATTCAGGCGTAACCACCTCCATGAGCTTACTCAAACATTCTGTTTGTAAAACATTCGGTTGAAACTCGTGACAGATTTTCAGGTAAATATTGGACAATAACAGAAGTTTCCTCTGGTTACATCTGTCACTCGAGTCGACAAGAGGCCTCCAAACCTGCAGTTCACTGCTCAATCACTCGAGCCTAATTTGTATGCTGATTCAAATCACAGAAAAAGAAAAACAAACCAAGGTGCAGAAAAATGACAGACGATCACTCAAAAAGTATAAAAAAAGGAAGTTTAAGCGATTCTTCAAGCTCAAAACAGCAAACTAATGAACTGTTGTTACTCTGTGTTAACAGCTGTTGGCTGTGAGATGCAGGAAGATGCGTCTTAAGAGGAGTCCAGCAGGTTCAGAGAGGATAACACTTGTGTTCAGGGAATTTCGAGGGCTAGGGCTTTTAAATCTGTGAAGATGATGGCAAGATTCGAGAAAATACTGAATTAAATTGTGCACAAAAAAGACTATTTTTTGCATGTTTTTACCTTTTTCGTTCTGTGCTGATATGTGATGTTCCTTATGCTTTTTAGTCTTTTACTAGTTTGTTTTAGACTAGAATTTTTGTGTAAGACATTGAGGGAATAAGACTTGCCCCAGTGTTTCCTCGCTTTGCCAGCAACATTCATAACCTGAGTGGGGCAGAGAGTTGGGGAGGATGCAACAGTGCATCCGTCACCAAGAGGGATGGCGGTGTCATCATCAACTGTGCTGTGGAATCACAGGCAGTCGCTCGACGATACACTTCTTTATGGAAGCACTTTTTACATTCTGCTGAGTAGCCCTGGAAAAATAAAAGCTAAATCTTAGCTGTCACCATCACGCTTTGCTGCACTATAACACTGTCCGGCGTTCGGGCGCTCGGCGTGAAGCAAACAGAAAAACACAAATTCCACATATTCATTGATGCTGCATGAATCATACGAGACAAATGGAAAAGGCTTCTTGTGTCTTCATACAGTCCTGAGTTTGTGCGTGTGTGTGTGAGTGTGTGTGTGCGTGGTCTTTGTTTGTGGGGTGGACAATAATAGGGATGAGAAGGTCTCTGCGTGGCTGCACAGGAAATCAAATGGCTGAACAGTCAGTAATGAGGCAGACAACAGAGACTCAGGCAGACCCAGAAGATTTGAAGGGCAGACGGAGGAGAGGAGGAGGAGGTTGTGTGTGTGTGTGTGTGGGGGGGGGAATGAAAGGATGACAAAAGCGAGAGAAAATTATTGAATTAGTCAGACAGTAATAGCAAAAAAGAGATGTGTATAATGTGACTGCACTTGGGGAGGGGAGGGAAGAGAGGAGGGGGTTATGACCCAAAATATAAAATCATGCTAACAATAGATGAGCTAACAGCAGAGAGAAAAGATGCGGAGGATTAAACTGGTAGGTGAGGGCTTGCATTTGGATTATTTATCAGAGGGAGAGGTGTATAGTAAT
>JAPZDV010000022.1:23790604-23839551 GCA_029814665.1 Acanthurus lineatus
ACACACACACACACACACACACACACACACACACACACACACACACACACACACACACACACACACACACACACTTTGTCTCCACTCCACTCGTTTTTAAAGCTCTATATAAAAGAATGTAGCGCTATAAAATTTAGAGGCTCTTAGTTAATTAGTAAGGACAGGTCAGAGTCACTTCATTAGACTTAAGTTCATTAACCTTCGACGACATCTGGCGATGAAATGTCTCTTTCATATCACATCATTGTGGGAAATCACACCTTGGTGATCTCAGGAGACGCCATCTGCCATTTTAGCATTATCATGGCTAAAAGTGCCTGTTACTGTACACGCACTGATGGATAACAGTGCAGGACAATTAGCTGAGTCACATGTGAAGCACCTTCACCAAAAAATCATTAGTCATAGGTTGTTATGTTGCTTATTAACCTGTTCAACACCTGTAAGACTTATGTGTTAAATGTATTATAAATGGACTCATTCTTCACGGCTTTGCTAGTAACAGAACAGTTATCTTTGGCCTTTCTTGCCTTTTTTTTCTAAATATGTGATGCTGCACTATTACAACATCGCTGGGTTTATGTTATAGAAGTGTATTTAGATAACAGGAAAAAATTTATTTGTAATTTTAAAGAGGATTTTTTTTAATATGAGGCAAATAGACACAGCCGTCACCCTGCAGTCTCTCAGGCACATTCCAGTGATGAATCCCGTATCTGTGCATCTGAAGGAATCCTTAACTAAGAGGCACACACACACACACACACAATCACAAGAAAATAACACTGACATGCCCGCACACACACTCACTCACACACACATACACACACATACACATACACATACACACAATCAGATTCTCCATCTCTGCAGGTGCTTTCATAGGCCCACTCTTCAGCCTCCCGTCTTTTCCTCAGCTCTCCTCTTCTTCCTTTGTTCCCAGACTGCACACCGACATGTCCAGGTCTTGCCTCTGGGGAGTTTAGCCTGGCAGGAGGCTTGTTTTCAGAGCTTTGCTCTTTTTTTTTCCTCCCCCTTCCTCTTCTTCTCCTTTCTCCTCTCTGGGTTTTTTCGTCTGTACCGGTGCTGGCTAATTACCGGCACATTCTTCTCCTGCCAACAGCGTGCTGCTGCTGCTGTTGCTGCTGCTGTCGAGCGCCTTACCCGCCTCCCACCCGACCACCTCCCCCCCTCTTCTCTCTACTCCTGTTTCTCTCTTCCTCATCGCTGGGAGAGAGCGGGGAAAGGCGGTGGAGGGAAGGGCCGGGGTACAGATGTGTATTAATGAAGCAGTGAAGGGCAGGGGGTGACTCATAGAGAAAGAGAGAGAGAGAGAGAGAGAGGGAAAGAGAAGCAAGAGGCGATTTGCATGCAGAGACAACGAGATTCACCACTTCTACAATGCCTTTCTCTCTATCTATCTGCCTCTGCTTCTTCTTCTTCTTCTTCTTCTCTCTCCCTCCACATCCTCTTCCCATCATCCTGCATTCTCTCACTCCCTCTCTCCTCCTCCTCCTCCTCCTCCTCCTCCTCCTCCTCCTCTACCTCCTCGCCTCTCTCCTTTGCTCTCCGGCTTGCTGCCACTGCTGATTTGAATAATTCAGCACAAGCCGGTATTCTCCAGGGCCCCATTGTCTGTGAGCGGCAGGAGAATGAGAAGGAGAGAGATAGGGGAAGAGAGGAAAAAGAAAAGAGAGAGAGAGAGTGTGTGTGGGGGGGGAGTGCAGGGCAGGGTGTGTGTGAGTGTGTGGGGGAGGTGGGAGGTCCATCCTGCCTGCTTTCACCTAGCTGTGGTGTAAATCAGCACTAATGAGGTAGAGGAGGAATACCTAGGCCTTGTAACAGACTACCAAAGCCATCACCATGCAAGTGCACTAATGCACACAGGTAGATGCATATTTAGCAGTCTGCATGCATACAACACCCCCACAACCTCCTCTGCTCTGCGCTGCGTCCGTTATTGACTTGTTGCTAACCCTCACTCCCATGTGTGCTCAACCCGGCACATGTTCAATGTCATCCTGCAGGAGGAGGAGGAGGAGGAGGAGGAGGAGTAATGGTGAAAGGAGCAAGCACAAAAAAAAAAAAAAAAACAATCAGTGTTTCTGATCAATAGCAAATATTTGTGAGCGGTCAGCAAACAGTTAAGAACTGTTTACATATTTTGCATTTTTCACGCAAAGGGGAAGCTGAGAGGAATCAAGATGACGCCCATTGGATCTGACTAATTGCTGGCATGATGTGGAAAAACTCACTGCTTTTTTTTCCTCTTTGTTGAATTATTATTAATTTTTAAGGGGGAAAAAACACATATATGGACAATGGCTGTGTAATCATTAGCTTATGGAATGTGTGTCTCCTCTCAGGAGCATTCCTGATGTAATGTTTTTTCACCATGTTGCAGCCATTTGTACTCTTTACGGCTGCATGACTGAGAATAAGAAATGCATGTCGAAATATACCACAGATATGGCACTAAATTAGCAGCAGAAATCGGCCAAATGTTGGTAAAATATGCAAGTGGCTGACAGATTTGCTTTTAATCATCAATTCCTCCCAATAAAAACAATGATAATCTATTCGGTGGCCTGCGAAGTTGAAACACTCACAAGCTATTCAGTCGGTGGACAGGAACATTCGTTTTGCATCCTGACCGAAGAGTAGAGGTTTGTCTGCATATCACAGGCCAATGATTTGACTCTTTCACCCTCCCACGAGTCGATCATCAGCCTCAGATTGAACCCTGAAACACTGGAGGCCAAACCCGAAGTGCTGAGCAGACAAGACACAACAGATGCTCTCTCATTCTGCCTCTTTAGTTCCCTTCGACTTCTTTTTGCACTTTTTGCTGTTGAACCTCATTGATCTTCACCTTCCGTCTTTACCTTCTGTCACCCGAACCACCTACTCACTCAACCCCTTCTTCTCATCATCCACCCACTGACTCTCATAAAGGAGGGGAGGGAGGGAGGGGGGCAGCATTAAGCTGTCCCGCCCATGGGAACTTCCTCTTCAGCCGACAGACAAGACAAGACAAGGAGACCGGACTCAGATCAGCTGGATGTGACAACGCTCCAGAGACCGTAGTCTACAACCGCTGCCTCTTCACACCCTGCTGGTGATTTGTTCCCATAAGAAAATATGTCAGTAATAGCTACACCTTCATGAATATGGACCAATGTGGAAGCTTTGTACTGTCTGCACAGTGACTTCAGTCAAGTAGCTCTCTCTTAGGAGATGACACACTAGCCCGTCAGATGTAGGGTTTTTTAGTTTCTCAGTTAAAAAAAAAAAAGAGAAAGAAAGAAAGAAAGAAAGAAAGAAACATATAATGTCTAGACATCAAAGGAATGACGCAAATGTTGTGAAAGGGCTTTCTTTTTGTAAGTCTTGTGAACTGGCTGTCAGGCATGGGTAAAATGTGCATTTTAAAACGTTTGGGAGTGTAGATTCAAAACTAAGTATTGCACATTATTTCTATCAGCGAGGCTTTGGTTCTATATTTGGCTCCTGTGGGTGAAGAACTCAATAAAAAACAATGAGCATGGGGGAGGCATGATCACGAGTTTTTTTTGTTTTTTTTTTTTATATAGAGGAACTGATTCCTTTTGGTACATTTTACAACTGCAATAATGTAATCTGGGGAACATTTATTGGCTTGTTTATCTGAAATAACGAGCTAACAACGTGTTAGATAGGCTCAATTAACCAGCGAATCACAAAAAAAAACCAGCTAATGTCGGTGCCTTCTTCTTCTCCTCATTTTCTCTTTTCTCAATCTCTGCTTGTTTGCTGCTCTCCCCCCCCCATCTAGTTAAAAAGTCCACAAAAAAAAACCATGAGGTGTTTTTTAGCCATCAGGAAAAAGACAGTGGGGGGGGGCTTTACCTCAAATTATCAGGCTTCACATGATGAATGGCCCCAACATGAGCATAATGGTCAAATAATCAGCTTCGGGAATTTGTTAAATGAATCAAACTCTATCCCTTTGGATAATTTTTTTTACTCAGTGGAAGGAAAAGACCAGAGAGTAACTTTTCACTGTTTGCACTCTGGGCCCTCTCACCATGTCTGCGGTCCCCCCCCCCTCCGTCACTCGGCTTGCCAAAAGCAATGACTGGAGGAGGGTGGAATTCCTCCAGGCGAACTGCAAATTTAAGAGAGGGAATCGGAGGAAATAAAAAAAAACGAGGGAGTGAAGGAAGAAAGGCCAGAAAAGAGAAAAAGAAGTGTAACAAATGTAAATGATGTTACAGCCTGTATGGAAATCACAGTTTAGCTGTAGCATCTCATGTTTACGATCATGGATTCAGTCATCGTCATGGCCGTCAGGGTGTCACGTACAGAAAAAAGAGGGAAGGATAATATAGAAAGAATGAAAGAAAGAAAAGGCAAGAAAGAAGGAGGAAAGGAAGAAAGAAAGACAAGTAGGAAGGAAATAAAGCAAGAAGGGCAAAAAGGAAGGAAGACAGAAAAAAAATGGAAAAGAAAAGAGAAGAAGAGAAATTTGACATCTGTTATGCAGCTGGGAGTATTTCTAAGGGTCGCCAGGAGAAAAAGGAATTAAACACATGGAGGAGGAGCTGGAGGAAGGCTTGGAGAGAAGAGAAACACTGGATCCAAAATGGCTGGACTGGATTAAAATGGCAGGAGTATAAGAACACCTTTCTACATCCACAGACGTATTAGCCCTGTTTTATATCCATGTCAAACAAGACTGATCTCTCCGCCGTATTAACTCCGAGAGTCATCACGCTAGTCTAGTCGAGAACCAGACTTTGCTGACCTTTACATTAAAACCTCTCTTTCTGATAAAGGTGAAGCAATTTGCACCTTGAGTAAAGATTCACCTAATAAGTAGTTAAATTTACAGCATGTCAGGGTTCATAATCTGCACTCGCTCAATGCAAATTTAAAGTCCTCTTCCTGATTGCAGCTTCTCAACAGCTGTAAAGTGGCTGTGAAAATAAGGCCACACACACACACGCACACACACACACACAGAGCCTGTGCGGCGGTGCAGGGACCCGGGGCCGAGCTGCGTCACTCCTACAGGCCCTGACAGTAATCAGGAGGAGAAGTGAATGCTGAGGAAGTGTCAACAGAAACAAACCCTGTGCTTCGTTTAGTCCAGATTGAACTGATAGCTCATTGCCAGTGACATAATTTAGATGAATGGTGGGTGCAATCCATCAGAAGAGTATCGCCGGTGCGAGTGCGAGGAGTGTGAGTGTGGCGAGGAGGAGGAGGAGGAGGAGGAAGAGGAGGGGCGGCGACCCTCGCCGTGTCTGGCTGCCAGTAGGGATCCCATTACCCTACACCTGTTAACAACACCAATCCCCTTGTATAAACAGTAAAGTGATCCTTTTATCGAAGGCAGGGAGGACGGAGAAGAGACAGACGGAGAGACGGACGGAGAATGTGGAGAATGTGAGAGGTATAAAGAGAGGAAAGGGGTAAAAAAAAAGAGCCGAGAAGAGAGAGAGAGATGAAGCGGAGGAATAAAGAAATGTTTTCTTGTTTGGTTTTAGACAGACTAGCACCCCTGGACATGATGGATGAACCCGGGGTCTGGAGAGACAAGTCATGGACAGATGGCTCAGACACACACTCCAATCACAACACAGCAGCCTCCAGACTAAAGCAAGAGGGACATCTAGTGGCGGAGAGGTAAACTCCACCACACTTGTGTTTTTCAAAGCTGTTGGAAATTCAATCAAGCTAATTTTTTTTTCTTAAATGTCAGGTATTAAAACAGTAAAATTTTGAAAATATTTTAATTTTTTTTGCTGTATTATCCCGCATTACTCACAGGAAATGTCAATTCAATTCATCAGACGAGAAAACATCTAATTTTTTAAGAATTTTAATGTAAAAAGCTGCTGTAATGTCAAATGTCTGGTGAATTCATACAATTTATAGTCATTTGAAGAAATTAAATTTAAAAAAGGATGATAAATATAAATAACTATTTAATATACTGTTTGACAACTATTAGAAATCAGGCTGATAAAATAAATTAGGTGATAAAGGGAAATAATACATTACAATGCATCTAAAAAAACAGAGCCAATAATATGGAAAATACTTGTATTGATTTAATGCACTAAAAGTTGCAGTATTTGCCCCCTTGACCTTTTTCCATTTCTTTATGTAACAATCTAATTCTTGCCTTTTATCTGCAGACTAAGCAGCTGCAGATGTTTGTTTCTAGTTTTGCAGTTAGAGACATTCACATGTTTCATATGAAAGATTGTGTCAGAGGATTTAATTCAAATTCATGAGCAAAATTCTCTAAAAAAACCAAAAAAAGTCAAGTCAAAAAAGTTTGAACCTTTTTTAAAAAAAACTTTGCTGTTGGTGAGGTCAGTTAGATTAAATCAAATCAAAGGTATGGATTATTAACTACAACTTATTCTCTTAACCCTCAGTTATGCAAAAGTTACTGGTTATAAACTTGTGTTTAAATTAAAAAATATTAAACGATCAGTTTTCTTATTATTATTGGCCATGAGAGCAGGTGATTATTAGTTATTGGCACCGGCTGTGAAAAAAAACAACAACATCCTGCATCCATAGGTGACACTGCTTTTGAAAAAGTGCGTTTGGCTCTTGGAAGAGTAAAGTGTTTATGTAATTGTCTTTGGCTGAGGCACTTGTGAGCGATTATTCACAGCAGTGTGTTAACAACACTTAGAGAGCCAAATATGCTCTATGTGATCGCTGTGATCGCTTGTTGGATTCAGTCCTCGTTTAGATGCAAGAAGAGGATGTTTACCGAAGTCACAGAGTGAAAAAAAACACAAATAATCAAAAACATGAGACGCTTGTGTGGAGAGGATTTAATGTACATTTCATCAGAGGACTGTGGATGTTAAACAGACACCTTTGTTTATAGACAATCAGCTGATCTTTGAGAAAAAAACAGTATTTGTTTTATGCACAACATCTTTAGTAACTGTGTCTTTCATTGCTTTCTGTAAATCAGAGCTAAAAAAAAAGTTGTTTTTATGTTAAATATCAGCCAATCACATTCCTCGAGACAGTTTATCTGCATTCTGTCGCTTTTGTGAAACAACGATTAAACTCCGCCGTGAAACATATTGTTATTCAGCGTGACATAAAGGACGATTGTTAAAGCGAGCAAGTGGCCATTATCTGCCACTGAAAGGCAATTTTTATGTTTTTATGTGGAGGGGGGTTTTTTTGAGGTGGGGGGGTTGGGGTGTACATTATTATCCCTTGATGAATGGCTCATGCAAAAAAAAAAGAACAACTTTTTGGGTAAAAAGCAATTGTGTCAAGCAGGAGGCTAATTCCTTTCTTCAAACAGTGAAAATAATAGGCCAAAACTCACATGCCGTCCAAAATGTGCCTAAATTACCCTCTTATGGCTGCAGAAAGGGGGTTTATCTTCATCACTGAATAATAATGAGAATCAGAGGAGCACAGAGCAGTGACCTGGCAGGTTTTAAGGTAACCATTATCTGTTTGACAGCTTTAAGGAGGAAGCTGTCTGCATGCTTTTGTCATTATTGTTCAGTTTTCGCTGTCAACTCGATTCATTTTCCAGGAAACAAATAATGCCGTTTTCACAGTGGATGCCTTTTTTTTTTATTTTGCTCACTCTTTTTCTTTTTTAACCTGCAGTTTAACACCAATTTCCACTCGACACCACTGAAGAGAGTCACAACAACACATTTGGTTTTGTTATGGAGTAGATTTCCAACTTAAATCCCTTCAGTTATACCACATAAAAATGCATTTGAGAAAAAAAATGCAAAAACTTCAACAACTATCAACAAAGGAATTTATGAAATACTTTTTGAGTATTTGCCCTGAAGTGATAAGATTTTATCACTCACATCTGTGCTGTGTGAATCTATTGCAGACAGATGGTTAGCTTAGCTTAGCTTAGCATAAAGGTAAAAGCAAGGGAGAAACAGCTAGTCTGTCCCATTTTAAGATTTAAAAATGTGCCTACAAACACCTCTAAGCTTAAATAACACAGTGTAATTCTTGTTACTGCTTTGTGTCACCTATAAACTTGACTGTAACTGAATTAAACTCACTTTGTCTGATGAGTAAAGCTAGAGCCAGGAAACAGCTTCCTCTTTGTAACTTCGTCCACTTCACTGCTCGTCTTTACAGTCGGAAAACTTATTTCTACGAACCTGATACATCACATTTACCACATCATATAAATCTGCCATGCTACCATCAACAACATGCAGAAAAGATGCACCACATCATGTAGTTATTGATCTAAATCAAGGAATAGATGAAAACCATGTTATATATATTTATAGATTTTAAAAAATGTATGTATGAATGTATGTTCTACATATGCTTTAGTCACCATTAATCCAATGTTCCCTCTCTTAAACTTAAAAAATCCTCACATAAGTTCATTCCATCTTAAAACAGAGTACATCCTCAGTATAATCCATACAAACCTTCCCTTCATGTGCTGAAATAAAACATTTTGGTTGTTTGTTAGGACATAGCTGGACATTTTTGTTTGTTTTTTGCCAGAAGCAGTGAAAATCTGAACTAACTGCTTGTTTTCTGTGAGACTCCTGGTTTTTATTCAGATTAAAGAATGACGATATAACAAGTTTATAACCACCTGTGAACTTTGGATGTGTTGGTATCAGCTAGTTGTTGTTACCTTTAGACACACTGACTATCTGTTCTCTCATTCTTCTTCATGTACGTGCAGAGGCAATGCAAACAGCAGGGGTTTTGAAAAAAAGGGGGTTTCTGCAGCAGAAAGTCAAGTGGAGTCAACTTTTGAGAATCACAACCCAATGTCACGATCAGAGCGAGCAGAGCTGAACAATCCGGCCACTAAGGAGAGCAAAGACATTCATTTCCATTTGCAAACAAGCTGACACTCACCTCTGCACAGGTGATCTCTGCAATCTCTGATTTGGCCTCAAACAGCCTTTACTCGCAGGTTTGGTGCTAAACTAAGCTAACATTGCTGCTGACTGAAACAATCTACTCATCTAAAGTCATTCATTTATTATAAAATACTGTTCAATTACAAGACAGATAAGATATAAAAAATAGTTATTTAAGTCTCTGCAAGAAAGCAAAATGTATTTCCAAACTGTCAAACTTTTGCTTGAATATGACAAAGTTTTAAATGAATGGACTTAATGCCTCAGTGGGACAGAAGATGACAGCAGCTCCCAAAGGCCTGAGGAAGTTAACGGTCCTAAAATTAAATCATATTTATTAGTAAAGCCATCAGAAACTATGAATGCTTCGCTGTGTAGCAGTTTTTTAGTGTTAAATGCAAAACCTGTAAAACTAGAAAAGTGTTAAACTACGTGAACCTGTGTAGAAATTTAACTCAGGAGTGTTTTAGTTCTTAAATAAAGTATTTCATAGTTCCACAGTGTTAATCACAGTGCGACTAATTCTCTCCATTTCCATCTCATCAGTCCAAAGTATCACTCATCAATGAGTTTGTGCAAAACGCAGAGTGTGGAAGCAAAAGAGGTGCAGCCGAGCTAACAGCATCCATCCTCAGAAGAGTTTCTCCCATCCTCCCCCCTCTCTCTCTCCCTCTCCCTCTCCCTCTCCTTTCTCTCTCATATTGTGTCTCTAACGAGTCACGTCCATCTAGCAATTATTATGAAATTAAAGCTATTTTCCATGGCCGATGTTTGCCCCGGTAATAACCACACCGAGATAGGCTTCATTCATTTAGCATTTTAGTTCAGCTCAATTCCTGTCGCATTAGCAAGAGGAGCAAAATCAGAATGTCACTCAGATATTCTGCTTAATGGTTTGGCAATGGCCTGGCCTTTTTTTTTTCTTCTCCTCCTTTTTTCCTTTCGCGATCCTCCTAACCCTATCTCCCTGCCAATTACGCTGTTTAATCTATATGTAGATAATGGTGTCCGGGACCTCCCTGTTGAAATGTCAGGTGTGAAGAGGTTATTAGCTAACTTTTAATTACTGTCCATCATTCAGCAGCTAGCAGGACAGATTGGCCCTCTCCGACTGTCCACTTATCTAGTCTCTGAATAGTGGCTGCAGGCAGGGGGAAAGAAAGACATTTAGGAAGCACCAGGTCTCTGACTTAATATCACCATTTTCACACCATTAACAGGACTTAGCGTTTGGAAAAAAAAAAAGACGCAGGAGGGAGGAGGAAATGGTGGGACCAAGAAGATCATGTGTCAAATAGTTTAATAGAAGTAGATCGTGTGTTGAATAGTTTAATGGAGGACGATTCAAAAGTTTCGAAGCAGAAAGAGGAGGACGTGAGGCTAAAATCAGCGAAGGAGAAAAGGTGTTGTGGGTTAACGCTGCCGAAAGTTTTGCTACAAGAATGCAAGTGATTTTATAATCGACATAAACTAGAGCGAGAATCTGTTGCTCTCAGACTTTCCATCATACTTGAACCAAATCTCGTCCTGTAGTTCCACCTACATTAAATCATGCCATTCTTTGGATGTTTTTGTTGATCTGAAGAACCTGCAGCCCCTGTCGAAACAGACATCGCCCCGTTCATGGAGATTAGCTGGGATTTTTTCCTCTTTTTTTTTTAAATGTTTGAAAAGTCTGCAAACCATTTTCTTGAACTCCCCCTGCCCTTGTGTTAAAGCCCCTATTGTACATTTAAAGACCCACAACCTCTGACCCAAATTCTGCTGCTCTCCACTTCCATTCCTGCTCTCCAATACTTGTATGGGGGCCCAGAATAATAAGAGCGTCGGCCATGAGCTCTGAGGTCTGTCTCTATCTGTTATGTAGCAGATGGCAAAGGCTAACTTTGACATGAGGGGGGGAAAAAATGTGGAGAAAAAGGAGAAAAATGCCACTTAAAATTTTATTTTGTTGTGCATGTGGATTTCAGAGAAGGAGCATAAAAGACATCTTGTTTTTCACATAAACTGCATTTTTTGCATGCTTGTGTCTAAAAGAGAGGATTCATGGCTTTGAACATGTTTGGCAATGAGATAAATCTGTTAAAGCACTTATTAGAGAGGTTGTTTCGGTGGAGTTTGTGATGGTGCATGCGGTTGGCATTTTGCAGAGAGCTGTTTGCATGATTTGTCTCACGCTCTCCTTCTCCTGTATATTTAGGAACACAGGATCTAAGCGCTTAAATACGCTGGTTTATGTGTGTCTGCAAACATATCGCTGCATGGGCAGTGTGGACCCTTTAAAGCACAGTTAACAACCAGGAATATGGAGCAGGCCTAAATAAGACTTGGACCCTAAAAAAAGAAAACCTTAACATTATAACCAGATTCGCACATCTTCACTGGGAAACGAGAAGCAGAGACACACACACACACACACATATGGTGCAAACACACATACCTGCAGGGAGAGCAATCTACATTCAGTCTTTGAGCGGATTTACTATTTTAAACTCTGCAGGGTCGAGCGCAGCTGATTACGGCACCGCAGAGAGAAATACTTCCAGAGCTCACTTATTCTTCCTCTCCCTCCCTGATTTTTTACAGCTTACAGACAAATTCTGTTGGAGGCAGTGAGCTGTTATTTTAGCAGACATCCTCCCTGTGATGGAGGCTCTGGTTACTGAGAGCTGCTCCTGGATGACACACTTAAACACAGACACACACACCCACTCTGCACAGACATTCCTCATTTCACTCAAGGAAAAAAAAAAACTCGGTAGAAACTCCAGAAATTCTGTAACGATGAGATTATTCTGGAGTTCTTTCTTGCCAGCTCTCACTGTTTCTCCTCCACGACTGTCTGGGGGTCACAAACGCCTCTGTTGCGTCCAGGTTTTCTGTAAACTGGAGCATCAGTTTGTTTTTCCAAAGACGAGTGAAAGTAACCGTTCACTGGAGAACATCATTAAGTCCGTTAATGTGTGTTTCATCCCAACATACCTGCCTTTGAACTGGAGTTTTTTGGTGATATTTAAGACTTTAAGTGGAGCCTCGCTGCTCACTGAGGGGTTTTGTGTGTGTTTGAGACTCTGCTCTCTGAGCTCTGCGGTGAATTACAGCTGACCCATGAAGACCCCGGGCCCCGTCGCTCCTACCTTTGGAAACCCCGTCATCTGGATCACATCGAACTCAAATGGAGGGGGGGAGGCAGAGGAGAGCCACCCCTCCTCTGTCTGACACGAGCAGAGGAGGAGGATGAAGGAATGAAGGTCTACTGAGGAGTGTGTTTGTGTGTGTGTTTCAGTGTGCAACACAAATTTAATCTTTCTGTCTGTCTCTTTCACACACACACACACACACACCCACACACACAAACACACACCTGTAAGATGTTCAGTCTGAGTTTAACAGAGTTGTTTATTAACAGATGAATGGAAATAATTAAATCAATCACATTGGTCACGGTTGACAACACAGCGTCTAATATAATGAATAACGACCTTTGACCTTTTTGTCTCAACTAAGAAAGGATGAAGCAGGAAAAAAATGGCAGACTTTGATTTGCACCTGTTGTTACCTGGCAGCTGTTTTGCCATGTGACATCCATAGTTTGCAAAAACATGAAGTGTAAACATCATTTGGCAACCAGAACGGAAAACTTAGACCTTTAACAGGAAACTTTCCTTCATTTAAGATGGCAAATTACTCAATCTGTTCACATCTTTGAAGCTGTGACTTGTTTAAAGGTAAAAAAACAGAGGAAAAGGTGTGCTGACGATGAATTAATTCACTATGCATACTAAAGAGGAAAAGACACCTACAAAGTGATACGCTCAAACATGTGCTGCAATGTCGCAACACCTGCATTTCCAAACACGTGTGTTTCACTCTTATGTTGAAGGAAACCCAGCGTGTTTTTTTTTAACAGGCCATACTGAACGTGTGGTCTTTAGTGATTCAGAAATGTGTAGTTTGACAACGTGCAGAGATAATCATTCACATCACATCATCGAGTATTGCAACATCACAACCGTTTGTCCAGAAGCTGCAGCTATAAGCAGAGCATCCAAGAAGCTGGAGGAGCTCACACTGCACCAAAAAACACCTCATCCTCCAACCTGATGAGCTGCTGCCCCCTGCTGTAACACTGCAATCATGAAAATCCTGAAATCTTCCCACAGATGTGCAGCAACATTTAGTAAAACAGGATTATTTAGAGTTTGTGTGAAAAATAGTGCATCATCAGTGGACATGAATGAGCCAAATACATTTTTAAAAATTCCAAAGCCTTACAATTTAGAAGGTAAAAATATGCCTTTTTCTTTGATTAACGCACAGATTTCCTTAAATTCAGGTTTTTTTATACTGCAGGACTCTCCATGTGCTGAACGTGCTGCTGGGACAGTAATCACACTTCAGTCTGATTACAGCAATCAAAAGAGCAAAGATGTTATTTCAGATAAATGGCACTCCTGGTGTTTGCACTCCAGATCACTACAGAAATAAAATACCATGTTATTTCCCGCCTGAGTGCAGAAAACATGCTCCCGGACTGAACTTTGTGTCTTCAGTCTGCTGGACTCTGCAGGCTGCAAATGTTCATGTACGAAGTTCAGAAAAGAGATAATACAATAAAATCAAAGAAAATATTTTATTACAAGTAAAAAAGTTATTTATTACAAAAAGTATGTAGAAAAGACAACTGATGAATTAGTAATAAAGTACAAAAAAGTTGTGTACATTTTCTCTTTTTTTTTACATGCATTGTACTTCGACACAGATCATTAAATGAAAAGTTGAAGGATTGTAGCTGTTTGTTAAGTTCATTCTGAGTGTTTGCAGATGCACCTGACCGAGACTTCATCAATAAATATAATCCACACTGATGTCAAATTATCGTCTAAGAGGACAAAAATCAGACATTCACTCATCCAGTTTAAAACTCTGACTTATATTTGCACACATATATACACACACACTGTCCAAACACGCACACACATGCATACAAACACTCTTCTTTGCTCTCTCTTACACACACACACATATATACACACATACACACACACACACACGCATCCAAATCAAACCAGTAACTTTTCAAAACCAGATTCTGTTAGTATAATTAATAAGTGATGCAACTCCTCAAAACCGGGGTGCTTCAATCTGCCGCTAAGTGCAACATTAGTGACTTCAGTTAGTTTCTGTTAGATTATTAGTTTATTAGTAGGTTAGTTTTGTTAGTTTGCAGGGAGCTAATAAATGCTCTTTGGTTAGTCTTTAAATTAACTTTTAAAGATGTTAGTAGCTTGTTGAGAACAAAAACTGTGCAGCTCATTTGGAGCTTGTGTTGAGCATGTCACTGACAGTTAAAGCAACAGGCTGAAAAGCTCATTTTCATGGCACGAGAATACGTTTTGAATGAAAGCTTCCAGGTATCATCATTTAAGAAACATCACTAGTATCACAGGCATGCTTTGATTTCTTCAGTGAGATTAACAGAAGGACCTTTAAAGTCTCACTGCTGTTAGTATCAGTACTGTAATCAGTTAGTATCGGAGAGGAGGTTTGCTTGGCTCGTGTCCGACTGTGCTATTTGTGGTGACAACAAGCCAGACACGCACCTGTGAAGGTTGAGCACACACTTGCACAGCCAGAGACTGGAAGATGAGTCTCTCAAAGATGTGAATTTAGCATACGAAGTGTGACAAAGTACGGGAATGTAATAGGGAATCAGATCAGGATTCAATTTTTGCGAGGATTCTTTAAAAAGCATGTGGTCAACCCCAGTTTGTTATCGGCAGCTGTTTCTGCTCTGTTTTCCTTCATGTGGTTAAAAAAAACATTTCCATTCCCAAGTCCCGAAACCCTTCTTGACTTACTCGCTTAAACAGTTTTTTCGTGATTTTCTTCTTTGATAAATCAATCTGAAGTTGGGTCATTTCTGGAAAGAAGGATTGCAGGATCATGAGAGAGGAGTGTGTGCATCAGACTGCGGGTGTAAGGCTGTGGGTTAGTCAGTGGGTTAGAGAGAACAAGGCCAGCCATCAGCATTCAGAGAACAGGTTAGTAATCATCCCACTGTTAGCAAACATTAGTATTGTTAGATATTAGTGAGATACTGTTAGTAGAATCCAGATCTGGGTTTAAAAAAAAAGCTATTTGCACATGATTATTAGCATTTGCTGTAATTTGCTTAAGTATCGAACGATGGAGCTGAAGGCAACAAGACAGCTTCATTAATGCCATTTCAAAACTACACACCATTTAATTCCATTCTCGTGATTAAATAAAACTCAAAAATCCCCTTTAAGTACTTCAGAGAAGATGAAACAAATGCTAACAATCATTTGTAAATACTTTTTAACCCTTTTCTGGGACATCCAGTGGCTTAAAGAAGAGCTTCAGGCACTTTTTTTGTTAAAAAAAACTTTGCAGCTGTAAGAACGATGCTGAAAAAGCAGCTGGTAGCTTCAGGAGCATTACAGATGTCTGTTACATCAGACAGACATGATACACATGCACACATACGAGGACAAACACACACACGAAAAGAGCACATGCCCACAAACACATGCACTCGCACAGACACACACACACACACACACACACGCCCACACACTATCATTAAAAATCCTGTGTATGAACTGTACATTAAAAAAAATAACTGGCGTCACATTCAAATTAAGACGTTTTGAGACAAAACAAAGAACATACTGTGTGAATCACACATTGTCAGGATGTGAGAAAACTAGTCATTCTCACACACTTCAGCAGATTTTTTTCAACATTACAGGCTTAAAATATCAGAGCTTTCCAGTTGGAGATCTGGCACGGATACGTGATAGCTCCGCTTAGATGCTAACAGGCAGGACGGCGTCGTTAAAACATCACTTCTGATGAATTTAAAAGTGTCTCATACAGGAAGAAGAGCCCAAATGTTAAACAGAGTAACCACGGTAACAGAGAGAAGAGGTCAGCGCTCACGGCGGCTGAAATAAACAGTCGTGTGAGGGATCTGATGGGCTGCATTGTCGGGTTCTTATCAGCCAAAAAAAAAAAAAAACCAAAATAAAAAGAGAGTGGGGGAGGATGAAGCTGTATTAGTATTACTCACAGCCAGGAAATACACACACACACACACACACACAATCACACACACAAACACACTCACACACTGCAGCAAGTTATTTTGAAACTCAAAACGCCACCCGTAGAATACCTTCCTGCAAAATCTGATCATGCTGCAAAGCAGTGGTGGCGTTTTTTAACCCTTTAAAGCCCTTTTTTTTTCAGAGATGCACAACAGCAGCAGAGGTCGTCTCTCGGTGAAGAAACACTCGAACGTGGACCGACTCCTCCTCGAGGTGCAGGACAGCGGTGATGCCACCGTGTGTTCGATTCTGCAGGAGAAAAGACATGAGAACTGTAAGAGTCAAAAAGTGGATGTTGGTTTTTCAGCCTCCTAACACTGGCATCCTTTGAGAGACATATTTGTGTCCTGCTCCAACAAACATTTTATTTTCCCAGGATGGTTGTGCATAATGTTGAAAAACGGAATCTGAAAAGCTGATTATGCTAATCTGATGTAGTCATGGTCTCCACTTTCATGTTGGTTTATCTCCTCTCTTAACCGTAATCCTGGAAAGGACGGCAGCATATCGAGGAAAATATGGCAGCAATTTAACACATAACTAATCTCCTGTGTTCTATCTGTTTCCCGTTTACGTGGCCTCTTTCAGCAAGCACAGAAGCTTAGCACACTTACATGGGGGATGCATCCTCTATGTGGGCAAAAGCAAGATAGAAAAATGGGCTTTGCAGTTTATATTCATCTGGTCCTATATAACAAGTCAGTGTAAAGTGAATATGAGGGGGAATAAAAGTCACCGTGGTGTAAATCTGCCGACAGATGCTGTATCTGTCTGTGCGGCGGCTCAGTAGAGGGCGATGAAGCGATGGCGCTCATGACGTTCGGTTGCGAGCCCCAATCTGCTTTTCCATCAGCGTAACTGGAGAAGGACACACAACACAAAGCAGCAGAAAAGTGGGACGCGACCCAGCTGTCCACCCGAAACAACCCAGGTATTACATATTCTCTTTGGTTTCATTGTTTCCCCCTCACTGCTTTTCATTTAGACACAAATGAGAGTGAAACACACCCACTGCTGAAAGATACAAGTGACACTGATATCAGTTATCTGCCTGAAATGAATAATCCATCTGGTATTGATTTCTAATAAACTTCCATCATGATTTTAATAAAGATAATCCAGCCTGTACACATAACCTGTCCTGCTGTTGCTTCCTGTTTGGATCCTCGCAGCTTCCTGTCTGGTGACGCGTCAGCAGCTCTGCAGATGAATCCAGTGCAAAAGTCCATGTGAGACTGACCACAGCGTTACCTGCGAGATTAAAAACACACTGAACAAGAATGTGGAGCATTTAATAGCTGATCACATAATCTATAGATGATTTACACTGTTTTTGCATTAAGTTTTTTTGTATTTAATGAACATTTTACCTTAAATTTCCTAAAAAACTCAACTTAAGCATACAATCAGAGCTTCAGATCATGTAGGTTTGACTTTTTTTTATGTTTCTGTTGGACCAGCAGTGCAAGAAGATGTTACATAATGGCTGCAGCTCATGATATTGTCGATCTAGAGATAAAAGACCACACGGCCTATACTGCACATACTGTAGCCCTGCCTGCAGCAACACACTGAAAAAGTAAGAGATAATGTGTGACGAGGTGTACATTAACAGGTAGTAATGTTCAACATGGGGGCAAGAACCACCGTGTCGGACGGACGCCTCTGCAGAGTTCATTAATTTCTGATTATGGACACCTCAAAGGGCATTAAACCATTCATACCACTTACCACAGAAAATATATTAACCATTAATTCATAATTTCCTGCACTTTGCAATCAAAATATGAAATTATTTCTCAACCTGTGACTCTGGTTTCCTGGTGACACCTGAGGGTTCGACTAATACCTGGAACAATCACTGCCGCCTCACATGAGTGTAATGCAATGACTAGTTCACTAAATAGGACGAGCCTTGGACAAGCTTACAACTTGGCAACGGGAGATAATTCTCACTTATGAACCAGAAAGATAATGCTATGCTAACAAGATTCAAGGATAATAACATTGTTCAGAGTTGGAAAAACAGTAAATGTAATTAGACGCTGTTTGACAACAAGATTAGCTGGTTATCCACCATGTCACTGTATCGAAATGTGTGATAATAGGTCCTTAATAATAAAATTGGCAGTGTACTTTTTACCATTTGTGTTACAGTCAGCGTCCTGTGATGTTCTTTACCCATTTATTTCTAATATCACAGTAACTGGATACAGTTACAGGCTGAGCCAGTGCATTAAACTGGAGCTTGTGAACAGACAGTTTGACATGAATTAGTTAGCAGGTGTCATATATCAGGAACGATGCCGTGGTGTGGGTGAGTGCTCGGTTTTGATTGGCTGCAGGGTGTCCATTAAGTCCGTCCAATAGTTCCTGATAATGGACACCTCGTCGGGCATTATCCTTTACTATGGACGGACACCCTGCAGCCAATCAGAATCGAGTACTCACTCAGACTATGATGTGAGATTAAATAAACCTTATTCCTAATCTAGCACGTGCCCACCAGAAATAGCTTTTCAATAATAAGCATATTTTAATATTCATAAGCCCTGTGAGGAGGAGAGACGCACAGATTACAGACTGGGCCATCCGTGCAGGAGATCAAATCAATCAGTGTTTATCTAATCGAACAACAGATCGAAACAATTTAACATATTAAATTGGCACAATAAAGACGCCAAATGTAAAACAGGAGTAGATTAAGATAGAAAAAGCAGGATCTTCTTTCTTACCTCTGATCTCCGGCTTCACCTGTCCCGCAGCATCAAGCGGTGCGAAAAGATCACATCTCCTGCCTCCATCTCCTCTTCCTCTTCTTTCCATGTTGCCTAACCTACAAATACACGCCGTGTGTGAATATGTGTGTGTGTGTGCAGTGATAACGCCCGCAGTAATAGGGATCGTCGCCCCCCTTGGACCTGCACGCGACGCACTAACACGAGCCGCGGCTGAGCGTCGTCTTTATGGCCGCCGAGCTGAGACAAACAGATGTGGGAGTGCCGACAACAGCTGCGCACTGACGGGAGAACAGTCCGGCGAAAAACAGGATAAAGTGGAGACGGAAGCTTCGGGACAAAAGAAAGAGGAGGGAAAAAAATGGATGAGAGGTAATAAAAAAAAAAAGAGAACAGCGACGTCTTTGACGGAGCCGGACCGCTCAGACCTGAATCCATCCGCGGTCTCGGTCTCCAGCTGCTGCCACAGGTTTATGGTCTTTTGTATGCGCGCCCTTCATCCACCATCTGTGTTTCCTGGGCAACGGAGGTTTGCCTGCAGGCACCATCAGATAATACAAGGCAACCACCTCCAACCAGAAAAAGAAAAAAGAGAAAAAAAGAAAAAACACGTGGACGTACTGTAATATAACCAACAGTTTGCATATATCTTCATTTTAACTATCAACTAACTAACTTATACTACTATGCACTAACTTATTTCTAAGCATACAATAAAGATAAATACTGTTTTTCCTCATTTTATTTTATTTTGACAGTAAATTAATGAACAATAACACTTTTAACATGCAGCTCTGTTATGGAGATGAAATCACTGTTTGCTGATTTACATTTAAGTATTTCTGTTCTAATGGCTTCAAATATTATGAGGTTGTTTTTCACAAAAATAACTGATAAAGTTGCATGAAAGTAATATAATAACAACGAGGCGTTTGTTATACACTTACAGAGAAAGCATTCATGCTGGTGGCATTAAAACTGTGAACATGCGTCTCATAATATTTAATGAGGCTGCACTGCTTTTGTGATTGATGAACATTTATTTTTTAATCTCTGAAACTTGTTGGGCAAAACAGTTTGTCTTTAAGTCAGTGTCAGAGGAAAGGTTAAAAAATGTGTCTCCTTTTCTGTTGGGTTTAAAATTGTTCAGAGATTTGGATGATGCACTTTTGGGCCTGAGGGGGGTGCTACAGGAAGGGTTTAGCAGTGAGATGAGGATTTCTTATGAAGAAAAGTTATTCATGGTACAAGAATATCTTACGCTGAACATTAAGACAAAGATCTTTCTGAGTAACTCTGAGGAAACTGACCTCTGAAATGGCAAAATGGCAAAAACATCATGTGGGCCCACTGTAATTATTCATGACTGCGCTGTTTGTGTGTCTAAATGGACCAAAAGTTACATCAAATAATGAATCTCTAGTCATCAGAGGAGAGTAAATCTCTTGTGTTACTGCAGAACAAAGTTATGTGTTCAGTGTGTTTGTGTGCAAACTGTTGCAACCTGCTACACAAGAAAAATCTGTAAAAATATGACTAAACCTGGAATGTTACTGGAATATTAGAGGTTCCAAACGATATTCCATGGAATCCTGGAATGTTCTTGGAATGATGATGATCTCTGATGATGTCAAAGAGTCCAGTTCTGGTAGAAACTGGTCAGCAGCTCAGTTCACCTTCAGCTGGAGACACTTCAGGACCAACAAACCAGAGTTCAAGGCTGAGGACGTCACCGTGCAGGTTCACCGTCAGGTTCATGTCCAGCAAGCTGCTCTGCAATGGAGAAAACAGGTAAGGAAATTTGTCAGATGTTTCAAGTTATAGTTGCAAGTGTTGTTCATAGTATGTTTGTACTCTGAGTGCATTTTATGTGCTTTATAAATCTGCTTCAGTACATTTCAGAGAAAAAATGTTTTCATTGCATTACAACAAAATGACAGCTGTAATTATTTAATATTTTGCAGTTAATGGTTTGAAAAATTTTCCGTAAAATGACTGGCATTTTTATATTGTAAATTAAAGTACTGCACTCTTAAATAAAGAAGAAAACAAACTTGAAAATACCTTTACTGCAACACACTTTGCTTGTTCAAGGTAATGTCTGTGGTCTGTAGAATATAATGAGTCAAATCACACCAATCCTGAGGTCAAATACAACTCAAAACATTTTTGTATTGAGAATTTTCCAACAAAGTAGGGTACTAATATGGATTTTTTTGTGAGTATTCAAACAAGAAATAAACTCTTTATGCCCAGTTTTGTCTTAAAGATAATAAAGGGTATTTTACTATTAACAAATAAATGTTTAAATAATTGCACTAATCAAAAAGGATCAATCAAATGTCTCTGGATGACTACTGTACATACTACTTCCAAAATGAGGCCCCACATGGTTGACCGGTGGTAGGGGCTCTCCAAGGCACAGAATGAACAAAAACTTTGTGAACAGTTCTTTTAACTTGAAAAAAGTTTAAAAGAGATAAATAAATCCATATTTTCCAGCTCTTTCTGAATTAATTGAAAAGACACTTTTGATCCAGTATAACTACAATAATATGGCTAAAGATATTCAGGGATACAGTAAAGTACTTAAATTAAAAATCATTACACATAAAACCGAAACATTTAAAAAAAAATGTAATTAAAATTATTAAGAGTTGACTTAACTTTCAAACTCCATCCAGCTGGGGGCGACAGCGCCTGCGCTCAAACACATTTGGCCTTCCTGTGTCGCCTTACATCTGACAGCACTTTTTCCCGCGGCGCGTCGATTAGTCGGGAAAGATGCAACATCTTTGCTAAATTATTCTGTTGCGGCGGTAAATTTCTCGTCGTTTATGCATCAGTCGGCTCCCGTAGGTCTCTCGGGCCTCTGTCGAATAACCGACCACCTTTATCTCAGTAATGGTCGAGCTGCTAACGATCCCTCTCAGGTGAGTCGGTGCAACATCACCTGCATAGTTAATGTTACCGAGACCAGGGGCAGCTGCGCCCCTCCTCCCGGAGTGGAGTACATCCACATCCCGGTGTCCGACTCCCCGGTGTCTCCTCTCATCGACCACTTCGACGCGGTGTCGGATAAAATCCGGCTCACGGCGGAGCGCGGTGGCCGCACGCTGGTGCACTGCAACGCCGGTGTGAGCCGCTCGGCCACCGTGTGCATGGCTTACCTGATGAAGCACCGCGGTGTGAGCCTGCTGGAGGCCCACGGGTGGGTGAAGAGCCGCCGGTCCATCGTGAGGCCGAACGGCCGAACGAGGGCTTCTGGAGGCAGCTGATCCGGTACGAGATGGAGCTTCGTGGGTGCAACTCAGTCCGGATGGTCGCCTCCTCCATGGGAGAAATACCAGACATCTACGAGAAGGAGGCCAGAAATATGATGCCACTGTGAGGGAGACACCGAGTTTGTAGGGATTTTATAAAGAAGCACTGAAAGGACATTTATATACTTAGATCAAATGTGCCTTATGTTATTTTGGGCTTAAACATTAAATATCTTGGTTCAGAAAAATGAAGCCCGTGAAAATACAATGCATAACTTAAGATTAAAAAGTTGTTCTAAAACTTTTTAAGTTGTGGCCCCCATTAAAAAGACAGTTTTAATACTTGGGGCCAATTTCTATGAGTTAGTAGCAGTTCAAAGTCATATAGACAGATTTATTAAGATTAAAGAGGTGAAATTACGCAATATTACACAAAAAGTTAAAGCTTTTTGTAAAGCTTTTGTCCTTTTTTGTGCTTTATTCTGTTTTTACTGCATTAATTATGTCACAACTCTACTTGATCTTGTGACCCTTGGGATGGGGCCCAAGCCTCAGGTTGGGCACCACTGGATTAATCTAGATGAGCTAACTCCACCTGGACCAGATACAACAGTAAAATGCAAAATATAGTATAAAGTTTTAGCATTAACTGTTATATTAACATCTTTTATAACATCAGCCATTGTTGTCATGTTCTGCATTACTAGTTCTTTTAGTTTTGACACGTAAGATACATTTTACTTTAAGTATCTTCAATAACTTCTGGAGCAAAACTTCATAACTTGTGTCAGTACTTATATTTAATAAAAGGGTTTCAACACACAGTCTTCCATAGATTGAACATGACGGGTCCAGTATCAGCAAAGCAGCAGAGAAAACATTCGATCCAAGTCATTTGAGGCAGAAAGTACAAAAAGCTTTTATTTTGGAGGCAATAATTCTCCTAACTGGTTCAGCTCACACATATTTTGGGAATCATACATTTGAAGGGCAGCAGGATTTTTTTTTTCACAGAGAGCTACACCTTAATAAAGTGAATTAAATATCTTATTTAGCTTTATGACATTAAATATTTAAAACATGCTCATTTTCATCAGACTGTATGAACTCGTTTACTTGTTTCTTATATAACTCGTTCAAAGAGAAATATGTTGTAAACTAATTTGCTTATTAAAATGCAAATATTTTTTAGATTTCATAATAAAATACACTTTTTGAACATAATATGGACTTTGGATTTGGTCGACAAACTGAGTTATGATGCATTTTCTTTTTTTTTTTTTTTACAGAAGGTGCTTTCATAATAATAATAATCATAATAATAATTATATGACCACAGCCAATATAGAAATAAACTGTTAATTCAACAGACAGGCACAATACATGAATCACACATTGAATCACAGTAAAACCGTTCACAATTTGGCACAGGTCTGTCATCTCTAAACAAAAACACACATCTATTCTAGAGTAAAGATTTTATCTAATGAAATAGTGGTCAACCTTTCCCCAGAGACATTTTTCCCATAGTGCAGTCCCTACAGTCAAAGTAATGTAGCTGTTGGTCAATTTCCTCTTACGAAACAGTTTTTAAGTAAAAAAAGAACCAAAAACCTGTTTTATGCAAAGCAACAAGTGGTGCAAGTTAAACAAAAACTGTAATTAGCATTAGAGCTGCTGGGCAGCCCGACTGACAGATAACCATCGTTTTCATTTTAACACCACAGACTGCTTTGCATTGAAATGCAGTCTAGATAGATAAAGAAACATTTGTTTAAGTATCCATCTCACTGACAGCAGTTGGGGGGGGTTGCTGTCTTTCAAAATGACCATTTGGGGAAATAAACTTGTTCCCTTTTTTGCTGAAAGTTAGATGAGATGACTTATAGCGCTCCAACAGCTGTATGCAAAGTATGAAGCTAGTCATAACGCAGCATAACTACACACATTTTTTACAAATTGAACAGATCATGTCAATTAATGGAGCTTTAATTACCTCTGGTAAGAGCCAAGCCAGCTGTTTACAGTTTTAATGCTAAGCTAGGCTAACCTGAAAGTTACCAGGAGATGAGCATGGAAACGATCTTGAATCTAACTTTCAGCAAGAAAACAAATCAGATTTTTTCAAAATATGAAACTAGTTCTTTGAGATCAGACTGTATCAGTTCAGCCTGTTAACATCTCAGCCTCAAAGGGATAGTTCGGGGTTTTTTTTAAAGTGGGGTTGTCTGAACTACCTGTTTGTAGTTTCTGTAAAATCTACAGTAGATTGCAGCCTGCACAACTCCAGTTTGGATGAATAGCTGTAGAATTGTTGTATATTTGAGCTGATGTGGTTGGGTGCAGCATCAAAAGGTATCTTAGTCATCTTGAAAAAAGTTGGTATTAGCGTCAACTTGCATTATATTAATATATTTTGCGGTCAGCCCTCTCTGACGGGAAACTGAAGCTGTTATATCCACCTACGCTCTCCTCAAAGCCACCAAACTCCTTTGAAAAAGGCAGTAATTTTATCTCTCAGACATGGGGAGGTAAAATCACAGTCTGCTGCTGCTTACATCAGTTTGTTTCTGCTGTTTTGTAACTTCTGTTTTAAGATTCAATGATCTACTGAAGGTTTTACACCAACTATAATTATGAATAAATACTGTACCTCAGACAACACGACTTCTACAGAAACCAACTATCCCTTTAAAAAAGTTATAGTAAGTGAGAACTGTGCAAACATCTCATTTGGGAGGGGCTGCTATTACATTCATCAGGCAAACAACATATTTTTTAACACAATCAGGATCCAAACTGTGAATATTTTGTACACCTAAAGAGTCTTGACACATTTTATCTGACAGACATTTAAAACAAAGTCAAAGCAAACGAACACAGCCAGTATTTTACAAAGATTCAGATGGCTTTTTAAGATCCGCAGTGCAACCACTAATGCACTTTACGAAGGAGTACAGAATCCTCACAGCACAACAGTTCATCTGCTACTGAATTATCCTGAGTCAGGACCTTAGTGAGGTCAAATTACGAGATTGCTTCAAAAGTGAAATATCGACACAAGTGCAAAAACAGCATGCTTATTTTACCTTCACTGCATTTCACTAATTTCCTCCATAAGGCAACAGTGTCATCTGCATAGTCATACAATAAGCATCTAAAAAGGTACAACAACGGAAGAATGTGCATTTAAACACACGGTGAAATCAATGCAGAGTACACCAGGTAAACATCCAACACCTGCATTCGCTTTTCACTCAGCCCCCAGTGTATTCAACTGCTCGATGCAATGGTTTCATGAGAATCACTTGAGATCACATCTGAAAGGAAAATGGAGAAAATTTAAGACTCACAAATTATTTCAGAAAGCTGTGTTTTCACTCAAAGAAGATATTGATCACTCACATGCTGTTCCAGCTTCTGGTACTCTGTGGATTTAGGTCGACGTGTGGATCTGGATTTCTTCCCCTCCAAAACAAAGGCAATAATCTGAAAAAAAAAAGAGACAGAGACACGGGCAAGTTTTCAACTGACTAATCCTGTTATTGTAGGAAACCTGACCTACAAAACAAGTATGAATATGACTCAACTCGCAACCTGAGATGCTGCAACTGAGAGACATAAAAGAGAAAAACTTGTTCTGTGGGCTTCATCAGCACCTCGCAGTACTGAACTATGAGTTTAAATGCTTTAAAAAAATGTACCACTTTTTTCAGCATCTCAAAGAAATAATCAGAGTTTTAAAACCTGCTCTATTGTTTTCACTCAGAAATGTATATGAGAGGACTTATCTCACTCTCACAGCTGGCTCATGCCGTTATACACATTTCTGTACAAATAAGAAAAATCAGAGTCAAACTAGTTAATTAGCTGTAGAGGTGCTAGAAGACCAATTTTGGTCAACAGTTTTACTCATTTCCAGTCTTTATTCTAAGCTAGGCAAACCCGGCTGTTGGCTCTGGTATTGCTTTTACTGTACCAACATGAAAGTGGTACCAAGTTTCTAAAACTCACAAAACAAATAATTTCTTGAAATCCCCAGTGATTCCTGTAAGGTTGTACTTTTTAAACATCGTCTGCTGTTTGGGCGAAGAACTACATGCAGTTAGCAAACTGATGACATGCAAAATATTTAGCTGTAAGCAAATGATGGGTAGTGAGCCCTTTAAACAGCCTGTTCATTGTTTCATTTCCAAAAAATCTGGAGCGGGCAGAGGAGGTAGTAAAAGAGCCATAATGACTTCAGCATACAAAAAGTGAGCTGAGGAGCCAAAAGATGGGACAGGAGTGTGATGTATAGAGGACTGTCTTGTTTTTATTCTCACAACTGAGAGGTTGAAAAATTAGCTAGCAGCACCCTAAAATGTCTGTAAATGGGGGAGACAGCGAGGTTAGGGAGCTTCTTACCCTGCGAGCAGAGTTTGGTTCAGTGTAACAAGCAGAGCTGGTGTATAAAAGAGCCTTTGTTGCAGCAATACTAAGGTATCTCTGTTTAAAAGGGGGGTTTTGCTGAGAGTACAAAGAGGAGAAAGACTTTCCTCAAAATAAAAAGCATAATTCTACAGTTTGGAGTGCAGTGTTGGCCTGACCCAAATTTAATATAAATTAAAACACAAATATTTATCTCATTTAAACTATAATTATTCCATGATTTATAGCTAAGACCAGAACGTAAACCAGATTATAAGACAAATGTGTGTAATAAAAAATGCTCAATCATTTCTCAGCTTCATAACATTTCATTTCTACATTTGTTACAAGAAGAATCCACAGAAACAGAAACAGAGGTATGTATCAGAGGGATTTGAGTGGAAAAAAAAGCCAAATACCTTGCGCTTGTTGTGGTAGGCGATGTAAAGCGCTGCCACCAGCACAGCTGTGGTGACGAGATAGGCAAAGAAATGACTGCTCTCCGTGCCATCGTTAAAACCAGATGGGTTATGCTGAGTCTTTTTTGTGTCCTTATTTCTGGTTTGTTCTTCATTGGGCAATTTTCCGTTGTCTCCCTCGTTTTCCTCATTAGTGGCTTCACTTCCTTCTGCATTTTCCCCTTTAGCATTTTTTCCCTCTGCCTTTTCCTCATCACCTTGTTTTCCTCTTGCCTTTTCCTCATCACCTTGCTTTCCTCCTACCTCTTCCTCATCATCTTGCTTTCCTCCTACCTCTTCCTCATCACCTGGCTCTCCTCCTGCCTCTTCCTCATCACCCTGCTCTCCCCCTGCCTTTTCATCATCACCTTGTTTTCCTCCTCCATTTTCCTCACCTTGCTTTCCTCCTGCCTTTTCCTCATCACCCTGTTTTCCTCCTGCATTTTCCTCATCACCCTGCTCTCCTCCTGCCTTTTCATCATCACCTTGCTTTCCTCCTCCATTTTCCTCACCACCCTGTTTTCCTCCTCCATTTTCCTCACCACCCTGTTTTCCTCCTGCCTTTTCCTCATCACCTTGCTTTCCTCCTCCATTTTCCTCACCACCCTGTTTTCCTCCTCCATTTTCCTCATCACCCTGTTTTCCTCCTGCCTTGTCCTCATCACCTTGCTTTCCTCCTGCCTTTGTAGTTGCAGCATCCTTTCCTCCTGCCTTTGTAGTTGCAGCATCCTTTCCTCCTGCCTTTGTAGTTGCATCATTTCCCGTTTGCCCCTTACTAGCTTGATTCACTTCTGCATCATTCGTGGCCTTGTTTTTGTCCTTATCCTTATCTTCATTTTTATCTTGAGTGGAAGTTTGCACTGGCTGTTTTCCTTTAGCAGCTGTTGTCATGCTTGTAGTCTTATGCTCTTGAGGTTTTTCCTGACCTTGTTGGGGCTTAGTATCTGTAGGGTTTGCATTGTTTTCTGTGTTGGCTTGTGATGCCTGCTCCTGAGCTTTCGGATCATTGGACTGATCTGATGTACTGCCTAACTGTGCATCCTTCCCTTTATTAGTATCACCACCACCTTGTTGAGGATTTTGTGTGGGAGCCCCTGTAAAGGTGAAAATACAACTGAATACATACAACGTGATGAGTTTGAAGCAGCAGAATACAGGACACAGTTACAATAACAGAAAAACAAAAAATATAATACCATTTAATATTAAATGCCATTGATACTCTCCTTGTGAGTTCTGACTTGGACTCACAAATCTGTTTGCTTATCCTAATTACTTACTTTCTGGTTTCAATTGCAAAATTTTAATTGGCTTGCACTACTTGTCTCTTTTCTGTCCCACTTTGTTAATTTCCTTTATCATGGGCTTGTAAGCTTTCCCAATTTAATTGAATTGACTGAGTTTTCATTAGAGGATTACATTGTATTAATAATGAAGCACTGACATTACATTAAGATTAAGGAAGCCATTT
This sequence comes from Acanthurus lineatus, assembly GCA_029814665.1. Taxonomy (NCBI): domain Eukaryota; kingdom Metazoa; phylum Chordata; class Actinopteri; order Acanthuriformes; family Acanthuridae; genus Acanthurus; species Acanthurus lineatus. Next base: position 23,818,984 of record JAPZDV010000022.1, read on the forward strand.
CCACACACTGGAAAAGCAAGTTGTTTTGTTTACAGACTGAAGAACAATTGACAATAGAAATCGTCATAATTACTATTCATTTAGTCAATGTTTTTTCAGAGATGTATCCTAAAACGATAAAAGAGTAATACACCTTGTTTGCGATCTAAATTCAATAATATGATGTAATTTCACAACAAACATGGATTTCTCACAATATAGACTTATTGTGGCCTTAAGAATGAACAACAATAATATAACCCAAACATCTACAAGCAATTTTGATCAAATTTAGTTTTGTCTATTGTGAGTTATGTCTAGTTGTTTGGCATATGTATTTTTAAGTTTTTTAGAGGGTGGTTACAAGTGTTAAGGTGCTTAACAGCGACATACTATGACAAACAATTAGGTAACAAGGATGTAAACCGGCGTGGCTCTGCCGTTCCCTCCCTGCCTTGTCCGGTTTACAGACGGATTAGCATCACGACTAACACCTGGAAGGATTTAGCCAATTAGAAGCAGAGAAGTGCCGGATCTTGATTGACCGCAAGGCATACTGGTTATGCGAGTCCAGCCAGAAAAGATTAGCGTTAAATCCATATCAGATAAATCCGTGTCCTTAAGAAATGAGTCAGAACGTAAAAATAAAGTTTATTTTTTCATCTTATTTGCACGTCATTGATTTTATGTAACGAAAGCTAATTCTGAAACAAATAAATTCTCGACCTAGCATGTTTACAGTCAAAATTTCACTGTTTTTTAAATTGTTTATTTTATCACTATAACGTCAATGCATAGAGGTAAAGCCTAATTGTGCTTTTCAGGGGTTATAAAGCAGGAACGTGTAAATAAATGGCCAATTTTATAATTTATTCAAATAATAAAACGTCAATTGCACTGATTTGGTTTTCATTTAACCCAGCACTAGCAAATTATAAATAACCCAGGTGACTGGTTTCTCCTCTTTCGTTTAAAACAAGTGATATTTCCTGATAAAACAGCAAACAGTGAACGTTAACTATCTTAACTGATATAGGGATTAAGAGGTTAATCAAATGTTTCTCAGAATAACGTTAATCTGTGGGAGGTTTAACGTCACGTAGCAAAACCACAAACGCCACAAAACTCCACTCACCTCCGACCAAAAGGCAACACAGAAAAACGACGAGGAGCAGGAAAAGCGTCCTCATTGTGTCTTAAAAAAAACGACGAAAACTTCAAGTAAATCTGTTCAATCTGTGTCTCCTTTGGGCTCAAGCCAGAAGCTGCGTTGTAAAATACAGCTCGACAGGTTGGAGTTTTCGGTTTGGGGGAAAGTCCTGTTCCACTTCCTGCTTCCGTGTTCTAACGGCTCCTCTTCTTCTTCGTGGATTTTAAACGGCGGTTGGCAAACAAGCTTATGGAAGCATTACTGCCAGCTGGCCCACACTGAGGCGGAGCGGGTGATTGCACGTAAAGGGAAAAGGATAAACTAAAGCTTCTTTTATTATATCTTTTTACAATTTCTTCCAGCTGATTCCCAACTGAAATATTGTGGTTTACATTATGTATAACTAATATTAACCCCTCTTTTTTCTTCCTCATACATGTTGTAATCTATCAGTGCAGTGTTTTATTATAGTGTTTAATCACAGTGTGTGAGTAGTCCTGTAAGGGCCCTGCCTTTTCTGCGCAGTGTTTGATTAAAACCTGTAAATCTGGATCACAGACTGCTAATGACCATCTCTTCCCTTTAAATTACAGCATGTGATTCCATCAAACGCCTACAATTTGAGTGCTGTAAACATGTCCTCCCTTGTCACTTAAGTCCCAGTTATCCCGTCAGATTATGCACATTAAGTCCTTCATGACAGTTTTAACCTCTGCTTTGCTACAGGAACCTGCATGTCATAATTATTTTCTTCTTGCTGTTTAAATCCAACCAATCATGTGTGATCCTGTAATGTCATTTAAAGGTGGCTAAGAACTGCTTACAAAGATTTATATGTTTAAACTTTTGCCTTTTTTAAGATGCTATGTGTCTTTAGAGCCATTAGATTATCTCCTATAGATCTAACAGTTCTTTTGATATAAGCTTTTCTATTAAGTGATCCAAATAGGCAAGAATGGCCATAAAGTAGATGTTAAAAGGTAAATGATTGCTTAGCCAATAAACCTACCCTCTTATTTCCTTCCACCCGTCATAAGCAGGAACCTAAAGGAGACAATATAACTTGAGTAACACTTGAAAGATGTGATAAACAATGCAACTTCCATGAGTTAAGCCTGAAAAGTTCTTAAAATATCAGATGTAGTTTCAACACTGGGTTAGATATTTCTTTGACCCGCTGTAATGCAAACGGTGGGATCTACCATGTCTTTGCAAATTATTCCTTTACACTAACATGATCTTAACCCTCCCAATCTGAAGAAGCATTTAACCCTTTTTCACTTGCAAAGCAGGTTCTGGTGATGTTTTAAAAGTTTGACATCAAGTTTTTGTAAGGTTGGGCTGCTTCAGATTCTTAATCCCGGGCTAAAATATTAAACATTTATAAATATTAAAATATAAATATTTAATTAAGATGTCCTGTTTGAACCCCAATCTCACACTAACTGCAGTTTTCATTTTGTTTTGGAGTTTAAACACTGATTCAGAGCTTCCTGTCATCTGTGTAAAGTTATTTTTCTATAAGCTCAACTTATAAGAAAATGCTATCAATCATTATGTTTTATAACAGTGGACCGTACACGCTACAGTTTGGAGTTTTTACTGAATACTTATTGCAATACTCTGCACCTGCGTTTAATGGTACTTCTGTTGTCATCTCAAGAGGAAATCTTACACCCAGCTGCAGGCCCACAGCTAGTCTTGCATAGCCAACCATGGTTTCACATTGCTAACAGTGTTAGCGATGGGAAAAGTAGGTAAGTGTCTTGCTCAATATAGAAATACATGTATGCTGGGGAACAAAATGTCTTTTACAGAGAAAGGAAACGTCACATTTTGTTGTTAAACAGATCATAAATTATTTATTACAACTGATTTCCACTGAAGTTGAAATTCAGTATTAATTCCTGCTACGAGCAGTAAATACAAGCTGTATTTTTTAAACGATAAATCAGTTTAATGTAAATTTTCACCATAATTCCTCACATTGTCAGTACAATTCCAATTCATTTATTTGGTGTTAATCAGAATATACAAAATACTACCTCTATCTCCTTTCGATCGAGCTGTAAACAAGGCTAAAATTAGCCATGTTTATGTCATAAAAAATACTTTGATCACTGGTTTATGACGGTTGTTCAAGTGTGAGGGTGTAAAGGCTCCATTCCTGTTTTTCAGAGTTGCCACTGACCTGCATATATTTCTGTATGTAAGAGAGTGAAGAAAGAAGTGTGTTTGTGTGACATGAGCTATTCGTGTCTGTGAAACTTGACTGACATTTCGTAGGAGGACAACTTGACCTTTACGGATGCATTATTTCGTTTTTATCTGAAAGGCACATGTGGAAACGGAGAGAGACGAGTATCTGGGTCAGATTCAGGTACAGATGTTATCTATGCTAACATCCTCCTTTTGATCTTACACACCACACTCAACTTACCTGAACCTGAAAGGAGAGCAGCAGTTACAAATTAAGTGCTTTAATTACTAGTTGAGATTAACTTTTCTAATAATATGAGAATGAATAGAAGAGTGTGTTATTTGTGTTATTTCTCCAAATCACATTTTAGGTTTTGACATCCTGGCTTTTTTTTAAATGCAACTAAAATGAGGTGTGTGTGTCAGTATTTGACCTTATCAGCAGATGGCAGTATTGATATAAAGTGCAAAAAAGTGACAAAAACAAACCTTGACACCAGAATACTTCATGTGAATGTAATTGTGGGGTTTTGCAGAAACTAAGAACCCATTTAGATTCTTTTACAATAAGTGTTTGCTCATGAAATTTAAAAAAAATACCATGAAGTTAAATTAAAATAAAAACACTAAAAACTTTAAATCTGAGCAACACAAGTGCTATTTAACAATAAAACGGGGATTACGAAATGAAGGTGTGCAGCAGCTTAACATAGGAGATAATCATCAAAATGTTAATTGGAGGTGTTTTACATCTCAGCTGGGTGTGTGGGGGTAGGGGGATGGGGGGGGCTGTGGGTTCTTGTAATGAATATGTCTTAATTGTGGCAGGCTGTTTGACATTTGAAAAGTCCGATGATCCCTCTTATTCTTGACACTCATTTGCATTTCCATCTTTAAGGTCAAATGGGTATGAATAATACATTAAGGAGGTTCTTAAGCTCACAGCCAGCCATACCTATCTTCACAAAGGCACCAGCTGAGTCTTGCTAAGCTCAGTGAATGTTACAGAAACAATCAATTAATATCACTTTGGGAAACTGCATGTGACGCAAACAGCTTCCTGTTATTAACAGGAATATAAGGTCATGAGTCAATGGAAGCTATAGAATCAGCTGTAGGATCGGGATTACTTTTATGTAATCTGCGTCTTGGTGTGTAACATTATCAGGGTCAGAGTGTGTGTGGTTTTTTTAATATTTTTTTCACCTCTGAAATGACAGTTCTTGGTGCAATATTATGCATGTGAACTATCAGAGGGTTAACCTGGAATAAATTCAAGATCAAAGGAAGGCCCGAAAAAGAACCTTGGCAAGAGATTGGAAGAATTTAATGAGCAAAAATTAACATGTATTAAATCTGACCTCGTGCTTACATGGCAGATGTTGAGAGGAGCAGAAACCAGAAACGTTATTAGAGATAAACAGCGGCGTGTTACGTTCTGAGTGGAGCATGGGAATTTTAGGATAACACGCCATTTATTCCATTTCAAACAGATATTTTTAAACTTAGCATCACGCCATCACTACTACTGAATTTTATCATCATTCACACAATTTCAAAGGAGCATCTCTAATATAATAAAACCCGGTATAAGCAGCACATTTGAAGACGTTCACTTGGGGACTGAGTTCATTATAAGGCTTCTGTCTTAGGAGAATTGAACATTGCACAGGCTGTGTGGCCTTGAGGAGGCACATTTGCGGGATATTTTGACAACTCATTACCTGTAATTTCACTGACGGATTGGTGAAGTGACTCAGAGAAGGCAGCCGTGGCACCGGAGACTGTGTGATTTGTGCCTGAAATGATGTAAGATAGAACAGCAAACAAGCAAAGACTTATTATGGCTAATGATTGCTTAAAGCGTGGCGGGGGAGACTTGACAGTTGCAGAGGGGAAATTTCCTCGGTCCACCTGTGTGGAGCTAGGAGCCTTTTTTTAGAGAGGGGTCGACCACGCTGGCATTTGATTCCATCAGATAAATAACAGTAAATTGACAATTATCTATATCTGCTCGGTCTATATCTATAAAACCCTAGATATTTTTTGACAAATGTGGCATCTATAATCAGGCTTTAAATCAATTAACCCACACCCAGGTGACCCTGTTGGTCCGGCGAGCCTCGTGGTGCTGTCACATATCAGGAAACTTGTCTTTATTAAAAGTTACACACACACAGAACGATCCAGCACGCTCGATGACTTTTGAAAAGTAAAAAAAAATCCACAGCTCTGTAGATCTCTCCCTGTAGGTAAGATCTTGATTAAGTCTCAAAGTGAATGGATGTGTGGGATGGTGGGGGGGGGGTTGGCGTCAGTGAGCTCGTCCAAGCCAGCGCCCTCCCTCCCCGCGCTGAGACATAATTGGTCCATCCCTGGCACTACTCCTCATCTCCGAAGCCACCAAAAACTGTAACCTACCTTGTGTATTTTTCACTAATTGAAATGCCTAATGAGGTCCCCAGGGCTCCATCCCATTACCTCTGAGTTAATTAAAGCCTAAGCAACGTGCCAAACGGTGAATAAAGATGCAGTAAAAGTGCAAGAGGAACGGGGAACCGGAGCAGGGTTCGGTGTGCTGGGATGAGGGCTGACCTGCTTTTCTGTCATTGTTGTGGGACGCAGCGTGCAGCGTCGGAGCAGATGTCTATTATTTCTTTTGGTTGTATTTTATTCTGAGCTTCAGATTTCAACTCTGTGCTGTTCCTTTTTTTTTTCCAGTGTGGTTAACCTGATTCTGCTTTATTAAACGTTAAAATCCTTGACACCATCGGCAAGGTTTTTGTTGTAGATGTTCTCTTAACACAAGACTAAAAAAAAAAAAAAAAAAAGTGACAGGTGTTAAGGACTTTTATTCAGTTTCTGAATGGCTGTAATAAAATCACACTGCTCATTAAATCTACATTCTCAACACCTACAAAAGGCAGTTATCAGCTTGTTGTGCACTGTGGTCACTATTATGAGAGTATTAATCCAAACCACATTACATTGTTTAAGAAACTTCTAATTAAATGACAAAAACATGAGCTGTTGGGACGTGAAAAGACAAAAAAAGAGACATTTCTTTTAAGAAACAATTTCAAATGTTTATTTAACAAGTCAAAGAAGGGGCACACACTCGTGAATTGAAAAGGGGGTTTGCAATTATTGGCCAGTACTATGACTTAAACTTAATACTAACATTAATCAGGTTTTGGCTAAAAAGAAAACATGTTTTTGTTCCTTTTTGTTTTTATAAAGAAACTTTATGTACATTGGTTCTTTTATACAAGAAGTTCATTGGATAAATGCATCAAAAAAAAAAAAAAAAGAAACCAGTTCTGCAGTAAACTTTACAAAAAATACATTTTGTTTTCATTGAGAGGATTGTAGAAAAGGAGACGGTCAAATATTGACCAATAATATTTCTTCCTTTTCATTATTTAGAAAAAAAGTTGTTCTAATATCTATTTTTTAAAGAAAAGCAATATACAGCACAATAAATGGGAGAAAAAACTGCCTTTGTGGATTCATTCAGTTGGTTTGGTGACCAAGGAGAGGGGCTGCGACTGGAACAGGGCATGATGGGAGTGAAGGGCTGCCTGGTGGAAGGGGGAGGGAGGGGAGAGCATGGAGGGGTGCAGGGAGGTGAAGGGGATTGGCCGGGTGAGGATGGGTGCGGTCGACTGGCTACCTGAAGTACCAACAGGGATGGAGATGGGCTGGGAGGAGGAGGAGGAGGAAGAGGAGGAGGAGGAAGAGGAGGAGGATGTGGATCCGGAGGCCTTGCCAGCGAGAGAGAAGTGGTGGTGCATGCGTCCCTCGGGTTTGGTGGTGAGCGACAGCGGCTGGGCCTGCTCCGAGTGAGTGGCGGCGGGAGCGGCCGGGGACGCCAGGGCTGCGGAGGGGGTGGCGGGCGAGTCCAGCATGCTGCCGTGGGACGACGCGGGGCTGTCGCACATCTTCTCCGAGGGCAGGTACTGCACACACTGCTTCTTGGTTCTTATCGAGAAGTCTGGAGGGTGGAGGAGGGGGGGGGGGTAAAAGGAGAGGAGAAGCTGAATTATGGATCTGCTGCTGGCTTCGAATCTGGTTCACGTCCCTCAGTGCCGCCAGCAACAGAAGCGAACGAGTGATTTTTTTAAAACAGTGGAGAGACGATGGCGCTGACATGTTCGAACCAACTTGGAAACACTTTACGACAGAGCGAGTGAAACAGGGTGGCAAAAACACTCAGATGATATGAAAGAAAATGACACACTACGTTGAAATGTGCACTGAAGTGTGGAAAGCTCTCCTATTTTTGGCGAATTACACTGATCACTCAGTTGCACAACAGCAGACATACCTGCTACTATTAGCACTGAACCTCATAAGCTGCTTGTCAAAGTATAAAAGCAGGGAGAGAAGTTAGTGAGTGTTAGTGAGGAGAAGAAACTGAGCAGAAAGAATCAGTAAAATAACAAATTACAGAGAATAAAGGGACAGTGTCGCAAGTTAAAAACAGTTAATTCAGTTTCTCCTTTCTTTTTCTAGTTTGTGAAGCAAAATCATCAAGGCAAACAGGAAGAAAAAAAGGCCTCTTACCTTCTGGTTTTGAGTCAGGTTTATTGTCTCTCTTCCTCTTTTTCCGCTTTCCCTGCACAGATAAAACAAAGATGTTGAAACTGCTTTTCATAGTGAAAGTAAACCAGCTATAAACCACAATGACTTTGGTTTATAAGAACCAAAGGGGAGACTGTAATAATTAAGCAAGACGGTCGTATTTCACCGAGTCTACAGAGAACAAGAAACAGGGTTTTTTATGTAAGACTTAATATTATTATAATAACAGTGGTGTTTTAATATTAGAACTGATTATTGAAAGATGTCACTCACATAGTTATCTCGCGCTGACCAGCCCGGGTAGAGCTGGGAGTGGAGTTGCCTCTCTTTCCTGGCCAGCTCGTAGTATTTGGCTTGTTCCTCTCTTGACAGGGAATGCCACTGTAGACAAAAGCAGAGGATATCAAAGGATTGCTAAACACACAAACACACACACACACATATACACAGTGCTATAAACTCACATGCACATCTATCTGTGTGTATTTGTGTGTGTGTGTGTGTGTGTGTGTGTGTGTGTGTGTGTGTGTGCCACTTACCCGTCTTCCAAGGATCTGGTTGATGGCAGCGCTCTCTTTCAGAGTGCACTCTGCCACTACTTTGGCTCTCATCTCCTTCATATACAGCATGAAAGCATTCAGAGGTTTCTTGATATGAGGCCTCTTGTCCTCTTCTTTTTTGGGAGGAACAGGGGATTTCCTGCTAATCCAAAAAAACAACAACAAAAAAAAAACAACAAGATGCTGTTAGAGGAGTGTGAATGGTGGAGATGTGCAGATGAATCAGATTTCGTTGTTCTTACGCATGCATGGAGGGGCTGATGTTGTCGCCGCTGGGCTCCTGTTTGATAGCTGGGGAGACGATGGCGGGATGAGGGATGCCGGTCTGGTGGAGGCTGTGTGGAGGTGGGGTCACCATGTGAGGGGAGAAACGGCTGGAAACCAAGCTGAGGGAGGGGGGGCAAAAGAGGGCAAGGTTTGTTAACAGCTGGATTTAACAGCAAAAACTCTATCAACCAAGACTAGAAAAAAAAAAAAAAAGGTTGAGCCAACTTGGCAAATAAGAGCCGCTGCCTTACCCAAGGGGTGAAACCCACCGTGCCCACTGCGTCCGTCTAGACTAAATTCATACACACAATGAGGGAAATGCTTGCTTTTTTTGTTCAAATAAAGACTTTTTCAAAAGGCCCTTTATTCAGCAATGGCTGCAGAAAAAAGTGGAGTGTGCTGTTACCATGGCGACGGTATGGCCATGACACCTGAAACCACTTTCTTTACCACGTTCCAGACCGTGGAGTGTGTGTCTGACAGCCGTCCACACCGAACACCTTCACAAAGTGTCTCTCTCAACTACCAGTTGTTAATACAATGGCGCATTGTGACGAACAACGGGAAAAAATTAAGCTCCATATCCCTCCCATCATGCAGTCTGGTTAGTGTCGGACGCATGAATGCTGCTATTTTCACATTTCTAAAAACGAAGGACGGCGGTGAAAAGTATCTGAGTGCAATTACTCAAGTTCTGAACATACATATGATCCTTCAGTCATGTATGTTCCTCAAGTTTATGCTGTTTTCAACCACATTTCTACTTTTATTTCACTACATTTACAGTTTAACTTCAATCTAAATACAAAACATGTGGTCAATTAATGAAACATGAAGCTCTGTTTTAGGTGAAGGTCCCCACATTGACTCACAGGTGTTCTCAGGTATGTTTCTGATTAGATCTGCTCAGCTTGAATTTCTGCAATGAGCCCCTGAAGTCCAGAGTTTTGTTTTTTTTTATCGTGTTGGCCGTGATAATAAATTGTAATCATCATTCCTGTGTTTAAGAGTTCATCATTAAACACTCTAACAGGGAACCTTTTGAATTGTAAGTACTATAAATGTAAGCACAGGGTGTGTTTTCAAGCTCACGGCACCTCAAATATGATGTAAATATCATATTATATGTATATATTTACAATAAATTTATCACATTAAATCAAATGTTATTGTGTGTTACGCTGCAGGAGTTTAAAATCAAAGGAAAACACATAAATGTTTTAAAATCTGACACCTGCCTGTAAGCAGACGAGTCTTTCTATATGAGTTGGCTGAGCCTCCATAAAGTTATTCACTGTGAAAGTAATGCAGTAAAATTTCAAGTCCTCTTTCTAAATGCCAAGCACTTTTCATACCTTAGAAAAATTATATATAGTGTTTTCAAGGACTCCGAGCGCACAAATCTGATTTACTTCTGCTGGACTTTATCTTGTAACTGAGTATTTGTACTCTGTGGTATTGTTCCTCTTAGTAAGTAATTTATCAAAGTACTTCTTCCATCACAAGAGGCGATGAACAGTACAGCCATGTGGTGGCACGAGATCGATCCATCAGATTTACAGAAACTCAAGCCAGCGCTTACTTGGCTTTTCTGTTTATAACCATTAAAAACAACAACATCAAGTCCAGATGAGAAAACAGAGAAAAAAAAGGTTGATTTTGTCACATTATTGTATAAAATTACAAGCAGAAAAGTCGAAAAAAGTGCACAAACATATAAAATCTCAAAGTATCTGCGAGTAAAAACTGATATTATGCTTTATTTTCCTTTAAATCACTTAATAATTTATTCTGTATAAACAGGGACGAGCCATATCATTCCCTCAGCGATAAACCTATACAGACTGGCTCTGTAAACATCCCACTTAGTCTCTGATGAATATCTCACTCCAAGCGATGGCGCGCAGTCAAACTCCGCATTTTGAAAATAATGCTCTCATTAACATTCATGCAATGCAGTTGAATTTAAGTCGCTGCCATAAGATTCTTTTTTTTTACCTTAATTTATGCTTTTTTAAAAAAAGTTAGTTCATATTCACGTATTTAAGTTGCATCTCAATGAGTCTGATTGACAAATAATATCAGAAATCAGACACATAATAACTTTTTTTCCAGCAGAAACTTCCTGTCACATTGTGTTGACTGGTGCAATATTTGGCGTGCACTCAATGCGATGCAATGGACAGTATGGAAAAAAAACTTTTGTTCTGATTGTTTTGTCCATCTCAGGACGAAGCTACACATGCTATTGATCACAGAGACCCTTCTGAATATTTCCTCTCATACTAAACCGGAAGGCTCGCTACAAATCTGTCCAATTTTTCAGAGAAGGTGAGAGAGTTAAGTCTGATGGGACGTGTAGGTTCAGATGAGCTTTGATTTGTCCTAATCGATTCTCAGCCCTTTCATCTCTGCCGTGTGTGTGTGTTAGTGTGTGTTTGAGTGTGAGTGTCTGTTAGTGTGTGTTGGTGTGTGTGTGTCTGGAGTGGCTCAGAACACCGGCCTGACCACAGAAGTTTAAATCTGGGAGAAAAGACAGGAGAGGAGCTCTGAATGCTAATAATGAATTTGCTCTCTTTAAGAAGCCGAGCTTGTCTGAGGTTGACTTAGACCTCACATCCCTTTGTAGTCCTGACAACGCTGCCTTTCTGCGCTCCGACAGTGTTTGTGAGAGGTGGAAAACAAGTTAGCCAAAACAACATTTCTGCTATTTCTCCCCAAAAAACTGTTGCTCGAAAAACAGTTTAACAATGCAAACAATGGAGGTTTAAAACTGCACAGCGGTCATTTATTTTACCCGGTGTTTAAAAAAAAACTGGCAAAGAAAGCAGGAGAAATGTGATTAGAGCTCGTCATAAAAGCAGCAGGTATTAAGTGTCCCCCTTTGGGAGGATTGGGGGGTGTTGCTGAACTTGATCCGCTCACCTGGACATGGATGCATTCATCGCCAGCGCTGGATATGGGTGACGGAATCCCCCCGGAGGGATGGAGTACATGGGCTGACCCTGCCTGGGAGACAGAGGGAGGCAGAGTGAGGCAGAGGGAGGCAGAGGGAGGCAGAGGGAGGCAGAGTGAGCGAACGCTCCACTGTGAGGTGGATCAAACACAGCTGACAGCGAAACCCACCAGCACTAATCCTCCACTCATCAACTTAAACCTCCTGCTTTTGGAGCAGAATCACTGCATTTGACGACCACAGCAGGAACCATAAATGCCTGTAAATCCTTCCTGGTTAGCTCAAATGTTTTAATTTGTAAATGTTCTGATATGATGCACATGCATTTAAAACAACAAGAGCATAAAAATCAGACTTTGCATCATTGTGAAATTGATATTTTTTTCTTTTTTGATAATTTACTTGTCCAAAAAATGGCTCTGCTTTCCTGCATCTCAGCAGTTGGTTGAAATCAGCCACCAGTCCTTTAGCTAATGTTAGCACTCTGTGGTGTCTTAACATGCAGGTTGGGTTCAAGTTTTAAAACTCTTGGCTGTGTGGGCAGCTGAAAACACAACTTACTGAGGCATGAGCCAGCCGAGGGGGTGTGCGATCGAGCCAACAGCCCCAGGAGACAGGGGGTAGTACGGAGAGAGCTCTGATGGGTGAGGTGTCCGAGGAATACCTGCAGACGGAAGAGACAGGCAGCTTTTAAAAATGCTCCACAAAAACATGCTGAGGTGAAATGCCAGTATCACAGAAATTATTAAAACGATATAAAATCTCTGCAAGCCTCTGCTACACTCTCGACACTCCACCCAAAATCTGTCTTTCGAGTGTAGCTGTGCAGAGTTTGTAGCTTCATCCTTGCAGAGTCGAACAGCTGTTGGGATTCATTTAGGTGATTCCAAAGTTTTCAAGGAGGAAAGAAGTAACAAAATGTCCACAGAAAGCTGGCTCAGAACGTTCCCAACACAAACACTTTTGCCAAAATGTGTCTCAACACACTGCTTTCTTTTCAAACTTCATGACCCTGTCAAGCTCATTAGCGTGCGATCTTTTGTGCACATTCGAACGCCTTCCTCCTGGTTTCTATCGATGTTTCAATACTTTTTTCCACCTCTGGTCACTAATAAATGCATTTTAACTTTAATGGATTTTATGCTAAGTAAACCCTTAGAGCTCAGTAAATGACAAAATTACATCTTTTACAGCCACATTTCAAGATTACTGACAGGTTTTATGTGGAATATCACTTAAGGATCTGCAGTGAAGTGAATTAGTGTTCATCTGAGAGACTTTACCTGTCTTTGGGTCGAGGATCTCTGGGGAAAGGTGTGACGGCGGCGTGCCTGGAGAGAAGTGTTCATTGCTGTAGGTGATGAGGGGCGTCAGCGGGTGGACGTGGTGAGCGTGCTGCACCACCGGGACTTTATTGGACTGAAGAAGAAGAAGAAGAAGAAGAAGAAACGATTTGAGACACAAATAATTTACAATCCAGATGCAAACAGGTGTTTGACACAAAGCAGCAAACCTGTAGATGAAACAGGTATGTTATTTGTCAACATGTAGACAGGTATTTTTTTCAGAATGTAGCTTTTTCTCAGCGTTTTGGCCTTTCAGTGCATCACAGAGGCAGTTTTAAGGCCACAGGAAACTGACCTTGTGCAGAACTCCAGCCAGTGTAAAGATACTCAGAAACTGTGCTGACATGTAGAAAAGGAAAAGTGAGTGTTTGGCTTCTGATGACCGAGTTTTTGTGAGGGGGAACTGAGGTGATGCTAACTTCCAGGTTGGCATAAAAAAAATAAATCATTCCTGTGGCACTCTATGGTTTTTTTTTTCCAGGCCTCTGATTGGCCAACGTGGCTTTAAGGTCAGGGTTACACCACCTCCTATTGGTTTATAATTCTCTTAACAACACTGCAATTATGTTGTTGTGTTTGTGTTTTATTTAGACAGAGTTACAGTGCTCGTGTGCTCGTGTGGACAAGAACAAAGGAGGAAAAACCCAGTTTAAAAAAAAATACATTCGTGTACATATGGACTACGCCTGTATACAAACACATAATTTCTGTTGGCCATTGTTCCTAACAAATGCATGGAGTAAACAGGCTGTCATCTGTGAATGCCCTGTATGGTAAACATCACAGTCTGTGCGTGTGACCGGCCCCTGTGATGCAATCTGGACCGGCACCAAGACACACTAAAAAGGCTTGCAGACACATGCCAAGACCATTACGGTCATTTAGTCGAGGAGAGAACTGTTTGTTCAGTCCAACAAGAAAAACAACGGTGCCACCGAGTCCAAAAGTCACACCAGCGTGCCACAAACAAACACAATCAGGCTAAGGTAAACTGAATAGCCATAAACAAGTGGAGACATCATCTCCCACTCTGTCTGACAGCAGGCCCTCGAACGGGCCGAGCACACACCCATGGGTGGAATACAACTGCCACATTATGCTACAGACGGACTTAATGTTAGAAAAACACTTTGCATTCTGTATAAAAAAAATAAAAAAAAGTTATGGCGGACAAAAAAAAGTCCAGAAATGTGACTTCCTTTTATACATGCAGGACTTTTTAGCCTTAAATAACACCTCACACGCAGAGTGAGAAAGTACAGATCTGAACCAGCATTAAGTCCAAGATGACGACGAGGACGACGAAGACAATAATAATAACCAGCGTCTCTGCTTTCATTAGGCCTCGCTCAGCCTCGCAGTTATTTCCCCTCGCTGCCTGCCTGAATAGAGCACTTGTTGGCTCAACTTGTCACATGGGAGGGTCAAGGGGTGGGTGGTGGGGGCGGAGGGGGTTGAAGGAGGGAGGGGGGAGAAAGGAGTCTTGTTCCTCCAGGGCTAACCTTTCTTCAATATCCCTCCCCCAACCTCCCCCCCCCCCGTCTCAACCTCTCGTCTCTCTCCAATGTGGTCTGCTGGGGAACAAGGTTTGCATTGAGACTTCTGTATACTCTTTTTGCTTCACGCTGCTCAGAATTGTTCCAAATCGCCACTATTTTTTTATTTTTTTATTTTTTTTTTTCTCTCTCCTACTTTTATTTAAAGGAAAGGTCCGGCCCCCCTTTTTTTTTCCTCCCTTTAAATCTTCAGCAAATTGGTTTCTCCCCCCACGTCTAAAGCACACTTTGATTCTGCTAATGCCAGATGGGAGTGAGGAAAATATTTACTGGTGTTAAACACGGCTATATTAAGATCACTTTGCACGGGGGCCGGTCTCGGCTGAGTTGGAGCATATAAGGTCAATGCATATGATGATGCACAGAGAACCCGACTTGACACAACACAGAAAAAAGGCTTTGATAAAGCTCCATGGCAGCGATCGTGTTGACTCGCTTGGCTTGAAAAATCCCAAGTCCCTCACGTCATGTATATTTGAGTCGAGCTTTGTTGTTCTACTTCATGTACAATATGCCTGAATTTTCCCTATATTGTGAGGGCTGTTCGAGACCTCTAGACCTGGGTGCCAACACTTTTTGGGAAGCACTTCAGTGAGAATTTAAAATGATCCCTGTTAATTATTCATATCCTGGAATACACCAATCGTGTGCTCTAAACATATTTCTAAGTTTGAAGGCACTAGTTTCAACTCCGGGCCTGTATTTTCTTCTCAGAGCAGCAGCCTGACAGAATGTGGAGGTAAAAAATTGAGTATGCAGGTTGCACATATGCAAAGCTATTCTGACCTGCATCTTACCTGACAGAGTTTTCTGAGAGGAATAAAGATGGTTTCTTCAATTTAGAAAACAGGACTTTTTTAGTGTAAATCGATTAAAATCTGCCTCATTTTTTTTAACAAGTTTTAATTAATTAAACTCAGGAAGCATAAAGTCGTTTTGTAAAACTGAAACATTTGACAAATAACTTCATCTGGCCTTCAAACCGAACACTAATGAGTCAATGCCCTCTTTCACTTGTTTTATGTGTAGAGGTAATATTCCTCTGGCCCACAGCTTCATGGTCCACAAGCAAAGTGTAATAAGGAAACCACAAGGAACATGAGCTGGGTTTTAAATATAAACAACATCTACGTGATAGGACCGATAAAGAACAACCTGGAAGCAGATGGTATCTTCATCTACAGACGAAAATCGTGCTCTTTATATAGCCTCGCTCCTTGCAAACAGGTCTGAAGAGGTGCATGCCTCTCAGCTAACGAGTAAAAACAACCCGCGCTGGTCTCAACAGTGATTGGACGGCGTAACAGGAAGGTTTAAAAGGGAAAAAAAAAAAAAACAGCAAAAAGTTGCTGAGCCGGTGCAGAGAAAAGATGTCTGTCTCTTAAGAGGGTTTGAAACTAAAAAGGCCGAGGTGGCAATACCTCGCCTGGCTGTCCAACTTGGAACGGCGCTAAGAAAAGCATAGTCCTTGGTCAATGTGGGTGGAGGGGTGGATTTCATTCAAGCAAACATGTTTTTGGATCCTGCACATCTGAATTGAATTACTAGGCAAACAGCCGATGGGGAAGAGAGCTTAGAACAAACTGAATAACCCCGCAGCTTTGTGTGTCTTTATGCTCGGTGATTCTGGGTGGGAGGCTCAGAGGCCTTTCAAAACTCCAGGAAAGACGGGGTGAAAAGAATGCCTGGCATGCTGAGAAATCCAAGCCTTGTTTGTCAACGCCAACAGGAAGCGGACGTGAGAGGGGACTGACCGTGTCGTATGTCTTTAAAATCAACCGCTCCGAAAACTATGCCATTCATCACAGACGACGTGTGCTTTACGTCTGGTCATCGCCTCTGAAAGGGTCAACGGCAGTAATATTGTGGACTAAAATAATACGGCGCGGGGAGGCGTCATATTACAGCAGTGAATATCCCCCAGATGTCATTAAATAAATTCAGAGAGCTCTTAGAAAACCAGCAGAGCGTACACAGACACAAACATGGGGCCAATCTCATTGGAATCTAGTGATGGAATAAATATTTGTAAACCGACAGACCGACATTAACATTTTCTTCAGTAAATCTGCCCCGAATAAACTGCAACTCCTGTAATTCCTCTCATTCTGTGAGCCTGAATCTTTGAGTTTGACTGGAGTCAAAGCACCGGTTCCTAATTCCATTTCTGAAGAGGATCTCGTCTCTGCAGCGGCCCAGCAGGACTGCAGACCTCAGATCAGTATTCAGTTCAGTCCTCACGAAGCCTTTGATTTCATGATGGATCCCGGTTGTTCACTGCCTAATGCAAAACGAGAAAATCTCACCGGACTACCAGCCAAAAGGTCTGTTGAAAGAATATGAGTCGAAGGTGAGTATGTGTATCACTCTGCAAGAACAAAAAATGTTTTAAAAAAACAGCATACTATCATTTAATATCTTTACTTAAACTGTTATACAACCCAGAGGAGCTGGAGATTACACCGGACACAAGCAGGAAGACAAAAAGGCATCTCTGGAATGCTGCTTTGGACCTTGCCACTTCAATTCACTTTAACAATTTGGGTGACTCAGTGACTTATGACACGCTGACGTCCCTCAGAGTCTTGATTACTTTAGACACAGATACAATCGCTGAAACACAGGAGCTGATTCTTGTGTCTCTGTCACAAGAATCAGCTCATATTTGAGCCCTGAATGATCTGACAGACGGACACTGTGGTCAGTTCTGCCTCATTAGGGAGTCACAGCTCTTTCTAATGCAGAATAACAGTGCCGGGCAGTGTGGTGGGTAATGATGTGGAGAATGGGCCTTGTGGACAAATTACAACAAGTGACTGAAGGAAAGTGAGCTGCCTTGACATCATTATGTGCAGATTCTTAATAACTGTGAATCGGTACGTGACACATATGAGTCAGACGGCAGGGCCACCTCCGCTAACCTCCCCTCTCATCCTCTCATCCTCTCATTTCGTCTCCTCTCCTCTCCTCCCTGGTCCAGCTCGGCCACTGCTGATGGGCTGACAAGTTCCCCCGTACTGCATCACCTGGCCCTGCAGCGCCTTTGATGTATTATTCATAAGGAGGCAGCTCTCTGAACACAGGAGCTTATATGGGGGGCTTTGGGGTGCTAGATGTATGTGTGTATGTGTGGTGTGTGTGTGTGTGCATAGTGGGGCATGGTGTATGTTCGCAAAAAAAAAAGCTCCTTCGCTTCTTTCCTGTCATCCCACCTCCACCACCTCCACCACCACCACCATAACTACCAAAAGCAATACCGACTGAATGCTAAACAAACCTGTCTGTTGAATAATTGAGGATCTCAGGCCGGAGCAGCCTCTGATTAGCATACAGGCCTTATGGACCCAATCTGCACAGTGACACCACGGTCCACCCAGTGCTCTGATTTCTGTCTCACATCCTCTTAATCTTGTACTGCATTATCAGAATATGCAAAAAAAAAAATGTCTAAGTAATTTAAGTTCAAGCAACAATTATCGCATTGATCTCTGAGTGAGAGATGATATCATTCACAAAAGCATCTAAACATCAACATTATGTGTCGGCTCGCAGGCGGATGATTTATTAATCTGCAGAGACGCTTGACTGAACAGGCCCTTTCGACTTGTGGATTGACTGATTCAACAGACACTAACGCGCAGCTGACGTGCATATCAAATATAAAGATCTTGACGGATATTCTGATCAATGCAGGTCCGTCATCGCAACAAAGCGCCGATGTGAGATTTAACACATGCATGCAGAACGACTGCAGCAGTGCAGGTCTGCTGCAGGAGTCCCTGCTGGTGTCTCCCCTCCTCGGGTCTCTTTCTCTGGCTCCACTTGGCCCTGGGCAGTAATCCCTGGCCCCCCATGTGTGCCCATCCGCTCCCCCTGCTCTCATTAGTGCAGTGTTGGGGCCTGGGGAGCCTCCAGGCCTGGGGAGGCAGCCTGCTGCTCCCCTCCCACTCTCCCTCTCTCTTTCCTCGGCTGGAGTAATGAGCACATAATCATGCTGGCTCCCTGTCAGCAGCAGCACACCAGAGGGGCATGTGGGCTCCTGGCCCAGTGTGGGGGGTAAAGCCACAGCAGGGCGTTTTACTTTCTATCTTCCGTGCACGGGGTACATCGTACGCGGCATTTAGAGCTTCCCACCACCCATCAGATGACCCTCCACCTGCAGGTCACCAGATCAAACATGGCTACTTCCCTTTTTAGTTTGCAAACTGAAACCTGGCACACTTTCTATGGACTTCCTCACCTTTAAACTGCTTCAAATTTAAAGTCTGTATCGAGTTCTGAGACAATGTTTGTAACATTCTCAATTTACAGTTTCATTTAAGGTTTTTAGACTGACTTTATAGTAAAACTGTCATTCAAATGCAATAAAAATAGTAAATTTAGCAGTCTTTAGCAGTCTTAAGTTTGATTTTGTCTTATCTCCCTTAAAAAGTCAAAGAATCAGCTTCAATTAAGAGTCATGATACAAAAAAAAGCATCTGCAAATGCTTTTAACGTATCTTAAGCTCACATGTTATGAGCATTAAATGTTGTTTGATTGCAACTGGCAAAAGAGGAAGCGTTGCATACTTGAGAAAAGAACATTTCAGCACACAGAAGTGAAGGCTCTTCAACAGTCAAACAATGTCTCTGCCAGAAAACAGTCTGATCCCTCACATTCTGTCTTGTACAGTGTTTCTTTCTGTATTGATATTTTCTAGTTTAAAGACATTCAAAGAGACGAAGGCCAAACAAATGCAGAAGGCACAGAGACACCGAAGGACAGAACAGAGAAAAATCTGAACAGAGAAGTGAACTCTGGTCAATATTTCTTCACTTCACTTTTAAATACTATCATCAAAATAATAATTTTGACTTCTTTTCGTAAGTCTTTCCTTCCTTCCTTTTGATTTCAGACACTAAACAGTGCCACACATTAGCGGGCTAAGTGACTTTAAATCAATTTTTCTGCATCATAATTTCACACAGTAGCAGCTATGTCGCCATGTCCTGAGGAAAAAAAATCAGCAGGGTCACTGACAGGTCAGCATGTATTCTAATAAAATATCTTTAATTGGTTTCCATTGAGACTTAAGTCAGTCATGGATTCCCGTGAGCAAACTCAGTCCCCTTCACAACAAGTTCCCATTGACGGCTCTCAATAGGAACTTTGTCATGTGCATCACTGCGATTATGGGACGCAGCAAATCAACCACAACCTCAGTAAAGCATGTCTAGCCGGGATATGTAAGGTCAGGGGGGGCTGAGTCACAGCGAGTGTGTGTGTTTGTGTGACTGTGAGGGTTTTTTTTGTTTTTTCTTATCCACACACTGCTTAACAGGACTTCCCGAACCAGAAAAGGCACAGATGCAATCGGACAGGTGAGATGTGAGATAGATTCGGGTTATCTGATGTTTTGAATGTCAGACACACACACACACACACACACACACACACATAAACACATCCCTCAGCGAAGCCACAAACCAAACAGGTCTGCTGAGGCCCCGCATTGTCTAACCACAGTGAGACACGGTGATGACTTGCTCACACCTGTGTGGGAAAGTTCAGGAATGGCGAGGAGGTTCAAACTTGAATGATTTACAGTGGAGGCTGAGTTATTGTGGTGAAGACAGACAGACAGACAGACAGACAGACAGACAGACAGACGGTTCAGCAGTTGGTCTTCCAGTGCAAAAGGTCTTGGCTTGAAACTGGGAGGTTTGTATGGATGGAAGGAAACCAGTGACAATAACACAGACAGAATAAATTCATTCCTGTGAATAACATCATCATGGTGTTATTTGGTTTAATAGTTTGCAGTTAAGTGATTGTCACAGTAAGTTTACATGATTAGTTTGATAATCAGGTTACTGTCTGACGGGGTGCAGCTCAGAGGAAACATCTTATTTGTGAGAAACAAAACAAAACAAAAGGGGAAATTGTTGTAAATCTGCTGGTCATGAATTTGCATAGAACCACTTTGGTTAT
>JAPZDV010000022.1:23849538-23872686 GCA_029814665.1 Acanthurus lineatus
AGCCCTGCCCCTAAAGCCTGCTTCAGGGATTTCCAATAGCCAGCCCCTCCAACCCAAGTACAAATCAAACAAAAGGGCTCCTTGGCCTACTCCATGTCATATTGGGCTGATTAGATATTTTTTTTTTTTTTTTTTTTTCTAATGTAGCTACTCTAAATTTGAGGCAAAATAAGTCAGTCGGATTTGGTGCGGAGCCACGGAAATGGGTGAGGGATTATGTCAGCGGAGGTGCCGGAGCTCCTGCCATCCAAACCTCCTACGTCCGCCGTCGCTTTCCAACACAAAACTCACCTCATGCTAACACACTTTTTTAAAAAAAAAACAAAAAACCAAGAGGGCAGCCAGGAGACAAACCTAAGTATATCGAATGGTAAAAAAAAAAAAAAAAAAAAAATTCCAAATAAACAAACAAGCACTAATGATGGGGATCATCTGAGGGAAATCCCCCCTCATCACTGAAGAGCGTCTCATGTCCGAGGAGCACAAATCCCGTGACGGCGGCCATTTCTCATAACTAATCAAGTGCATTTACCTAATAATTTTCAATTTGGTGGGGAAAGAGTGAGATTTCTGTGGCAGAGGTCAGCGAGAAAGTACCAGCCCTTCAGACGTTTCTGCTGCTGCTGCGGTTTATTCTAACAGGATCCACAAGTCTGCCTGCAGATAAGGACGCCACACATTTTACATGACTTGTGCCTTTGCTCGGCTTTAATCAGATTTGTTGCTCTGCAGAACATTGTGACTTCTTAACAAGTACAATTGGTTTACGAGGGTAACTGAGGGAAGCAAAGGGGCATCCAGAGGTTAAGTTGTTATCAATATTAACACAAGCAGCCCGATCACATTGGAAAATTGGGAGTTGGAGCGAAAAACTTGATAATGATTGAAATGGTTAAAGATCATGAGATCTCATTCAGGAAGTTTTTATGTGACTCATTAAATAAAAATGGTTTGATCCCTAACTTGACCTTGAATAAAAAAAAGTTTCATCAAACCTTCATTAAACACCAAAAACATGTCAGTTTTCTAGAAAATATATAAAAATATTTACTTCTCATATGATATCATGCAAAACACTTTGGGAATATATTGACGAAAGCTCAAGCACTTTTCAAGCACTTTCAAGGCATTTAAAAGGCACCTAAACCTAATTTACAGACTCCCAAAAGTCTTTATCATCAAAACTAAGTTATAACTTTGAATGCAGCTGTGAAAAAGTTTGCAGAACTTCGTTATAACACTGCTGTCAATTTATATTACTTTTTAGTTAATTTAGCTGTTTATAACATCTTTGATTGTATGTTTAGATCATAAATGCTAACAACAATGCTACGTGACAAAATACAAATATGATGTCAGAGTTGATTTATATCAAATCTTTTCACAACACTTTGTATCAATAAGCACCAAATAATGTTGAAATGAAAATAAAACATTTTCCAACGAGTTTATTCAAATTAATCATATTCCTAACCTCAAAAGTTTAGGTTAAAACTAAATATTTTCAAACTTTTAAAACTTTGTTTGACCCCTTTAGCTAAAATAACATCCTAGAAAAAAAACGCTACTGTTATTAGTTCCAGACAATCCAGTTCGATCTGTAAATGCAAGATTCTTCTTCAACTCCCTTTTTTAAAAGCATATATTTTCCTCTTGAATCATGTCGAGCTGGGTAAAGGTAACCACACAGTAACATGCGTCTTGCTCGTATAAAATATTTAAACATGGAAAATTCTCTCTGGCTCCCTGTAAGATTTATGTCGTCAAACATGCGATCTGTTACATGCACTACTTGTGTTTTCAGAGCCAGAGCTAAATTCAGATTACAGATGGCACGTCGGGCTCATCAGTTACATCATCAGTCACAGATTTGGATCCTTGCCGCAACGTAAAACAATGGTCTTCCTGATCTATGTGAGTTAAAGCTGATGTCTGAGTGCAGCAGGTTGCATGTTGTGCAGGTGCAAAGCGTTGACGTGACGTGCGTCCGTCAGGGGACGCGAGCCGCTCCAACAGTCCAACACAAGCTCCACCACTGCAGGACGAACTCACAGGGAAGCAGCCAAACTGATTTATAACTTCTACAAGAGGAACAGCTGCTCTGCTCACTGTCAACTAGCCTCATCCTGGATGGATTTCCATCCACTTCTTAATTTAGTATGACCACTACAACCTCACTGATATGACACACGTATGACATGGCCTTTACCAGACAGCGCAGATCACATTTATATGGCCTGCATGTGAACCGAAGCGAGGCCTGAGACAAATCTCATATACTGATGCAACATGTGCACCATCTGATAGCCTCCTGCTGTTTGCTGATTGGGCTGTGACTGTAAGGGAATGGCAAAGCATTGTGGTCTACGGTGGAGAAACTGCTGCTCTGTGGGAGACAGAGTCCCTCAGATAAGTAAGTGCCTCAAGGTCTGGAAGCCGGCCCACCTCGGGATAACAGGCGAAGGAATAGGAGGACCCGTATCTGCCCCAGTTTATGCTCCCACCACCACATCTCATCAGCAATCTCTCCTCCTGCCTGCTCTCCCCCTCTCTCCACCTCTCTCCCCCTCTCTCTCCCTCTCTCTCTCCTGCTGCCTGCAGTGCTTAAACTGAAAACAGCTGCTTGGAATACCAGACTGATGAAATCCTGTTTAGAGCTTTTTCTTTTTCTTCCTGCTGTACAATCACGTTTTATTAGCATGGAGTGAAGCGTTTAAGGTACAATTACAGAGGAAAAACATTTCTTTATGTGAGCTAAACAGTAGTGGTTATGGCTATGAAAGGGCCACGTGCATTTATATGGGACAGTCCTACAGCACAGTTTACAGTCACCCGACCCCCCCTCTCGATGCCATAAGTTACATATGAGTGTAGCTTTTTAAATATTATAGATTCTTTTAGCTACTTTTTAAAGGTTTTTGAAAATGAATTTAGGGGAATCTATTGACAGGATATGACAGAATATGTTTTCATTAGAGTATAACACCTGAAAATATGAATTGTTGTGGGTTTTTGACCTCAAAAATGAGCCTTTATTTTTCTGCAGAGAAAGCAGGTCTGCCATGTTTCTACAGTGGCCCAGAGTGGACAAACCAAACACACAGCTACACCCTCTGAGGGGGAGGGGGAGCAGGGAAATTCAGTGGTTTACAACCTTCTACTAAATCCTACGCACTGGCCCTTTAGGCAAAAAAGTTCCCTTTATTAATAGATCTGTCTTTTTCAGTTGGAGAATTTTCAAGGTTTCTTCTTTGCAAATTTTTAAAACTTGACATTAAAACTCCAACTTTTGGACTTTTCCTCAAACAAAACAAGTGATGAATGCATCAACTTGGGCTCTGGAAAATTATAAAGGACATTTTTCACTATTTTTGACTAAATTTTAAGCCCCAGATGATTAAACAATCACTATTTGCTGGATCAAAAAGTTTGACTATTGTTTCACGACAAATATTTGAAGGACTGTGTTCACCTAGAAAAGAGCCTGACCCCCCCTCCTGATAAATCCAGGGGCCCACCCTCCCCCCCTCCTGAACCAGGACTCCAGGTTAATACCACAGAACAGACATGACTAAGCTGGTATTCACATGACACTCGATACGTGTCTCCACCTCCCACATCTTCATCTCCAGACACGTTTCTTTTATTCCTGTCAGAATCAGCAGCTGCAGACGGCAAGTTTAACATGTTTGTCGCTTTAACCTTGACTTATCTGAATTTCAAAATATCTCAAATCTACAGTGATCATCTATTACTTACAGACTGCGATTGTTTAAAAGTAGAGACAGAACATGTGTGGACACGACCAGCAGTTTGCTCTATAAATAGCTTCTGATTCTTTGTTTATGTGGCTGATTTCATATCAGCTTCTACAACAGGACTTTTTGTTGTTTGGATGCTGATCAGACACGGTCAACATGTTTTTAACAGTTTCAAAACCGAATAGAAATAAAACTCAGGTGTGTTAAAGATAGTTCACCTTTGGTTAAAATGTCTCTCAGCTCAAACACGAGTTCACTCAAAAAAAATTTCACAGGGAAAAGCAACGTAGCAAACCGTGCAGCAGCTCCGACCGGCCAAACACAGCAAATGAGAAAAACACATTAATTGATTAAAAAAAACACACATTTGCACACATATTCATCTTGGCACATCAAAGGGATTCATTGATGTCACTGAACATGGGGAGTCTGCGGCTGGAGAGGGGAGATGTTGGTTATCCTTCCCTCAAAGGGTGCTGAGATGCTCCTGATGGGCCCGGCGCTCGAGAAGCCAGAGAGCGCTATAAACAGAATTTCTAATGTCAGGCGGGCGAGTGGGTGGGTTAGGTAGTGAACTAGCAGGCTATGGGGTAGCGGGAGGAATTGACGCCAGCTCATGCTTTCCACAGAGACTGAAGAGGGAAGGATACAGACCAGGACTGACACCATTTCACACAGCTCTACATAAGTGATGGTATGAAGCGAGCGTGAGCATCCACACTCTGAGAACTGCATGTTCCTGCAAGACTCCATTAGAAAAAGTGTGTGTGAAGCTACTAAATCTGCAGATTACAAAAAAAAAATACAAGTGCCTCCAGTTATGACATCTACTGATTAAGATAAGTGAAAGATTCATGCATGTAAAGTGTAACGTTTGCAAAATGTTGCAGTGTTTTTTAATGACCATTATAAACTGCTGTGGTTTGTGTTGCATTTTAAAGACCTGACCTTGTTGAAATATGAAACAAATTTATAGTGTAAACACTTAAAATGTCTCCATTTTTAAGGAGTATGAGCGTAAGATTTCGCTCCTCCTCCGCAGACTAAACTATGATTCTATTTTTTTGGGGGAGATTTAAATTGAATTTCCTTGGGCCTTAGCAGAGAGTTTGTTGTGAAAATTAATCACTCCATTCAAGAGCCCTCAGCCAGCGATGGCATTTCTGCGGTTGCTTGAGATCTGTTTTTAATTGAACACAACCACTAAATTGATGTTGATGTGTTTGCCTTTGAAGAAAGAATCTTTTAAAACCCATCAACCTCGTCAAAAAATGTTAGCTCTGTTGACACAGTGCTTGGCTGAAAAAATATTTGCGCGCTAACGTTCGCGGACACAAAACTGAGGGTTGTCAGAATGTGAGCCCCGCACACTGTCGCCTCTGTTGCAAAGTATCCACTCAGCTTCACCTGAACAACCCCCCCGCCTCCTCCTCCAACGCCCTCAAATCCCACCCCCAACCCTCGCAGTCTTTACACACACACATACACACAGCATGCATGGACGCATGTGTGCACATTCACACACACACACACACTTTTTTTTTTATTTTTTTGCACAGCAAGGTGAGCAAAATGCCAAGTGAGCCACCTGATGAAAAGACACCTCCACACAAACAGCGCTTGCTTTCGCAGGGAGAGGCTCTTTTATTCAGCGGGAACAATGTCTGTGTTGACTTTTCTTTGTCTGCACATTTTTAAGCAGCAAAAGCAACAGAAAAGGATGGAAAACAAGAAGTCAGACAGGCATGCAATCGCAGCCGCGGACATGTTGAGACTTATACAAGCTCCCCATTCATATCTCGATCTCAAACAATTTTCTATTCAACAATCATGCTCGGGGAGTTCGACTGACCCACTGTGTATTTGATGAAGATATATTTGAGCGTCCAAACCTCACTCTCGCGTACTCGCCACCTCTCACACACAAGAGGCATTTCGCTCCTCGGCGACGATGATGACGTACTTGCAGAGTTATCTAAAAGTGCTGATGAAGCTGACAAGTGGTGGCGTCAAGCAGAGTGTGTGTTTTCCCCCCCAAAATTAAATGTGCCACTCGCCCGTCACTTGCAGGAACAATGTGGCGATAATCACATCAATGAATCGACAAACGATAAAGCTGGATTTGTCAGGGTAAAAAGAGAAGAAAAAAAAAGATAAAGAAAAACAGTCTCTGGCCCTGCAGCCTGCAGCAGGCTGCACAAGTCTGGTGGAACATCTCTGCAAACATAAAACCTCCTCCTCAGCTCTCAGTGGATTACAGCAGAATGTCAGCCCTGAGCAGGCTTTAAATCAGTTATGCTTGGCCCTCGGGGGAACTCTGCGCTGATCCTATGTAGGCCTGTCTCTCATTGCTCATGATAGGGTTGCCACATCCAAATTTAAAAGCTGGGGCCTCAAATCCTTTACTGTGCAAAGTGAATTCACTGCACAAGGTTCTCTTGAGCAACATCTCACACATATTACTTGTATGTACCATACATATACGGCATTTTACTGCTTTACGATTGAATAAAAGACATCAGAAACAAGAAGTGCACAAAGACACATGCAGTAAAACTTAAAATGACTGCTCATCTGCAATTACAAAAGCACCTAAACTGCACATAAAGTCATGAAACTGCAGCTCACCATGTGGGAATGTGGATTCTGTTGCCTGGTAATAATCACATGATCTGTTTAAAAGACATAAGTTTAATGTGTCTCAGGCAGCACAAGTACGACCACATACCACAGCACGCTTATAAAACAAATCTGTCAGTCCCAGCAGGCTTTTCCAATACACACAATAATAAACTGCTTGCAGGCACTGTGGATTGTTTGTATCTTAACACCAGAGGTGACAACCATAATCAGGCTTCCCTGTGGGCAAATTTTTTATCTCACGAGCCAATCAGCATATTGTTGGCAATGATTATGCAGAATGAATGTAACTGTGAGGCTCATTAGTTAAAGTCAGCTGCCGGCCAGACGTGGGTGCAGGCCATGCGTGTGTCATCCAATAAATCTGACCTTATTGAACTTCATCCACAGGTGTAAACAAGCCAAACCCCCAGAATGCGAACCTCGAGAGGTCCTAAATCTTAAATCAAATTCACTGCGTTCACACTGAGCCGAGTGCAGTGTGGAGACCTTCAGACGTCTGCTAAGTATGCCAGCTATTGTCTGGCTGCATGTTTTCTGCCACACTGATGATTGACAGTGTCAGCTCACTCTGTCCCATTGACCCCATTCTTTTTTTCTTTTTCACTAATATGCAGGATTATAACTCTGAATATTTGAATTTCCTCCAATTATTTTTTTAAACTTTGTGTGAAGCAACAGCTGCTTTAATTTTTCAACTTTGGTTTTTGCTAGACAAAAACAAAAATCAAGTGGGAGGTTTTCATACCAGAGACACAAGACAAAACAAGGCAGGGACCAGATAATAGACTGCTTAAAAAATCAATAACTTTCCACTATTATGTTTGTTCCTTAAACATACAAGAACATATGTAAAAGTTTTCTGCAAAATTCCTTCAGAAAAAAAGCTTAAAAACATCATAATGCATCTATATTCCAGCATGTTCATGCCCAACATTATTCTTCTGAAACTCTGGTGGCCAAAAGCAACGACACAGAGGATCTGCACAGTGGTGTGTTTCACCTAGTGAGAGCAGAGTAGCCATTTAGTTAATGAGCCCCGATGGAGACCTCCAATGAAGCCATCAAGACTGCTCAGAATAACAATGGTCAACTAACGCCTTTCTAATTGAATGGAAGGTAGAGGGAGGCGAGGGGAGTGGGCCTGAACAGTGAAAAGGAGACAGAAAAAAAGGAGGGGGGGGGGTTGTCTTTTCAGTCAGATGCCTGCCAGGCCTTAACGAAAGTACTTGTTTTTGGGGGGGATGTGACATGGATTGGGGGATGGACGAGCTCGGAGGAACACAGCTCTCCTGCAGGGATTATTTCAAGGAAGTTTGCATAGTCCCATTTAAACTGAGTTAAAGATTGTAAATAGTGCTGATTGAGTTGCTTAAAAAAATCCTGCATGTTTGTTCAGGCTTCGTATTCACTCTCACTTTGTTTATTATATTTTTTTTCAACCTTGATGTGGGATATTTATTCATAAAATTTCTTTTGCGGCCTCGTTAGTCACGATTGCATCATCGCTAACTGCTGTGAAATCATTGCAAAGTCTCTGTGCTAAATTAATCTGTTACATATGGTTGATTTGGGAAACCATAAAAAACACATTACAAGCAAACAAAACCGATGCAAAGAGGAGAAAAAACTGCTTACAATTATCACAGTTTTGGTTTTTAGGTTCTTCACAGTTTCACGGACTGACTGATGTGATGCAACAAGTAAGTGACTCACTCTGCAAACTCTGGACGAACAACATTTAACTTCAGACTTTCAGCGTCACCTAGACCTTAAAAAGTCTCTGGACAAGAGCTGTCATTGGACTCTGCAGGGAAATGCCTCCCATGTGTGTCAAAGTGAGGTATTACATTGTTGTTACTGTATGATGTGACTTCAGGATTAACTCCTTTTTTTGTATTTTCTGCAGAAAAATGTGTGCAGAGTCTAAAACACACTGAGCTGATAGTTTTCTGACCTCAACCTGCAAACTAAAGAAATGCCTCCATTAAAACACACTGGGAAAAAAAAGAACAAGGAAACTAAGAAAAAATGTTCATAACACTGTGGACAACCACTCACCTCTACACTGCAAAGTACAAGTGCAGATGGAGAACTAATAGTTAAAGTAAATGATATAATCAGGTCATTGTAAAGTACACAAGGCCCAGTCTGCTGAGAGTTGCAGAGTATTTTTTTTTTTTGTCAAGCTGCTGCTGAAAAAAAAATGCACTCAAAATAAATAAAAGAAATGACCAACGTGTTCAAACTTTGAGGCAAATGCAAAGTTGTCAAATGCGAGCCCTGCCGAGTGTGGGTGGCAGGCAGAAACGAATATCCCCCCCAAAAAAGAACAAAGAAGTAGTTAGTACTCCTTGAGAGGCCACTCGGAGGGAATATGGCGGTCTGGCAGTGCACAAGGAACTTTTACGCACGGCCGAAAGTTTTCTTTCTTTTTTTTTCTCTTTTTGCAGAGTGCGACAAAATGAAGGAAAGAGGCTTAAAGAGCCGCATATCCGCAGGGACACTTACTGTTCTTGCGCTCGGAGACAGTGAACCGTTGGATAGGTATGGATTGGTGAGGTCTGGGATCATGAGAAACGGGTAGCCAGGATAGTGAGGACTCTTAAAAAAGCCACCATCTTGCTGCCTTCTCAGTGCTGCAGGGATAGAAAAGAAAAGTCGGGGTTAATAAAAAAGGCCACATGCGCCACATAATTCCCAACTAAAGCACAGAAAGTAGTTAAGAAGTTTTAGTTTATTCTTATATTTTCTTTACCTTCACTGAAGTAGTCTCTCGCTTTCTCATAACTTTCTGAGTCGGGTCTGGTTTGGGGGCGCCTCTCCGCTTGCTGACAAGAGGAGAATACAAACACGGAGGGGAAGAAACTATTGAAACTTTCAGCAGCATTAAATCTTATTTCTCTTCATGCTGAGCAACACTGGAGGGGGGGACGTTTTTTTAAAAAATGTGCAGGATTTCTTACCTCAGAGTCCGACGAGCTCTCCGACTCGTTCACTAAGGACGATTTCACATCATCCAAATCCCTTTCCGACGACACATTTTCGGATATCTTTTCCTCCTGTTCCCCTTCGTCTTTAAAAGATATCATCTCATCATTGGCCCCCAAATCATCCCCGCCACCTCCGTTCAGCTGTGGCATGTTTGCAGATTGGTGTAGTGTCGAGCAGAGCAAAACAAAAAAAAAAAAACAATCGCAAAAAAAAACCAAATGACTTTATTATCAGATCGGTGTAGTCCAAACGCGTGTCGCTGGGGTAGTGAACTAACTACAACAATTTGTTCATGTTTCAAAACTCCTTTTTCATCCTCTGAACGGGATCCCGAGGTCCATGACGAGCCTTGCGATAATATAATCCACAGGTTAGAGTCGCGACGGAGACGCTGGTAGAAAATATCGATGAATATTTGGCGTGAGCGGCCGGATGCGCAGCAACTTGGCAAAGTTTCGCCTCCTTCGCAGCTTGTGGACAACTTGTGGCCCCTGTGTTTCTCTCCTTGTTGTGCTGCTGAGGAATGGGACTCTCTCTCCTCCTCCTACGGAGCCCGGGGACCACATAAACTACCAGTCCAAGCCGCCGAGAGGTTACTCAAGAACAAGAAAACACTTCCGATTTCATCTCATAATATCCATGTGTATGAAAACAATGGCCCGAGTCACAAAAAAAAGAAGAGAAAAACACGAGACGGTTGCTGCTGCAGATTTCTTCACCTCCTAACTCGCTCGCTTTCCTCCTGCAAGAACCAACGAGTCGCTGTTTTTTTCCCGAACAAACGCAAAGTTTTTTAAACTATAAAGCAGAAATGAAAAGTTAAAAAATAAAAAAAGTGTGTGAGGATTTTTTTTGTATTTTTTTTTAGCTGGACGTGGTCGCCCGTTCCCTCCACATTGCTGCCGGGGAATGCGCCCTGAAAAACTACTTGGTTGTTCAAGTGGAAGAAAAGCTCTGCCTCGTCCGTAGGGGAGGAGTTTGCGCTGAAAACCGACACTTCATTCACCATCATGTAGATCAGCTATTCTTCACCCTCAAGCCACCAACGCACAGCCACCAAAGAACTGAGCTCCAACTGCACGAAGACACACTGCAAACAGATATATTATTATTATTATTATTATTATTATTATTATTATTATTATTATTATTGCTGATGTTGTTATTATTATCTCCAATCAGCTAATGTTGCCTATGTGGGCCTTTTGTGAATGAGAATAAAGCCCAAATTATGTGCCATGTGTGATTAAAGTTGAAATAAACTTGAGCAGTGTTCTGTCAGCTCTCCATAGGTTACAGTCGGGGTTAGGGAAAGTGCAATCGTTTTGCACTACAGTAGCATATTTTCGACGAGGCAGCATAAATTATCAGAACAAACAGCAGCCTCTCATGTGGTGTGACCAGTTGATATTTCCAGTACTGTCAAGGCGAGCAGCAGAGACCACACTGCCTCCATGTGTGTGAAAATGACAGGCCAGGCTTCAGCGAGAAAGGCATAATTACACGCTGCCATGTAAATTGCATGTCTGTGTGTCCCGAAACAATACGCTGGGAAAGACAATAACACCTGGGATAAACACGGCCCATTATGGCACAACTATAGGAATGACAGAGTGAGGCAAGAAGCCTCTGAACATCCAGGCCTCCTGTGACAGGACAAGCCTGGCTCACTTTTCTCGCTCTCTCTCTCTCTCTGTAGACTGAAAGACATGCCCCTATTGTTGATTTGAGGAACAGGATTGGAGGCCCGGTTTTGCAAGCAGCTCTGGATGAACAAGGGAAGTGGTCACAGCATTTTTTTCTTTGTTCCTGCACATAAATCTTAATCATGACTTGAAGATGTGTTTCACATGCACGACAAAAGAAATGCAATGTTGTTCTTTTTTTAACCCGAAAGCGGTTAAAGTTGCAAAGTTTTCCATGGTGTTGCACGCATCACTTAGCGGTTAGGTTCTTTTTAGAGCATTTCCTTACTCCATCTTATCTCCACCTCTCTCAGTCCACATCTAATGGACCTCAGACTTCTCTTTGCTTCTGATGCAATTCGACAGGCTTCCCCCTGCCTGAGAAAAGAAGTCATTGATGTTGTCGACTGCGTGTCAGCAAGCTGAGGGTTGACTGACAATTCAGCAGTGTCTCCACGGGCCTCATTAGATTCTCACACCTCCTGGGTGTTTGTGTGTGCGTGTGCACATCAGTGTGTGTTTGTGTTCAGTTAAAAGCAACGTATACTGTTGCATACTGCATCCTCTATGAACCGCACGCAGGGTAGTTGTGGATTACTTGTACGCAAAAAAAAAAAAAAAAATACACGTTTGCACTTGCTTGCATACACACAGGTGAATATTTGCCCCGAGGGTACATATCATTGTTTTTCTCTGCAACAGTATGCAGAGAATGTGAGAGATTACAGTTTTGAAATGATGCTTAGAGAAGATGTTCTTTTTCTTCCACCATCCAGATTTAAAATTCAACCCATAAGTTTGACACTGACCCACGATATGGATTTTCTCAGCCAAAACTACCACAAAAAAAAGGGGAAAATAAAGACTTTTTCTGCACATACCATGTCAGAGATGTAATGAACTGTGCATGTCTCAGCAGGTGTAATTACAAATATTCAGTGCTCATGCACCGTAGCCTCATGAATGATTAATAAAGAAATCAAATATTAAAACAAGTCAACACAGAAAAATAATAATGCCTCGCATAAGCAGTCGCTGAACAGGAATATCTCTTAAATACTGGCACTTCTCACACATGCATAAGTTTCAGCAGGGTGTTATTAAGCACTGCTGGCATGCAGTAAGACTGTTATTCACAGTGAGCTGTAGCAGCGCAGTGCAATATAACACTAATGTGATAAATAAAAAAAATACAGTGTATCTGAAATGTTTTATTCCAAAGAGAGACAGCCACCATCTGAAAAACCAAAGGATGTCCATTGTTTCAAAATGGCTGCGGTGGTGAAAATGAAGCATATTAATCGTTTGTTTTTGGATTTAGCTAGAAAAACAATGAGTTTGTGGACATAATCATAATTATGTAATTACTGAATGATACATCTCGGGCACTTTTTATGTGTTTTTTTTGTTGGCAGGAAGCTTCTTACTCTGATTTCTTCATCAAAGCAGCTGCACTTTTCCTCTTTTTTTGTGTGAGAAAACGGACAACGAAAAAATGAATTTCCTCAAACCTGCAACACATGAAAGAGGATTTTTATCCCCCTCATATTTACCTACTCGATGTCTCCTTCCCTTTTCTCTATGACTGCCTTGTTAGAGCGGGATTGGTTTTAACTGGGAGTTGATGAGGGGTCAGGAGAGATGCGAACAGCCACAATCTTAGCCTGGGGGCAGATTGACTGGTGGCCAGAAAATTTATTCAGAGGGTGCTGTCCCTGCATCTGCCTTACTTTGAAGTTGCTCTCTCAACTCTGGCTTGTCGTACGTGACTGTGTGTTCAGACCCCCCCCCCCTTCACCAAAAGAGACTGCGAAAAAAGCAGAGATGAAGCACTCATGTGTGTCGATACCCATGTATGTGTTTCTCCCTGTGATGTGTGTTCCTATCAGAGTGTGTTGCCGTGTGGTGCTATGTGCACATGCATGAGTGTGTGTGTGCACGTGCACGTGCATGTGTGTGTTCGGGAAAAAAGTGGAAGAGAGAGAAAGCAGTAGAGAGGGAGAGATGCTGCGTGCCAATCCATACTCGCTTTGGAGAATTCAAGGTCATTCTTTCATGTTTTGCCAACCATCGGTCAATCAGTTTCCAATCAAAGTGGTGCTTAATTCAGCAGTAATTCCCATCCCAGCATCACGTTTTTCGCCTCAGTGTTTCAGAGGTGTTAAAGCATTTCCCCCGTCTTCCCTCTGATCTGCTGCAGTGTGTCCAACATGTCTTGCCAGGCCAATCCCGTCCTGTCAAGCTCTCTAATGATACTTGTTAAACTGTGTGGAGGACATATTCGATCACACAATGTGCCGCCGCTTCTTCCATCCATCCCCACTTCAGGAGATTTGGGTCTCGTTTGATTGTCTTTGAAGCGGACCCAAGTCATGTTCTTTTATTAATCCAACAAGCCCTCCAGAACGTCTCCATTCAGTTTTGTAGAGCTGGAATTCCCTGACATAAAGCAAAAAAATGGTCAAAAACTAATATGGAACGATGGTCAAGTCGAGTCAAATTTTCAAGTAAAAGCCAAAGAAAAAAGATGGGCCTTGGGTTTTGCTGTTAACAACGCAGTGTAGGGGTTGCTCTTATGTGGTGAGACTGTCTGTTTTACAGATTGGGGCCAACAGTTGAGAAAGCTTGATCACATTTGAGCTTCAGCTGAACCCAATGGACGAACAGAGATTCCCGGTTAGGGGACCTGTGTGATTTAGGAGGGGAATATGGAATGAAAAGGTCAGATAGGTAAGAGTGAGGAGGAAATAAGTCCTTGCTTGCAAAACATCTCTGCTCATACTACAGACAATTAAGTGAAGACTGACTGACTCCAGTGGACAAGGAGTTACAGTAGTCAAGATAAGAGGTATTAAGACTATTGATAAGTTTTCCAGATTCATGGGATTATGAAATGATTTCACTTTGTTGGTGCTGGCAGGTGAAACTGATTATCAAATTTAAACGCACAGTCAAAAATCACATCAAGGTTATTTGCATACATTTTCAGAAAGGAGGACAGTGTGCCAAGCCTCCCATAGAGAATAATCTCAGTTTTTAGTTCATAAAACATCAAGAAGTTCTGTGATGTCCAATCTTTAATGTCCTGGAAACAGGGGCTGAAATGACTCGGGGCATTTTAGTGAGAAAGACAGCATAAAATAAGGGAGGGGGATGCCATGCCTCCTAATGAGGTGACCCAGTGGAAAAATATTCAGAGAGAAGAGGAGAGGTGCGAGGACGGAGCCCTGGGGGACTCCACAGGTAAACGGTCAAAGTGAAAGACTGCTAACAGACCTTATCAAATGCCAAGCTAAGATCTAAAACTATTAAAATGGCACAGTCACTGTTGCTGAGAGCTAGTGACAAATCATTGTTCACTTTTTAAAGAGCTGATTCATTGCTGCGGTGCTTTCTAAATCCAGACTGAAAGGCTTAAAAAAATTCATTCATGCTTTAAAAGAACTGCAATAAGCAACTTTTTTCTTAGAAGTTTTACATAAAAACAGAAGCTATGAAATTAGCTTTGGTTTCTAAATGAACGACTGAATCCCTGAATGTTTATAAAAAAGAAGGAAAACACCCTGAGGGAAAACAGCAGTGTGTGACAGACGAGATGCTGAGGTCTACAGTAGCAAATATGTTTATTAAAATGACTGAGGAAATGGGGTCACATGGGCATTTTATAACATTATAATGGATGTGTCTTAGTTTGTAAAGCACATTGTTGTTCACCCGCTTTGCAGTGTCCTTAAAGGTTGATGATGGTTCGAGGATCTAAGTATCTGTCACATGTGTTTGTTTTATCCCTGATATCCATGACGCCTATATATATTTTTAAAAATCCTAACAACTTTTTTCCTCATATGAACCCATTATGCAAACATCAAATGTGTACCAGCTTTCTTTCAGACATTACATAAGGATCAACAGATTTAAAAGACTAAATATTTGTCTTTTCAACCAGAGGGCAGGATCCATTGCAAATGAACTTACACAACTTGTTTGCATCACCGCTGTGCCATATTAGCTCACCTCCTCAGTCATCACACTAAGTCTGGATGGGAGTGCCTCATGCAATCATGGATCTCACAAAAATAACCTCATATCCGTTTTAATCCACAGAAAGGTCCCCTTTCCAGAATGGTATGGGCGTATATGGCATTTAAGACTGTGAGGATATGATTAGATGACAGTTTTTACTGGCTAAAGGGTGTAACTGAAACACTAAACGGTGCAGAGAAGGGAAAAGAAAAGAAAAAACAAAGTTTTATTCCTGCCTTTCTCCTTCTCTCTGGTGTTTTGTTGCATTTGTAGTTTCCTTTTCAGAGGGGTTCTGTTTTCAGGGGAGTGCTGGTGTGCAGAAAAAACAATGAAAGAAGATGTTTTACTTTAAAGCAACATTATGTAACTGTTTTACCTGAAAATAAAAGCTCAATTTTGATGATACACCTCAGTAAAGCCTGATTTATGTTTTAAGCAAGTGGCCAACGCCTTTATTAGCACTTAGACTCGCTTGTGTGTCTGTCTCATGCTGGTGGTTGGGTTTCTATGCCACTGTGTTGAGTTTCTTTGTGTAATTCCTAAACAATGGTGACTAAAAGTGAGCAGATTATGTTTGAGTTGGAGCTAAATGTTGAACAAAAGTTACTTTACTGAAATTCCTGCAACCCAGAAAAGAGAGAAGGCGTTTGAGCTGATTGTGTGTGCGACAAGTGAACCAGTTTAGGCAGAAAGAGGTTGAATTTTCTGTGCTTGTCCGGTCACTGAGGGACATGGACTAGGAAATAGGGGTACAGGCTCCTCTGAGCAGTGCTTAACATATTGGCAAAAAGTCATAAGATACAAACTATTACTGTTTTTGATTAAACAGGATCATATTTTATGGAAAAAGGAGCTTTTTTTCTCTGCTGTCCTCTGGATGCTCTTTCCTAACTCTCAGGGGATTGACAGTGTTTCCTGATGGACCAATAGCTTAGCTCAATGCTAAAATATCTGCTAACTGTAACTGCTGTTTGCTAGTTAACTGAGTTAGCTGTGCAGCTTCCTGACTCTTGCTTAGAGCTCAGAGCACCGGGGGTGTGTGTTGGTGTTCACACTGTTGATACAGGAGCTTTGGTCTGATGGGTGGAGGAGGTTTTCAGGCCTGCGGCAGGGGTTTACCCTGTGGGGAAGGCTGCAGAGTTGTGCGGTTAATCGTGATATGCTTGCAGTGGAACAAGGATCAGCAGCCTCTAATGACACACTAACAAAGGTTACGAGAATAAATACGATGTTGATGGAGAAAAAGAAGTACCATGCAAGAAATGACTAAGAAAGAAAGAAAGTCAGTGATGAGAATTTTGCTTGAGACGAGGCTGCAAGACAGATGCCAGGTTTGTTTTCTTGCTATTAGTTGGGTAAGTGGGCTGATATTACCTGACTTGCATTGTTTTTCTGCAACTTCCTCGTTGCATGTTGGTTGTAATGGAAATGTTTTTGACTCACTTCTTTTTGATCATAATGTAATTTAATACCTATTCATGTGTCCTTGTTTATGTGAGTGGTGTAGAATTTCACTAAGAAAACTGCTGTGGTGCCAAATCACAAACCAGTTCCTGCGTGATGTTTCCTCAGTGACGGCGTGCTGACAGAGTTTTGACTGTTTTCATGTCTATACCGTCAAATAAAAACACCAAAATGAGCGAGATCCAAACTGAATCAACACATTTCCGTCCAGAGCTTCAAACAGACTCTAATAAGGTTAAAGAATTAATGTGTAAATGAATAAATGAATGGATGAACGAGTGAATATTGCCTTAGCAAACGCTAATCAAAGCAGCTTGTGCAAAGGAAGCAACATTATAAGACCCGAGAGACATCAAACATGTCCGAGTCCTCCCGTGTGGATTTACATGGTTGCTATGAAGAGCTCACACACGGCTCTTTACTGAAGTACATGTTCATGTTTTTCTGTGTTGCAGAGGATGCTTTTAAGGGGCATTATTTCTGAGAACTTCAAAGCCTGCCAAAAGCACTCTCTTTTTGGAGCGTGCAGCAGCTTGAAAACATACTTATATTTTCCAAATGGACGGGAAGAGGCCCTCACTGGTATTGAGGTGATGCTAATGCAAGGTGGTGTTAGTTTTTTCACTGTAACTCTGTTTACAGCACAAAAACACAGCCTGTGTTAAATACTATTAACCTTTTACGGGCTTGAATTAATGTTACCTTTAATTTCCTGTAATTTTAATTACAAGAAGACAAATACTCTTTATTTTGCTGCGTCTATATGGAAATTTTGTCTTTTACAGTCTAAAGGAAAAAGACAAGAACAGCCAAGCAAACAATGCCAACACGTTCTCATGGAGACTTTTTATTACACACCGTTCTGTGACTGAAATAATCGTCCACGAGGCTCGAATCGGACTCCATCCAGATGCTGCATCTTGGCTTTCAGCTATCGCCTGGTTTTACTGATCTAGTTAACATTATCGCTTGCAAGTTCACAGTCTTCAACCGTCTGTGTTTTCTCAGCTGAGGACACGCTGCGCCGCTCCTCAGAGGATTTGAGATTCTTTCCTGTGATGTAAACCCTGCCCAAGTGAGAGGCTGTTGACTTTATTTAATATGTCCGCCAGGTTTTTTTATGAGCATTACGCAAATGAAATGGTTTGCATTATGCGTGAACCATACATTCCGCGGAGGCATGCATGGCTGCAGACAGCTGGAAGTAACTTGAGCCTCTCGGTCACTTATCAGCCCTGGCATCCCTGCCATTTCCCATAGCCATCTTCAAGCCAGAAGAATCCAGCCATTGTTTTCATCTCTGTGGGCCCTGTGTTAACTCAGCAGTGCCTCGCTGATTGTTGCAGAGATATTAAAGAAAATGGTAGATTTGTCTTTGTCCATATAACCCTGTCTTGTGACATTCAAGCTCTTTGTGTGTGTGTACATGTGTGAGAGTGTGTGAGAGTGTGTGTTTATGTGTGTGTGTGTGTATGTGTGTTGAGGGGTTTCTGATTCAGTTGTAGAGAGCAGCTGCACCTGCCCTGTATGTCAACAACAGGCTCTGGAGCAGACACTCAAGAAGAGAGGTGGCTTTCACACCACTGGCCTCACCGAAGCCGCTTGCTTTCCAAAGACAACAATGACCACGCTGCTCTGCTGCACCACGGAGCTTTCAGGCTCTATAGGCTTGGCGCCTGGTCTGTGTGGCCTCGAGATTATCTCCCGACTGAGCCCTCTACATACAAGCTTATTGGACTTCCTCATGTCCTCTTGTTTTCGTGGCTCTAAAGTTTCCAGGATGCTTTTTTGACTGTCTGTTTTACACATAGAGACAGGATCCCCCGTGGGGGTTGTTAGGAGGTTACAGGGGGGGTAGTAAAGGGGTCAGGGAGAAACTGTCAGTCTATTTCCTTTCTCTGGCCTTGGGAAACTGCACCACAAGTCTTCTGCATATTTTTAGCGTCCTTGCTGGCTTTTGTGTGTGTGTGTATCCACAGGAGATGATAAAGTTATTCCCAGTCCATGAGGACTTTTGTTTTTCACATGGAATTACTTATTATTAGTGTTGTCTTTTTGGTTGATTTTATTTTATTTTTTTCTTTTTACCCTCTGTAGCTATAGAATGACCACGTTCAGCGCGAAGCCAGAATAATGCGCAGGATCTGGAAACCATCATCTTTATGTGTTGGTGTGTAAATCTTTCTTCCACAGAATTACTGCACAACCCTGCGCTGGTGGATGCCTCATACTTTAACGTCTACAGCTGCTAGAGTGTGTATAATCGGGAGGTGGGGTTGCTGTGGAGAAAAATACGTGTTTGTGTTGTATGTCTTTTGTCTTCTACAGTCTATACATTTTAACTTGGGGTTTGAGTGATGAGGTGTCTGAGATCTGTGTTGATTTGGATTCAAATGACATGATAAATGTCAGTTAAATTAGATCTTTTTTACAGGCTGCTTTTTTGGATAACATGCTCTCTAAGCTGTAAGGGACCAGGTACTCTCTTTGAAAGCGAGAATCTTTTTTCACGGTCCTTTGAATGCGGTCATTAATTTCAAGGCTAAAATAGGTGCCGTGTTTGATGTGCTGGCAGTGTACTCGCTACAGAAAACTGCGTCATGCTGATCAGATGCATCCAAAGTCTGAGAACTGAAAAATGGACATGATTGTAGAGGACTGTTTGTGCAACAACACCAAAAAAAAAAAAAAAAAAAGGAAATTCAAGAAATGGCATGAGATGAGTCAGATGATTAAGCAAAGCACAAAAAAAAAAAACACAGCTCCCTTCTCTTCTTTGGCGAACTTTACTCCGAGGTCAGAGCAGGTATTGGGTGATCGCCCGAGAAGTTCAGTTCTCGTAAACCTGCTAAGCAGTCATGCTCATTTACATTCAGACATTATTTACAGAGGATCACCTGAACGGTGCCAGAGCCCAGATAATATTGCTCACAGACATGCTTTACCTGCCACACCACATTTCTTTCTGCATTATCTGCCAATGCATCAACGGCTCTGCAGCACATTCCTCCCTGTGAGAATGACTGGCTGCTCGTGTGTGGTCGTTAAAATAGCTGCTGTGTGTCTGTTAAAAAAAATGCAGCCATTTTTTTTTAAACAACTGTACATGTTTCTCTGTATAGTTTACATCATCTTAAAGCCATCTAGGTTATTCTCAGTGTTTTGTGGTCTGGCAACACTCACTATTTGTGTGTTGTCGTGCGCTTCGACGCGGTGCGAGTGTTTTACAGTGACTTTAGTTATGAAGGGGAAAAAAAAGTGCTACTGTAAAAATATTACATGTAAACAGAAAGCATGTTTGGCCGCATTAAAATTATCTTCTACCAGACCGTTAATCTTGTTTTCTAATTCCACAATACAATTATCACTCTGTGAATGAGAACGTACGTGCCAGTAAAAATAAGTCATTTCTGTTTTGCTTTGGCCCACCTCTCTATAATGCTCGGCTCTGCAGCTGCACCGTGCTGTGGAAAACAAACAGTGCAGTGCAGCTGGGCTCCTCAAGACAGCGAAAGGGGAATTTTAATCCCATTTTTTTTTTCACTTTGGCACCAGTCAGATTTATTTGGTCATAAAGAAAGGAAAAGCACCCCACCATCTGAGAAGGATTGGGAAGTGAGAACGCAAATTATGCCAGAACCCCACTCGCAGACTTAGAAACACAACAGGGCCAGGAAATGAATCCCCAATAGGTCAAAGTGCTCAAAGCACACAGAGGAGTCTAATTAACTCAGATAGTGACACATTACTGGGATACCTGGACAGCCCCGATCAGCATGTCACACTGGGAGGGAGCACCTCAGAGCAGACTAAATACGCTGCAGCAGAGAGTTTTACAGTGATATCATTCACAGTAACAGTTTTATCACCATGAGGCACATAAGCACTACAGCCAAAGGCTAGCCTACACGTGTCTCTCATCCATTCCCTGCAGCGTGGTGTGAAAACAAACTATCCAGAGAGCCTCAAACCATTTCCAGCTGTCACGTCCCCCCGCTTCGGTTTAACTCCTAACCTGATATGACAGGGCAGGACGGGGATGAGGGTCAAGCCCCCGAGGAAAATCCAGCAACATGTAACTCAAACTATGACCATCATCATCATAATTGCCTGTGGTTGAAAAGTGAAGATGGTCATGTGCTGCACCTTTTGTCTCTCACGTTACCTTTAGTTTCATCTCATCTTACATCAGACACTCTTCACATGAATAATAACAAGTTACAGTTGTGAACTGGTGGAAAGTTACAAATACATTTCAGTATTTATAACTTTAAATCCGTTAATTCATGCAGATACTTTACAACCTCTAAGAGGTGAATTTTGTGCTTTTTACTCTATTACAATATTTTGATAGTTTTAGTTATATCAGTCTTTTGTAAATTTTCAGTTTTCATATAAAAACATATGATCAACTTAATGAAATATGCCATATTGATTCACTACTTAACACCATATAATACTTTAAATCAGCAGAATAGTGAGTGCTACTTCTTCTGCAATCCACATATAAGTAAATACAACCGTCACAAGGTCGGTTTATTTACACAAGAGACTTTTTAAAGCTGATATCAAGAATTTGTCAGCAAACAGTTATTTATTTAACAACCAGCAGTTATGGAGCAACACAGGCCACCAAATACAGGTGAGTCTTATATTTACTCTCTTTAAACTC
Source organism: Acanthurus lineatus (assembly GCA_029814665.1). Lineage (NCBI taxonomy): Eukaryota > Metazoa > Chordata > Actinopteri > Acanthuriformes > Acanthuridae > Acanthurus > Acanthurus lineatus. Next base: position 23,870,778 of record JAPZDV010000022.1, read on the forward strand.
TGTTTTTAGTCAGAGTTTATGTTCACCAGCTCGTCACTAACTGCTGAACCACCATTTGGTGCTTGTGTTCAGCTTTTAGGAAGTTTTTTTGGCTAAAAACTGGTGCCTGCTTTGACTGAAAATAAAAAAAAACATTTCTTATGAGAGCTGTGAGGGTGAATGGAAACAGTTTGGTTGCAGCCACTCGGCTCAACAATGAGCTGAAACTCACAATGAAGCTGTGTGAAGTCAAGGAGAGCTGCAGCCTCAGATTATAATTCTTTGTGGGTTCCTTGCATAAGTGAGTCTTTTCACATTGCCACATTCTTGTGTGGCCATTTCTTATTACAAAAATATGGATTATAGCTTCCTTAAAAAATTCAGACACTGCTTACAATGTGCTCTTTTTATACTGTTTGTATTTTTATTTTATTTTTTTTGCCTAAAGCAGAGATTTATAGATTTTTTCTGCCATTGTTTTGTCTTCAATCTCTGCAAATATGTAATAGTTTAGTTTGGAAAAATGTTTAAACAGAATGTGAAAAACTGCAGAAATGTCTGACCATCTTATAAATGTTTGCACTATACATCTGATGTTCCACATGTGATAATATCAACAAAAGTAACAATCACAACAAGAGGAAGGAACTTTCTTAATTCAACATTTTTCATATCAAGGTCAGGAAAAAAAAGAAAAAAATACAGAACCAAATAACAGCGCAGGGATCATAAAACACTGGGGGGATAAAACTTAGTTAAATGGCAGAAGTTGAATAATAAAACCAATTTATATTTAAGAATTTAATTCTTCATATAAAAGAGTGTTTTAAGAGAGTCTGAGGGCTCGATTAACAGCAAAGGTCACTTTTGGTCACAAACCAGAATCTGGAGGAAAAAAAGGAAAAATAGCAGAACAGCATTAATAGATTTCAGCAACATAGGAAGTCAATAATTCTTTCATCTGATAAAATACAAAACAAAAAATGAACTACTGTAGTTTTTGTGGGGCAGACACTAATATAAAGGATCACATCCTCTCAGTAGCTGCGGTGGAGAGCGGTCCGTTCGTATTAGCCAGATAAAATGCAGCTCAACAAGCATCTGGAATAATGTTCAAAGCTCCAGTTAGCTTAGCGCCATAAAAAAGATAAATATGTCCCTGTGAATGTCCAGAGAATAGCATGTCTACTCGTTCCATTCCTCCGGTACACTGAGGCACAGGACGGGCTGCTGGGCCCAAAGCTCTTCAACTCAAGAGCAATGAAAAAAAAATGCTAAAGATCTTCACAGGCAATATGGCATCAACGCTGTCTCAGGGATGCAAAAATTCAATTGGATTTTGTATGCAGTCTCAAAAGGGGTGCACAAAGTTTCCATTATGGCAGCATGGTGTCTCAGTTAAACTATCATAAACGTCTGCTGTTATGAGGCGACATACTTAAACAGGCTGCAAAAACAGCATTTATATGGGTGTTTATGTGCTACGCTGTTTAAAAGACCACTGCTATCTGCTCCATAGTCTCCACCAGTGTTTAAGCTCCCGTCTGTGGTTCAAGTATGACATTTGTGTGGTAAAAAAAAACCAAAAACGTTACAATACAACCACTCCTTTCTTGGCTGTTTTTTTTTTCTTTAATGATGACTTTCCCTCTGTTTGCTGCTAGGATTGAATTTCCCATTTTTGTATGGGAAAGCCTGCGGACCAAGAACGCATGCATGCGAGGAACAGAGCTCTGCACATGAAGGACGAACTAACGGCAATCAGGATGTTCATTAAGAAACAGTCGGACGATTGTGCTGATTCTGTTTCCTGAAACTCTTGATAAAAAAAAGTGGGATTTTGAATGAAAGACTGTCACGACCTGGCTCAAAGCCGTGACAAAAACGAAGAGATGTATGGTTTAAAGTAAAACAAAATGATTTTATTATA
>JAPZDV010000022.1:23872786-23913687 GCA_029814665.1 Acanthurus lineatus
CTAACAAATGAACTAACTAAACCAAAACATAATGCGCCGAGCGATCGCGGGGAAAACGGTGCCGCCGCGCCAGGTAGGTTGAAGAGCAGAGAGCGAGTGAGGGTAATGCCAGCTCTTATTGCACCTGGGGACTGGCCAGGTCCACCCAGGTGTGGCAAGCCCCACCTACGACCTGCAAGACAACAACAAAACGACAAAGGAAAGGGACACAAAACACAACAGCAGGCCCTAGAGGCAGGAGGCCGTCACAAAGACTGTGTGACAAGAGACGTTAAAAAAGGAGCAAATTTAGTGTTTTTGTTTTTCAAGGAGTGTGTGCGTGAAGGGGTGGTGGCGTGGGGCTTTTTTATCATGCCTCCCCTATCCAACCTCTTACCTCCCTTTTTTGGGCCTTTAGGAGCATCCTGTGACCTCCGACCTCTTGGACAATAGAGGCCAGGACGTTTCCCAGTGAGCAGCGATGGAGCCAACAACAGGAACATGAGGGGTGCTCCTGGGAAACAAACTGTTTATTGTGCAGCAGGATGGACAGCCCCCCCTCCCTCAGCACCACCACCACCACCCCCTCGTGTCCCAGTCACTTACTTTCACACACATTCACAGACACTACCTGCACAGCGAAGTCCTGTCAAACAACAGGTGGCAGCTTTCTGAACCAAAAATAATGCTCAAATCTCTCATTTCTTCTAAGAGGAGAGTGTGTGTGTGTGTGTGTGTGTGTGTGTGTGTGTGTGTGTGTGCGCTTGTGTGTGTGCGTGTGTGGATAAGTGTGTGTTCCTCAAAAGTACAAAGAGGATACTTCCCTTTGACGTAAGTCACAAAATATCATCGTTTGCTGTGACTACAAGTATACTTTTTAGACATTTTTTAATAAGTCATCCCTCTTCCTGCATGTCCGAGGATAAGATGTACTTCATGAACATTGTTTCAGCGGTTACTTTTTCCTTCATTTCAGCCCTGGCTCGAGCTGCAGATAATAAGTTTATATTTGGTCAAACTTTCTATTTGATAACAGTACCAAGCGATTTGTTGGTGCTGCCACTGCCTGTCTGTTTCAGAGGAAATCCCTCCTTTGTCTCTCAAGGAAGCTCAGCAAACTGGGAAAACCTGAGATTGTCATCACAGCTTTAAACAGCTGGAACTCATTTGATTACGGAGAGTCACCGCTAAATGTATTAGTCAACACTCTAGACTAGTTATTACCGAGGCTCTGGAGACTACTCATTGCAAGAGCAGGATAGTAAAACAGTTTCCAGAGCTGTCAATCAGCGTGCCAGAACTGTGGTGCAACGCAGAGACACAGAGGGCTCCTGGGATTGCTCTTTAAGTGCTTAACCCCAAAGGATTACTGGTTCTTTATGACTGTATGTGTGGTTTGTGCCTGTGCTCCACATGATGCTCATTTGATAAGGGTGGATCAGAGGGGTTAGACACAGGGACTCGATCTAAGCTCACTCTTTTTTGTTTTCTCTGGAGAGACAATAAATCCTAATCATCAGAGAAAGAATTATAACAAACAAACCGTAAATCACTGTGGAGATAATGAATCCACAAATCATACTCTCTGTTATAATGCAAACAATGTTTAGTTATATTGTTTTAATCTGAATGTGGAAAGTAATGTTTGCATTAGTAGTTTACATAAGTGCAGTTTGGGTCACAGTTTCACACGACTTTTCCATTTTGTGATACTTTTTTCCTTTTATTTTAGTGCATGTCAGAGAAAAATCATCTAGCAAGGATGCTAAATGAACAAAATATGATTGGATTCAAATGTGATGCATTTCTGTTGTTTAAATTACTTTTTAAACAGTAATAAAAACTACTTTGGAATTGACTGTTCTTTAAAAATTAGTTATTGTATTTTTGAAAATGAGACTAAAAATTATTCTTAAGCAAACATGTTTTAATGCAGCTTGTTACTATAAACAGGTTTGGTCTCTAAAAACATTAAAATAAAGTATTATTTTTGAGCTCGGACCCCTGCTTGTAAATAAGACATCCCGTAACCAGCTATGCAATTAGGCCAAAATAAAACCTGCTGAGTTCTCTGCAGCCACAGTTAAAGTACATAATGCCTTTTAATAAGCACATCCCTAAAGCCATAAATGTTTATATGATTGCGTCATTTCAACCTTGTAAGCCAAAAAAAACATGCAGTCACCAGCCTGTTTTAATGACAAGGGGAAGCAGCAAAAAAGCTCTTATGATGGACTTTTAGTTATTGATCCAAATTGTTAAACTCACTAGAAAGCAGGGGGAAAAAGATTTGAGGAATAAATCAAATATTTTCTAGGTCAAAGGCCACCTTAACACTGACAAGCAAAATCAAATCACAGCTAAGGAAATGAGCCATGAAACACTGATTGCTCCATACATAATGACCCTTTTTCCAGTTGCTTAGCTCAAGAATTATTTGATTGTGCAGAGTGCTGACTTCACTGCAAACATGAGCACTGCTTGCACATATTGCCTGAGTGCATAATCAAATCAAGACCATTGATACAAGGAGTGAACAAATATCTCTTAGTATGTTGGAACAATGGATCTTTGTTCCATAAGAGAGCCCTCAGAAAGCTAATACACTGACCGAAGGTAGAACACCTCTGGGGACTGTGAGCCCAGCTTGTGCTCAGCATTAATTGGTTGTGCTTTTATTGGATAATTCAGACATTAACAAGATCCATTTAAGTTAATTTTGAAAATGACGGCGAGCATATGTGCTTTGTCGTGGTAACCATGGGAAAAACGCCACAGAGAGGAGCGTACTTAAGCTCAGGACACAGCTTCGATGTAATTTCCAAATAAGTGGAATGCTTTCAGTTTATACAATAGATCTTCTACTAGTGATGATTCATGTGACCAAAAAAGACGGATCACTAGAGTCTGCTGGGTCTGTGGTTTCAAATTACAGCACTATAGGCTATATTCTCCATGTGAGAGGTCAACTGAACTTCCATCCCCACCCATATCATCCCAGTTCTGACACATTCACACCTTGGCTCATACATCAATTCAGTACTCCAGGCACCAGTCATGTAACTAAAACCTTAACTTCTGGATATAGGTGGGAAATTCCCCGTACAGGTTAGTGATCTGTTGTCTAATAGAAACAAAGACATATTTTGCTTATCTTTTTGAACATTTACAAGGAAGCATCCGTGTTACTTAAGGGCTCACTGGTGTATTTGCCAAGCCCTATAGGTTTAACGGTAGCACGTAAACTAATGTGATTTGAGATTTCAGGGGAAACTACAGTAGGCTGACTGCGGGAGGCTTTGTGAACTGAGGCTGTAAGCCAACAAAGTGTGGGCTTGACTGTGTCTGAAAACCTCATGCTGATAAATGGCCTCTCCAAGTAGACAAACTCAGAACACAAGGCCCCTGCTGCACAAGACCCAAACTGCTACCTCTGCTGCTGGCTGGCTGAATCTGATTACAGGCAAGCCCTGAGGACAGGCAGGTCATTGAGAGCACAGAGATGAGCAAACAATAAGATATTATCTAAAGGAATCTTTAGCTTTCCAAAGGAAAATGGTCCCTCTCAGTGTAACATTGACGATAGGATCCTCAACCTGACACTGAATCAGCCATTTAAGAAGAATGAACACTGCGACCCATTCATACATACTCACTAAAATAATGAGAGCTCTTTTTTCACTCTTGTTGAAGACATATAAAGGGAAGCTCATGAGACTTTGCCAGACAAGGCTGTGCAGAAACCGGAGCATGCAGCTGAGTCAGATGAATATGCCTTTACAATGTTTGGGTATTGAATGAACAATAATATAGTCTTTTTCTTTATTGTTATGTACGTGTACACAATACACGTGTTTAGTGTCATTGTACTGTGCTGCTCCATTGTCATGCACTTTTGCTCCTAAACAAATACAGCTGAAACAAAGCGTAAAATAAATGACTTTATACTGAGCGTGTAACCACCAGTTTGACCAGTGACACTGTAAATGTTGCAAAACGTTTTCCTGTTTAAGCTGAACATAATCTATTGTGGCCATGTCTTTCCTGTGTGTTTTTTTTTGCTGTTTTCAAATAGTGACATCTTGTGGACACCTGGCTTTATTTATTGTACTGAGGACAGTTTATGCTTGAAGTCATATATAGCTCAATTGTTAAGACACTGCCTTCCTATTTCTATTATTAGCTATGTGAACTCAATGATAAAAATGATGAATGTATTGATCAAGAGGAAAAATTAATTACTTTAATACGGCATAATTACAATTTAAAATACATTAAGAGAATATTGATCAAAGGCAATGTATGTCAAAAGCAGCAAACTTATGGGAAAATACTGGTTACCGCTTCCAAAAAATAGTCATCCAACAATTTCTTGGGAGCACATGTGTGGAGTTTTGTTTCATACCATTATAATGTATTAAAATTAAGTTTCGATTTAAAAGTAGGTCACATGCAGTTGCTTTGTAGTGATAATTATTGTTATAAAACGCACCAATAATTAAAAGTGACACTTAATTGAAATTTTAAGCGCACTGTATAAAAACAACGTTTAACAAATTAATTACAACGGAAATGTATCGTAAACTACAACTATGGAAGCGCTAATTGTCATTTCGCGATATCTCAGAATAGTCTCGCGATATTACCGACAACCGATTGCCAGGCACAGAGCGGAGTAGGAATGAGAGGAGACAACAAAATATCTGGGTTGTTCTTTTGCTGAACAAAAATCAAGATTTAACAAACAGTTTATCACATAGCTTGAACTAGAAACCAAAAGCCCAAAGCCTTTTATATGTAAGAAGGAATTTCCTACAGTATACGCAAAGCGAGATTTGAAAGTAAACGGACACAGAAGCCAAATTGTATGTGTGAAGTGCTAACCGTTAGCTGACAGGCTACCTAGCATAGCCATTGATGCAATGGCGTTGAAAAGAATTCAGAAGGTGAGTATGTTTTTTTTTTTCTTTATTGTGCCAATGATACGTGCTAAGTTGACAATATTACCTAACAGTTGAGTACTTTGTGAAGATCATACCGGTGTGTTTTCTTTTCTGCAACTCGACTTAGCTTTGCTTGACTGCTTTTTATGCTCCTTTTTAAAATAATTAACAGACAAAGGCAAGCTAGCCACTGGTGGCCCCCGTTGGTGCATTGCTACAGTATCGTGAGCTATCAATAACCACTTAAATAACGCTGTTATTTTTATAGCTTATCTTTGTATGTGTTTAATATTCGCTTTTTCTTACATGACTCTCAACATTGTGTCAACATCATTAAACGTTTCTAACGTTCACCAACAAGCTAAACAAGTCATTTTCGCAGTGCAGCGCTGCGCTAGAATCAAGCTAACGTCAGTAATATTTGGTTCTCTGGTAAGATTGGTGATCATGTAACTGTACGTGATTTGACTTAAATTTCTTAGCTTGTCAAGTGTCGTTATCCCTGTGTTTGGTCACCATGAGTATAACTGTTGATGTGTTTAGTAGCTGAATGACAGCTGCTTGCTGGTTGCCAAAATTGAACCCTAGTGTCAGTGTTGCCATATATGGAATGGTAAATGGGGCACTGGAGCAGGCCACGGTGTATATTTATATAACAGAATAGATACTCTTCCTTTCAAGAGATGTTAAATAACAGGCTTAATTTCCATTTAGCCATCTGTTGTTTTGTTGTGTGTGCTGAGCAGTATTGGATGAGTGTTCGTTCATAGCATTCATTCATTGTTAATAAATTGATCGGAAATTCTGCGTTTGCCTTGTTTTTTTTCTATTGTTTGTTTCTTTTGAGTTTTGTTACATTTGATACAACATAGATGGACTTGAATAAACTGATTACAAAAGTGTTTTTGAAGACATTTGTCCTGTAATCATCATTTACATGTCAACAGCCCTGGATCATGACTGTACAACAAACATGGCTGCCATTCAACAGTCCATTATAGTAATAATAACATCCAGTGCAAAGTTAAGGGTTTAGCCTGAGTAGGTTAAGGCCATTTTAGACAAAGCCAGGCGCTGTGTAGATGGAATAAGTCTGCAGTGAAGTTTAAAGAGGATTGTCTCTTTTGCAAATCTTAAGTTTTTCTCAATCCCATAGGAGGAGAGTTAAAGGAAGTTTCTAGAAAAATATATATTTCAATCATGATCCACCATTTTTAATAGTGCTTTGCCTAATGCAGAGGCTCAAGCACAACTATGTTTTATTCAATACAAACAGTTCTTTAAAAATACTGCGTAAACATAATTTTAGATATTTATGCTGTCCTTGCAAAGTGCACAGTTGTTACAATAATGTAACTTAACAGTATCAGCTCATTTAGTCATGGTCTTGCCTTTAGGAATTGTCAGACCTGCAGAGGGACCCACCTGCTCAGTGTTCTGCTGGACCAGTCGGAGATGACTGTAAGTAGAAAATTGCTGCATCAATTAATGCCTGAACATTTTTATGTCATTAGATTACAGAGTGTATCAAGGGTTTGCATCCAAATGTTGATACTAAAGACATTATTCATCTTCCTCCCTCCAGTGTTTCATTGGCAGGCAACAATAATGGGTCCGGTAAGTTAAATTTGATCTAATTTGATCTTGGTTTAAAAAAAAAAGGAACAACAACAATTGCTGAAATTGCTGGGAACAAACTTATCTTGTTTCTATTTTGGTTTTCAATAGAGTGACAGCCCATATCAGAGTGGAGTGTTTTTCCTCACCATTCACTTCCCGACAGATTACCCCTTCAAACCACCCAAAGTGAGTGAGGGTCTGACCTTGTGTGACACATAATGACGCTCTTATTTCAACTCATTTGTCATTCATGTATTTTACTGTGGTAAAGATAGTTGCTTCACAGGTTTATTACAACATGCTTCTCCTTTTTTGTCACAGGTTGCATTCACAACGAAAATTTACCACCCTAATATCAACAGCAATGGAAGTATTTGTCTGGACATACTGAGATCACAGTGGTCACCTGCACTTACAGTATCAAAAGGTAAAAGATGGTAAAAGATTTGTTCAAAATAGAGTGTTAACATTTTTATTTGTTATACAAGTTGTGACTATTGCATCAGCATGCACAAGCAAGTGTTAATGATGTTATTACTACACACAGGGTTGGCAAGTCAAATCACTTGGTCCCACGGTGGCAACCTGTCAAAACCTGTCTCTGCATATTAAAAAACAACAAACAAAACAAAAAAAAAACATACACATAAAATTACTCTCCAATTTGACTGCACAAACAGAATCAGAAAGATAATGCAAATATACACCACTTCATGATGATGAAACCTAAATATCAAGTTGTCATTTGTTTAAAAAATATGATACATTTCCTGGTAAAAACACACCCAAGATTCTTGTTTGAACTACTGGGTGTCAAAGTCCAAATAATCTTTCAGTTGTACCCTGACTGGAGTCCAGGGCTCCTGTATGCCTTCAGATGGGGTTTATTGCACTTTCAAAGTGCTGATAAATACTGTATATGTCAGAAAATTGAATTTCTTGCCACATTGCAAAATCCAAAGACCAGTGACGTCGTACAGAACAACAGTCTTGATTCTGGTAGCCTTTCCTTTTTCATTCTGATGTTGCTTTTCATCCTGTTCAGGTAGAGCAGGTTTGTATTACGTGAAAAAGTGATGTTGACACATTCCCTCTACTCGCTCTTTTCAACTTTTTCCAGGCCTGATGTCAGTCTTCAACCTTGAAACTCAAGTCTCAGGAGTTCAGACTGAATGTGATACACCATGTCAAATGACGTCCTTTACATTAAGTGTTCTGTTTACTTGTATAGAGATTTGACAACTCAGAGCAAATGGATTCCAGTATGGAATATGGAATTAATTTCCGAAATACTGCGTAGTTTAGCACTACTTTAAACATAATAATAAATTTATGGTGTAAATAAATCATAGGCAGTAAATGGACTGCATTCATACAGCACTTTGTTAGTTCAGTGACCACTCAAAGTGCTTTCTAACTGCATGTCAGCATTTACCCTTTCAAACACTAATGGAAGGGACTTTTATGCAAAGTGCCAACCTGCTCACCAGACACAAACACACATGCACTATGATGGAATAGCCATCAGGAGCAAATGGGGTTAAGTATCTTGTCTATAGACACTTCGACATGCAGGCTGGAGGAGCAGGGAACTGAACCAGACCTTCCAGTTAGTAAACAGCCTGCACTAACTCCTGTGCCACAGCCTCTGTAAATATTTGATCATTACAATAGTATTCTCAAAACAAGATCAGTTACTTTCTAAGATATGTTGTTGTGATCATTAATAAATTCTTTCTGATTCATTTTTCCACAGTATTATTGTCTATCTGCTCCCTTCTTTGTGATCCAAACCCGGACGACCCGCTGGTACCAGAGATTGCCCATACATACAAGGCTGACAGGGAAAAGTGAGTGTAAAAAACATTAAAGGCATTTATGCTTTCACTCAACTGTGCTTACTGTCGTACGTGTTCATTGTTTTTGAAGATAAAGCTCTTAGTTTGCAAGTTCACCTGATGCCTTTTCCAACCTCGCATGTGTTTTACAGGTACAACAAATTAGCAAGAGATTGGACACAGAAGTATGCAATGTGAGAATGCCAGGGAGATCAAAATACAAATGAGAACAAAGAAACACAATTGATTTGTAACTTGAGGCAAATGAGCAACAGAGGAGAAAAAAAACTAGACAACCGCCCATCTCTTGGAGGAGGAAGCGATACAATGAGGTACAGTGCCACCTGGCTTTCCATGTGCTGAGCTGCTACCATGTGCTGTCCTTCATGACTTGTATGGATCTGCTGAGCAGGACCTGATGGACTCTTGAAGCACTCCCATATGGAATACCGGAAAACTCTTCACAGTCCATGCCGCCACAGTCAGACTTCAAACTGTTACTCCTGCTATTGTGATTATCACTATCATTGTTGCTATTCAAATGCATCATTTTCACTGTCCATGATTCATATCATTGTGCTACTCAGAAGCAAACTATTTGATTTATTTAGGAGATTGGCTCTCCCTTCTTTTCAGAGGTACTGTCTATGTCCCACTGGATGTCTTGTTAATACTGTATTTCCATGTATTTAGTGGCCTTTCTGTGTTATTATTTTCGGTATATGTGCAATTGAGGCAGAATGTTCCCTGTCCAACACAAAATGGTGCGGTGCCATTACCAGCAGCTGATCTGTTGGCACATACTGTCTCTACCCCGAAACAATGTGAAAGACGTAAACAAACATTGGGCTCCATCACCCCACTGCATTTGAAGTATAACAGTATTTAGTGGTTTTTGCAGACACTGGAGAGCTGCTGTTAGGAGCTAGCAGGCCCCCGCCTCACTGTTGTGGGGCTGTGGAGGGTGAATGTCGACTTTCATTTTTCTCACACATGCTGTCATTGCCCTCATATCCTGTATAAGTAACCACACATGGCTGGTGTCCATAGTGCACAAAATACTACTGTTGTTCGACTTGTTGTTGTGTAGCTATGAACAAAGCTACCCTTTGGCCTATAGCTAAGCTGTGTGCCACCTCCTCAGTACAGTTTCTCAGGTATCCAAACAAAATGTCAGCCTTTACATACAGTGACCCATGGTGAGAAAAATGATCATGGCTCGTATCATCAGGCTTTTCAAACAGCAAAAAAATAAATTAAAGATATTATCTAAGTTCAGTGGTTTGTTCACGTGAAAGAAAACACTCTCTGCAGATTGAAGAGGCAAATTGATCAAAGACAGATCAGCACTCCTGAAGTTCTTTATGCATATAGGCCCTGATGTCCTGTGTTGCACAACAATATGCTGTCCCAGAAGTACTGTCATTTTGTCAGAGAGGGGTTTTTTTTTCAATATCCCTCTCCAGCTCTTCTCATCACCATTTATATTTATTTTTGAACCACACTTTGATGTAAACAGCTGTTAAATGACACTGTTGAACATCTCCATGCTACTGCTTTTCTAAAATAAAATGGCCTTAGGTTACAGATGGTGTCACTTATACTCAAAATGGGAGCTTAAACACACTCGACATACTGCAGAACCCAGTCATTTGATCATGTGCATCCTGTTACTTGAGGTGAAGAAATAATAGTAACTTGCCATGACAAATTGATTTGCTTTAAATATCCGTTCATGTAGAGTTCATCAGAATTTCTCTATGTTCATATGCATTAATTAGTGTCTGCGGAAGGTTTGTTTTGTTCTGAGATTAATAATCCACACTGACAGTAAAACGGTTTTATCTGTTGGATACATTTGTGACCTTTTGTAATGTATCTTTGAAAGCTTTAGTTTTAGGCAGTCTTTTTGTTTTTTCTCATTCATGTCACCAGAATTGAACATGATTGTGATGTGTCATAATGTAATATTAGTTTCAATATAATCCATTGTGACTGTTGGATAAAGTAGTTAGGAAATGCTATGATTTTTTTTATCTTGGCTCATAATGTGCTGAAGCTGCCAACATAAAGGGAATTATTTGATGTTATAAAGAGGAAGAAACTTTGCTATTGAGGCATTATTGTGTGGACTCATCCGGAAAGGTCCATAGTAAAGCATGAAAATTTTAGAGGCTTTGATTGTAGAATTAACACCATGGTTTAGGCGCTAAATATAGATTAATCATTGTTAGCTGCTGTAGAGAAAATTGTCAAAACAAGTTGTCCTGATATACAATAAGTATATACTAAAAAGTTTTGAAAATATATCCTCTAAATGCAGTCAGTCTTTTTTGCTGCCAGACCAGAATTGAAAATGACTTGTGTGTAATAGTACTAGTTCAAACTTTGTGTGCTTTGTTGTTTGTTCATCTGGCTATTTATTTATTTGAAAGCTGAGTATCTTCCAGCTGTACGACTGAATGCAGCCTCGATTCATCATGTGAGTGACATTGAATTACTTTGTCCAGTGTGCTCAATAGAGTTTATATAGGCAGCTTGGCATGCTTTTGCACTCTGGAGAACCTTCTCACAGCCATTTGCCAGATATCAGGGATTTCGTTACAATTCATCTGCCTAACACCTCTGACTAAAATTTTAGCCTTAACCCACATTTTGTGTATATATAGAGAGAGAACGTCGTCATAAACTGTAAATTTGCAATCAGGGCTGTTTTTCCCCCAAAATGGGTGATTCATTTCATAAGTAGACATGGAATCCTGCTTGAACAGCATTAATTATTATTATTATTTTGATTAAAAAAATTTCAGCCTGGCTTTTTCTGAATGCAGGACCCCGCCTTCATGCATCTTAAAATTTGAAATATGTGTGCTTGAACTGCCACCATGATCGTCCACAGGTCCTCACATAGCCTACTCAAGATAATTATTGACCGTGTCATAACACATGAATAAAGTTCATCTTGATTAACTGTTGTCTGTGGTCATTTTTCTTGTCCTTACTATGAAGTAATAAGTATCTGTACTATGAGCCTGAACCAGGTGTGCATGAATGGTTTTAAACAGTCATATGTTAGCAGAAATAATGTTCTAAATGATCACATAAAATATTTTAGTATTCTATCATGCACTGTACATTTAAATAAAAAATGAACATGTAAAACAAAAGCATCAGTTACCTGTAGGTAGTGGGTGCGTTTGATTTACTCACACTGTATGCGAGGTTGTAGCGGGGCTTACAACAATCTGTGCACAGAGGGGGTCTTTCATTTTATCCCCCTTTCTTTAAATTTGATTTCGGTGCCTCTTAATGACGTTTAGGAAAATTAATTGCGCTTAATCATTTCTGAGTTTTAAACATTCAAAACGCAGACTAGCTCCGTCCTTCCGGGATGTCGCTGTATAGTATAACCAACGCCGAGGCTGAGCGGTGGAGACTCAGCTAAACTAGCTTCCTGTGTCAGCAGCATCATCGCCACTCCTCCTAATAGGAAGGGCACATCCCGGATAGCTAGCTGGCTAGCTGTACTCACCAAAACGATGGCGGTTAACCTCAGCAAAAATGGCCCTGCATTAACAGCTGCTTTTAAAGAAGTGGTAGATGAAAAATCCGATACCGACTGGTAAGAAGCGGCATTTTAAAACAGTGTTAGCCCCGTGTCGGAGGCATTGTTTTAGCTGTGCTGTTGGCTAGCATTGAGTCAGTCGTGAAGTAAGTTAACGTTAACCTAACGTTAAACTTAACCTGTGAGTTAACGGTACTTTGTTAACCACGACGTGCATTTTAATTATTAAATTAGAGATGAAATAAGTAAAATCTGCTTTGAGCTTGCATGAGAATTACCTATTTTTTCTTTAATTGCCAGTCTGTGCATGAACGCTAAAGATGAGCTAACTGAACAGCTAGTAACATTGTTAATTAGCTAGGTATACTAACAAACATATGCTAACAGGCCAAACACTTTGCCTATGTACTTTGCATATGTTTTTCCAAATCTTAATTTGCGTTTTTTTGTCAGAAAATGAATGTACAAGTCGCTTGCTACCTCGCCCCACTTCCTGATAAGATATCACAAGTTAAATATGACCAATATGTGAAAGTCAAATCTAGGAACTTCCTCTTTGCGTTACCTAACGTTTCAGAAGTGTCTGTGCTTGCCTGTAGATGGAAATGAGACCTGTTGATGAAGTCTTCAGTGTTTAATGATGACCCGAATTAATGAATCCCAAGGAGTTATTGCCCAGGGACTTCCTCTGGCCCCAGATTCAGTCTCTCTCATGAATAATCGTCACTCTTCACTTAGTTTCAGACATTTTTTTTCCTCTAGCCACCGCCCAGTAATATCAAAACTTGCTGTGTGACCAAAACAGCATCACTTTGTCAGAACAAAGAAGTGATCTTTAATCATCTATTTTCATTATGAGTGTAAGTTCCAGTTAGACATCCCTGAAAATGAAGGACAAAATAAAGTTGCCTTACTTGTATTAAATCCTCTGTTAGATCAGAAATAAATGTCTTTATAAAGCTGCTGAACCTGACAGTGATGTTGGGTTCAATTATTTTTATTTTTTTAATTCATTTTCATATAGAGATCTGGAGTAGAGATTTAATTGTTACTGTAATATGTTTGGTGATTATCATGTCATTTACAATCTATGGTGTGACTCGATATCAGTAACACAAGCAGATCTTTAGTTTCTGTGTGAGAACCAAGTGATTATTCATCTGTGTAGTTCTGATCTGAGGCAAATCACTAGGCAGTAAGTGTTTTATGTGTAAATGGCACCCGTTACTTGCAATAAAAACAATAATAAATCTTGTGCACCATTAAATTAGGTCTCTAAAACATTATCAGTCAATCTGCGGATTCCTTTCTTGATATTCATCACACAATTGTTTGAGTATAAAATAAGTTTTATAAAAGTCCATTGTTGTTTCCGAGAACCCAAGAGGATTAAATGAATTTCAACGTCTCGTTTTCTACAACTAAAATCCAAAAACAGGTGATGCTCAGTTTACTGTCATTTACAATAAGGGAGGTCTTAAATTTGCACATTTGGAAAATTTTTGCTTGAAAAAAATGACACAAATGATGATTCACATGTAAAAAATGTTGGTTAACTTTCCGGCAATCAACTAATATTTCCTTCTCTACATTTTATCATGGCTTTATCTCTCACTCATGTCCTGATAGCCAGTAATAAATACTAATTAAGTAATGATTAGGGCTACAAAATGTCTATAAACTGGGTTATTTTCTTGACTCATCTAAACCACTGACCACATATCCTTATCTAGCACAGTTAAAGCCATTCTGGTATGTTCATGTTAGCATTATCCTTTGGTTAAAATGATTATCTTGTGTTTTTTTTACTATTTAGTACCCATGCAAATATTTTTTCCACCTATCTTTAACCTGCTGTTCGACCAAGACAACAAGAAGACAGATTACTGAATGCCTTGAATGTCCAGTGCAGAAGCAAAGTCCTTTTAAAATGCCTCCATGCTAATGAAAATGATGGAGGAACGATAGTGAATTGTGCCTTTCCTGTAGGAAATTGCTAGGGATTTAGTTTCTTAAAGGCTGCTAATCCTTAGATGTATTTATTGGGTATTTAATACAAAGGTAAAGTTTGCTGAGTCTTCACTGGACTTCACACAGCCTGTAAAAGGTACTGACATGGCTGATTTAAAATGGGATTAAAAACCACAGCAATGCAGTGTATTTGCACTACTTAACTTACACTGTGAAATGTATCCTGTTGAAGTAGGGCTTAACAGTGAACGTTGCTTAAAATGAGTTTACAAAACATCCATTGTTTTGTTTGGTGTGAAATGGTGGACATCAACTTCTGGAACAAATGAGTCTCTGTCTGTGTGATCTGTTTAGCCTGTATTTTAATACCCTTAATCTTGTGTTTTTCATAGGGCCTTGTTCACCTACGAGGGAAACAGCAATGATATCCGCCTTGCAGGAAAAGGAGGTGAGTGGATATTGTTTGTTTTTATGATCTCAACACGATATTATCAAATCTGCGCAGGAATTTCATTGTCAGCACGTGGCTGCAGCGCTGGAATATCAGCACAAAAGGATTGTGCGCCTCTGCTTTCTCACCCCATCATTTGTGAAGGGAAAAATGTCTGCAGTTACACAACCAACCACAGTAACCATTTGACTCTACCACAATGTTTATGTATCAGATGGAGGACTGGAGGAGTTGGTTGAGGAATTGAACAGTGGAAAAGTGATGTACGCTTTCTGCCGGGTCCGGGATCCAAACTCTGGTCTGCCGAAATATGTCCTCATCAACTGGGTTTGTGCTACACTGAACTGTTCTCATGTGTTTGTCCCCTTTGTTGTGGCTGTTGTGGAGCCTTTCAAAATAATCCTTTGTGTTTCAGACTGGAGAAGGAGTGAAGGATGCCAGGAAAGGAATATGTGCAAATCATGTCAGCTCCATGGCCAATTTCCTTAAGGTAACACTGCGCTCATTTTTTACTATAGTTTAAATACATATTTAAATTTCTTTAACCGTCTCGGAAATCTTGCAGAGGAGGTTTTTTGTATTTTAAATAGCATGTTAATGTTTGCTCTGAGCAGGACTTAAAATAGAATACAGCATTTTTCAGGCATTGTTGCAATAATGGAGGAGCTTTGCTGGATTTGAGTCTGTATCATTCATATCATACCATCGCACAGAGCAAACTGCTGGGTTGTGCATGCACCAACAAACTTTTAGGTTGTTCACCACTTGTCTGAACTTTAAAATGAACTTCTCTCTCAGGGTGCCCATGTCACAATAAACGCCAGAGCGGAGGAGGACGTGGAACCCGAAGCAATCATGCAAAAGGTGGCCAAAGCCTCAGGAGCGAACTACAGTTTCCACAAAGAAGCTTCCAGCCGCTTCCAGGACAGCGGTCCTCAGGGTCCTGTGGTATGCAGCGCATGCAGTTCCTCCTCTGTGCCCTCCTGTTTGTTTGTGTTTCATGATAGAAGGATAAGCAGGGGGCAGCTAGGATCTTAAATGTCAAAACGTGGATACATTTAAAATGTTTGTATGCTTTTTCCTCTTTGTTATGGTCTTCCATCTACACACACACTTTTCCTCCAATGAAAACAGTTTTTTAAACAAACTCACCAAAATGGAGAAAATGGAAAAATGCTGACCTACGAGAGCAACTTTTTAATTATCACTTGTGCTCTTTTCATAAGAGAAAGAAACCAGTGGGTTCATATCTGATAGTTAGTTGTTCAAGAATCAAAAAACTTGCCCTGTGTGATCAGGCACCTTATGTGTTAATCTATATGGTTGTGTTGATACATGAAAAAGCTAAGAAAAGGTTTTAATTTAGCGGCGATGAGATGGATTAGGATTAAGCAAATATCAAATGATTCTGGCAGTTAAATCCCACAGTTTTTTTTTTATTATGTAAAATGTTTTCACACCTTCATGAAATATTCTTCTCTTCATGAAGGGCTCGGTGTACCAGAAGACCAACGCTATGTCGGAAATCAGAAAGACCAACAAAGACACCTTCTGGGCTCAGGCAGAGGTAACCCAAACCCTAAACTTTACAGACTCACTGATGCTGACTGAAGTATAAGCTACTCTTTGAAAACTTTTAAATTTTTATGTAAAGTGTTGCTTTAATTACTGACTTATTGATACAGGAAGAACTTCCACAATATTGCAGGAATTAACACCTTTGAAAAATTTAACAAATGTTTTATTAACTTTCAAAGTCTTCTATAAAACAAAAGGCTGTTTTTGTCCCTCGCAAATGTAACAGCGGTTAGCAAGAGCATCATAACTACAACTGTACCAAACCTATTTCTTTTTTTAATTTTTTACATTCAGGCTTCTATTTAGGTTTTAGAGTGAAGCTTTGAATGTCTGTAGCCATATGTATTTACATCGTCGCCATAAATTAAGCAAAGTCTTGTAACTTGCATGAGCCACAATACTGTACTTCAGCTGTAAGCCAGGAAGCAACCTGCGTAGAGGTGGTTTGTTTATTTTCAGTTCAGCCTCTTTTTGAACTCACCAGTATCTTGTTCTATCTATTATTTCCTTGTGGCCTCTGTCTCTGCACATTTCCCCTCCTGTACAGTACAGTTACAGTACAGCTCAGCCTCAGCGCCTCACTGCTGCAGACAGGTTAGAGTGAAGAGATAAATCTACTTTTTTAATCCCAAAGGTTAAAATGATAAACTCATAGTTCTCGTTCCACCATTAAACTGCTCTGGATCGGAGCAGAGTCCTGTGTGACTCTGGGTGTTTATTCCTCCAAAACTTTTGTTGTGTCCACAGTTTTCTTCTTTCTCCAGAGCTTCCTGGCTCTCAGCAGCTTTCTGTCCAAGTCTTTCAACACAAAACTCTGCAAAACCTCATCTGTCATTCAGATGTTAATTTAAAATTCGGATGGGCTTTGAACTATTTGGTTCTGCACTGGTTTTAACTTTTTTCTTGCAGTTTTGGACCATCACCATACCTGTCACAGATACACCCAGAAAGTGGTTTTCATTGCTGTGTAATTTTTTGATGTGAAATCTAAGCTTTTTAATGTCCAATATCTGCAAAATAAACCCACCAGCGCTGCCTTTGCTGGTCTGTTTGGCTTTTAGAAAGAAGAGGAGAAACGTCGCCAGGAGGAGCGACGCAAGGCAGAGGAGGAGCGCCAGCAGCTGGAGAAAGACAGGAAAGACAGAGAGGCCAAGGAGGCAATGCAGAGGGACAAAAGGGACAAGGAGAGGGCCAGTCAAATCGACCAGCAAAAGTAGGTAGCAACTGAAGGAAATACACACTGGTTAAGACCGGGTTGCAGGAGCACCTGTCAAAGGGTTCAAGTTACATTTCCTTTGTCTTCTAAACAGTCGTTTGTTTGATAGGAAGTACCAGCAGCAGCTGGAAGCTGAGAGCAGAGAGCAGGAAAAACAACGCTGGGTGAGTGTCTCAATGTCTCAATGTCTGATCATCTGACAGCATTAAAACTTTGAGTCAGTGGGTTTTAACTTTGACATTAACATATTGTACAAAACAGATGATTAAATGACGTAACTGTGCAAAATTTACTTAATACATTGGATGTTACCTACTTTTCTGTGATCATATTGATAGTTAAATAGATTTAGGTAGTGTACATCTCGTAAACACTTAAAACTTGCAAGTTAGTAAATGATGGCATCGCCCACATTGATATCAACACCATCAGGAGGAGAAGGAGAAGAGCCAGGCAGCCCAGATGAAAGCTGTCAAGAGAGGTGAATCTGTGGAAAAGGCCAACGTGAGTTCCCCTTCCGGAAAGTGCTCGGTTCGGGCCAAACTAAATTTCCTTTTTCTTGCCTTTCTCACAATAAGTGTTTGTTTCACTTTGAAGCTCAGCCTGAAATCTCCCAGTCTTTACCTCTTGATCTTTCTTCTCTGTGATCTTTACACAAATCAGACATCTGTCTGGTCTCCAGTTCTTTCAGCTACACTTGCCTCTTCTTTATCAGAAACCCCTGGCTGTCTAATGCTTATTGTTTAAGGGTTAATTATAAAGATTCTTAATTTTAATTGTTTTGTTTTCAAGGTAGGAATATACTTGAATAGGTTTCTACTCCTCGAAATCTGCTCTTTTATTTAGAATTTAACAATTCTAATATTTGATATGCTATGATCCCCTCATTGTACTTGTGAATTGTGTTAATTAATCATGATCAACACATAGAGTTAAAGGTAACACACTCAGTGATAATAAGCATTTATCTTTCATATAAAAGAACTTCTGTAAACTGTATTAATCAGAATTGCATCTGTAGCAACAATTTAGCTGTGACGATGGTTTAGGTACACTGAAAGTGCTTTAAGGGCTTAAATTAAAAAAGCTTTTGTTCTGTATTCTTTGTTTTCTTGTCTCTAGGAGGCGGCTTCTCTCATCTCTCAGCGAGCTGTAAACCCCAGAGAGATGTTCAAACAGAGAGAGAGGGGAATAACTCCCAGCGACTCAGATGCTCCCTCTGCCAGCCCTGCAAGCCCTCAGCCAGGTATCGACCCTTCACTGCATTCACTGTGACCTCTGTCTGCTTTAAATATCACACTGCCCTCCCTGCGTTACTGCAGAGCTCTCTTAGCCTCTCTGTCAGGTAGCGGTAGGTACAAGCTGATAAACACAGAAGATTGTGTCCAAACGCTTTCTTTTTCAGAGCTTGAACTGTCCATCAGACTGTCTACTGGTCTCATAGTCGTCATACTTTAACACTGTGTCTCCATCATGGTGTCCTCTCTTCTTCTGCTCAACCTGTCTGCACTTTATTTTCTCTCTCGTCCATTTTTTTATCGGCATGTTTTGGGGGTTCCATGTGTCTCCGTTCAGGGCGTCTGCAAAGCCCTTTTCTGTCTAAGCCAGTGTATGAAAGTGAGCGACCCAGCTCACCTCAACGCCAAGCTTCTCCTGTGCCAGCAGGCTCCGCCTCTCCTGTCCGTGCCACAGGTGTGAGCTTACACACACACACACACACACACAAACACACACACTCACACACACTCACACAAAGACATGCACAAAAAAAAAGCTGACACCAAATATTGGGTGACGGTCTCACACTCAGCTAAAAAGCTGTTTGCTTCATTTCTCATTGTTTCAGTGTCATTATCGTCATCTCTCTTGTAACGATGCATTTCATCATGAGTCATGCTTCCATTCAGTGTGCTTTCTGTTTCCTAAGAAGCTCCCAGCTTATTGTTCGGTTCCCTCCAAACGTGAAATGTGCCAAGAATTCCATTATGTCTGCTGGTGGTTTTCAGCCTGTGTGGACTTGTGAACGTGTTCCTGTGTATACGTGTGCGTGTCTGTGCTTGTGTTTTGGGTGATAAGAGCCTGATGTGGATGATGGACAGTCCAGGTGTGAGTATGAACAACAGCATGAGGAGGAGGAGGAGGAGGAGACCCCCCAGGAGCCGCTGAAAGGTGGGGCCCATTTCATTCAACACCCGGCCTCAAGGGTTAACCCCCTTATACATCTGCTTCCCAACCCTCTCATCTGCTTAAAGAACCGCTGCTGTAGTTTGTTATCAGCACATATTATTCCCTCCAGCCAAACGCTGCTGCCAGGATCAGATGCTGCCACCTGCTGGTTGGTAGACAGACAGACCAGTCATACTGATGGTAATCTCTCTTTTCAGAGGAAGCACCAGCTGCCAACTCTTACGTGCAAGAGTCTTCTTATGAGGAGCCTGCTCAGGTAGTTGTTTACTAAACTTCAGCAGGAAATATTGTGACTGTTTTCCTTTATTGTTTGAATAATCCTGGAAAACTACTCAACCTGTTTCCATTCCCAGGTGGAGGAGAGGAATTCCTATGAAGGAGCTGCTGAGGAGACATCAGACAGAGGCATTTGTGCCAGAGCCTTATATGACTACCAGGCTGGTAAGTTTTCATCTTCATCACTACACGTTAAGTCCCGGGTTCATAGTGAGTCAAATAACTGGAATGATCAATGATGAGCAACTTAACTTTGCGCTTCTGGAAAATAAATTCAAACCCAAAGTCACAAACAAATAAGGTGAATTTTCTCAGCGCTGCATGATCACAGCAAAAAGTCACAGTAATAAAACTAATCAATATTGTTTTATAATATTGATATCCTGAATATTTAACAGGATTACTCATTGCAGTGTGTTTACTGAGCTTCAGTTAATAGGGATGGATTTCCCTTTAAAGTATAATTAAACTAAAAAAACAAAAAAATTCAAAGTTTCATAATAATGCTTATAACAATTTAATATGTAATATGATACATATAAAAATGTATTTTATATTATTTGTACTATAATGTTGTTTTTATCAAGTATGCATTGTAAAAAAAAAAAAGGCTGTGATTCTTGTGTTTTTTGGCAAATCCACTGATACCGTAACAGCACGTATAGATGTGCATCCGAATCCAAGCTGCACCTGAACTGATCACAGTGAGCTGAACAAGCGACAGCCTCGCTGATGGTTTGTTTAAACTTGAAGGGAAGAGTGATAGTGCATCACTGTTAAGAAAAAAGTTTGCTGGATTTCAAACAGGGAAAAACAAGAGCAGAGCATCACTTTGACACAGCACACAGCACAATAATCACTGAATTATTTTGTTTTCTCAATCATTGGAAACCAAAATTGTAACTTAAGATGAAATTGACTTATCTCGTAGACCAGCATTCAGTGTTATTTTACTGTTTGAGTGATGTAATTGTTTGTTTTTTAAGTGTTTGCAGACAAGAAATTATGATCTAATAAAGTAAATAATAAAAAATAAAAAATGCACATCATACTTTACCATTTCTGATGTTCATGAATCATCTCCTCTCCTCAGCTGACGACACAGAGATCTCATTCGATCCCGACGAGATCATCACCGGGATCGAGATGATCGACGAGGGCTGGTGGCGAGGCTACGGCCCGGACGGCCATTTTGGAATGTTCCCAGCCAATTACGTGGAGCTCATTTAGGCCGGCGCACCTCCCTCCCAACCTCCACCCGAGATGATCAACCCTGGCAGAGAAGCTCTGCCGTAAAACACCACACACCAAAGTCAGCCCTCGCTCACATGAGAGCTGATCAGGCTGGACCGGAGCAAACGATCCTCCACGTGACGGACCAGTGAGCGAATGGTAACCGCGGGCCAGAAGCTTTCAAACTCTCCCATTGTCAAGAAAATTATTCCATTTAATTGTTGATGTTGTAAGCAAATGATGACACGGTTTAGGAATTTGTGAAGACCAACTTAAAAAAAAACCTCTCACCTCACCCCCAAAGTGCGACATATCTTTTCCTGTAAATGTGATGCAGTAAGAATTCAGCCTTTGTTTAGTCTTAAATCCAATTGTGAGCATTAATAGCACTTCTCGTTAGCATTCCTTACAAAGTGACTTCAGTTCTATTTCAGGTATATATATATTTTTTTGTCATTTGTAGCAAATGCTCCTGCACATTTCAGGAAAAAAAAAAACAAAAACAAAGATGGTGGTACCGGCTACAGTATAATCTTAAGCCTTGTTTTTGCCTTTCCTTACCGGCAGACTGAATTTTCCTCTTTTTTTATTGTTGTTTTTTTATTTTTTATTATCAAGTGATTGAACTTACATCCTGTGTGAATTTCAAACCATGTCATAGTGCTGATCTGACTGTGGCTGAAGTGAATATTTCCTTAAAAAAAAAAAAGGTGTTTGCTGTGCTCTGGGTGGTGAGGAACGCATCAACGGTTAAGTTCCCTTTAACTGTGAGTGTATAACAGTTTTCATTTCAAGTTCTTCGTCAACTGAACCACAATTTTTTCAACATATTTAACTCCTTTTTTTGTTTGTTTTTTTCTTTTTCTTTTGGATCTCGCTGGTCTGAGGTTGATTTTGAGTGCACGACAGATCTCTAATAACTAACGTGTGATATTATGGTGCCATAATGAGGGGAAGTGAATGCAGTGATAGGTGACATTTCATTTGACATTTCAACAGTTTGACGGCAGAATTCAACCGTTTTTATGATGGAACAAAATTCTTTCTCTTTTTTTTTTTTTTATAAAGGCTTTTAGGTCAGTCGACAAAAACATTTTAAAAAAATGAAACAATGGTGAATAGAAAAAAGGGCATCATGTATCCACTGCATTGTTCATGTTTGTTTTTCCAGAGTCTATTGTAATGCACAGACATTCTTCATAATAAAATAAAGAATCAAACTGTGTTGTCGCGTCACTTCTCTCAAATAGGCCGAGTGTAGCTTAAGCTGCATGCATTTTAGAAAACTTTGAAATATCATAGAAACCCTACAGGGATTTTCAGAGGTCTAACAGGAACTCAAACGTATACGCAGGCCCAGTGAGAGCTGTACAATCAGTTTCCTGGAATGAGGCGACAGCTGGGGAATTCACCGCTAATGCATAGGTTTCATTTTCACACGAAAAATCTGATTTTACTGCTCCCACATCCTTCAGTTAAGTCTTTGTTCGGGTAAATTACAAATAATGCGCCCAGCAAACTTAAATTTATTACATGTTTATTGGATGAAAACCTGCAAATAAGCTGCGATTTTAATGTTTTTACAAGTTTTAGATTCGTATATTCACCTTTTAAGGCACATATTCGGTTATGTTTATTTTCCGCTGTGGTTTTGAAAACTTTTTTTTTTATTAATTCTGCAAATCATACTTTTCTAGTGAACTTTGCTCAAGAGACACAACTTTTGCATTTTAGGTCTTCAGTGGTGTTTTATTTTAATGTCCTCTTGCAAAAATAAAAATGTCACAACATCGGTTAAAACAGTGCATTTTGTAACTCCGGTCCCACGAAATATTTACCACATACACACTCTCATCCTGCATCAAATGTAAATCACTATCATATGAAACTGGATTTAAATGCAATTTAATATTTGCTTGTCACTAAATGAATCAAACCGTCATGTAGACTTTTCCAGATAACCCAGTTTCAGGAAAAATTCCTCTCACGCCCACAACATCTAGAAACTCCTACAGTTAAATTACACATCGGTATAAATCAGTTTTACACCTCTGACTTTAACAACTGCAGATAAACTTTTGTAAGTTTGCACATCTTTTCAACTTATTTCACATATAAAAAAACTTAATGTGTGCTGCACATGACTGGAATCTGGTGTGCCAGTTACATGTTTTGAATCTTGTTCCCAGGGACTGTGACTCACTTCAGATTGGAAATCTTTTCTGACTTGGATTCATAATATTTTTCTCCACGCGTTCTCATTTACATTGTTCTGCCCTCACCTCAACCTCGTAGGTTTATGTCAGTGAAAGTCTGAGATGAATAGCTGGGGATTTTCTCTGTCTTACAACACAAGTTTTTGCTCATCGTCTCCACGTTTGTTGTCGACTGCAGGAGATAGAAGATTTCTGCAAAAAACACACAGTCACAAATAAGTGGAATTAAAATATTGAGCCTGATGTGTGACATAAACTGTGAATAAGAAGCTCGAATCTCATGACAAACCTGATTTCTGCAGGTGTTTTTTCACTCTCGACTCTTTACTGTAAGTCTCACTATCTGAATCAAATGTCTAACTTCTCTGTGAGATAATCACAGATACCAAGGTCTCATTTAATCTACATATCTGCCTAAAGATCTAACGTCTTTCTAATTCATGTGAGAGGTGTGTGAACATCACGAGTTTTTTGCAGAAACTCTTGTTGATTAGCTCAACCATCACATTTTATTCAAAAAGAAAAACAAAGACTTGTTTTTTTTTTATCTATCAGACCAAAAAAAAAATCCCTCTTAAGATTTAGACATGTGAAATGTTAATCATTTTGAAATGTCACGCTCTATCCGCAACAGATGGAGGAATAGGGCATCCCCCTTTTTCAGAAGATCAAAAACATGCGGAGGAAATGTGGATAGTGTCGGGTGCAGCTTCATCACTCGGCAATGTTTTTATCACGAGATTTTTCTGATTTTTTTACCAAATGTCGGCCGGTCAAAGAAAAAATTCAGCAAGTTTTAAATCTGACCTTTTGATAAACTGTTGGAAAGTGCTTGAAATAAAAAAAAGTGCCTCCCAAGGTCCCTGCCAAGACAACTCCCTCTGACTCATTACTGGCACCAGAGAAACAGATCACCGTTTTTTTACTCATTTCTAGTGGAAAAAAAAAAATCTGCTTCTGCATTGTCCTGGTATTTTTTTTTTTTTGTTACCAACTGATGGCCAGCAGAAACCATTTTAAAGAAGTAGTGATTCACTTCTTCCTCAAAACGTTAATGTCTTCTATCCCTGCTGATGCCAGCGAGCCTCAAAACTTTCATTTACCAGCATCGCAACATCAGGAACAAAGTTCAGTTTAAAGCACTTTTTTTTTTTACACACTTAAGATGCAGTTTCAGCTGTTAATCTGCCCCACTTCTGTCTTTTTGCAGTGTCCACAGCAGTAGCTTTATTTACAACCTCACATCTGGGTCAAGCGTTCAATGATATGAATTTAGACCACATGAAGCAACGTTATATAGGTTAAACACTTTATCGTAACTTACTACAACCACGGTCATACAGTCACACAAAATTTCCCTCTTTAGTTTCCTTTTACCTTAGCATTTCAGATTTATTTATAATAAATCAAGGAAGATGCTTTTAAAATGCTAATTTAAGTTATAATTCTTAAAAGGATGTTTTCTGACAGCCAGAAATGTCTCCATCTTTCCACAAATATTATTAATATGTAATAATAAGGTCAGGGTTAATAACTATATATTTATAGCCAGCGAAGTGTCGTAATGCCATAAAACACTAGAATATGCCTTTGTAAACGAAACAGAAATGTTTAATCCGGTCTATTGTGTCATTGATGCTTCATTGAACACTGAAGTACATTCAGGGCAAGCGATACATTTAAATACTTAAATTATGTAAAAATAACACCATCTGATCGGAAATGTTCTGCCTATATTTAGACACATTTAAAGCTTTATTTGGGCATTGCTTGAATTTTCTTTCAATTCCTCAAACTCAGCAGTTTTGGTGAATTTGAGTCGAGTTTTAACATTAAAGGTGACGGGACTTTACTAATCCCTGTTTCCATGTAACTACAAACTGAAATACATATTGGTTTTATTAGTCATCAATTAAATATATTTTCTCACACATTGTGTTGATAAATACAAAAGCAATGATGTCATTTCAGTTTCATCCTCTGAGGACACTGTTAACTGATGATATTTATATAATTAATAATAATCAAAATTAATGTTTCTCAAGTTTATTTTCTGGAAATAAATGAAAATGAGCAAACAGGATGAGTAACTGTGGGAAAAGTACCCAACCTTTGATTCCCACTCTAACCTTTAAAACACAGCTGTTGTGTTTTTTTGCCGAAACCCAGAAGATGACACAGAGAGAAAAACAAAACTCAGTTTCCCAGACTCATTTGCTGCAGAGCGAACAGTCGGCCAATGAAACTGCTCTGCGGAGACAACTTCCTGTTTCGTGATGTGAGGCTGAAGAGGGCGCCGCATGGATCAGTGTCACAAAACACTGTCAAGCCAGAGATCTGAAGACATCTTCGAGAAATGGGTGAGAATCACTTTTGTCTTTATTTAAGTCAGATTCTGTTCAAATTTGCTTTTTTGCCGTTTTCACTTTAAAAAAGTTTGAAACTGTGTAAGTCTTCAGCTTTGAAATTTGAAGGATATAAACACTTTAGGACCTTTTGTGAAGAATGTTTATAAAACTCTTAAGTATAAAAGTTTTGCAAAAGTATGTCTAAATTATTGTACATTAAATTAATTTGTGAAAGAAGTGAACCATTTTGATATACAGCAACAAAAGTAATAATAATGCTGTAGTATTTATTCTTTAAATCTATCTTAAATCAATCCCCAAATTGATCTACAGCAATATTTTGACAGAGATCAATATCAGATTTTTTTAAATAGCACATTGCTGAAGCTTATAAATTAAAAAAAAGCCCATAAAAAAGTTACTGCATGTTCAAAGTGCTTGAAAATTACAGAGTACATCAAAAATATGTCTTCAGTGCATGAAATGGAGAAGTTGGTGGCTACTGAAAGCAGAATTAAAGGTTCAAGCCGCAGCACAGGAAACAAGTGATCTCAAAAGAGAAGCAAATTGGTTTTGCACACAAATGATATCAGTGTGGGTGGAGGGCTACGAGGTTTGTGAAGGATGACATTTCATTCTCAGAATTACATCTCATTACCAGAGCTCGTGAATGTCAATATTCACACTTCATTTTCCTCATTAAATGCAAATTTGAGTAAGAAAAGAAGAAAAATACACCCGACAGAAGCCGTGAAACCTGAGAATAAAATGCGGAGTAGCCTGTTTCTTGATATCTCATATTGCCAGAAGTGATATTATTTGTAATGCTTAATCATCATACTTACATAAAGACAGGAGGAAACGACCAGTTGTGCTTTATACACAACATATTGCTTAAAACATCTTTTTGTTACCAAATACTGTAATTTACGTGTTACAATATCAGACACGACAGCATACAAGCGGTTTTGTTCATGAGCAGGAAGTGGTTTTGCAACTTGTGGTTTTATATCACACTCGGCTGACAATATGTTCTACAGATTTCTATTTTTTGGTGCTGGTCGATCATCTGACCATTAAGCAAATTAACAAAAACATCTTAATTCCCAGCAGCGATGACGAAAAAGTTGAAACACTTTGCTTACGACAGATGTGTATTTGCACTCGGTTCATTGACTCCTTTGTAGAGTACAAAAAAAAAAAAAAAAAAGGTAAATGTTTGTGTCTCCCGTCCATGTTTGAAGCTCAAGAGGACCAGAGCGAGACGTCACAACCGACCACAGCCAGTGACGAGGAGAAGGGGACAGACAACCAGGTAACGCACCAACCAGCCTCGAGCTCATCACAAGTGTCGGTTGGCCTTCTCGCTGCGCTCTGGGCAATTTCCCTCACTTACAGTTAATCAGTGACTACAGACATGACTACTCTGTGTGAGTTATGCTTTGTGTTTTCATTTCCCTTTTTTGGTGAATTTGAGATAGTTGCCAATTTCTGAAATGCTGATCGTGTGCAGTACAGTTGTTTCATCTTGACGCCCCGAAATGAGTAACAAGGAATAACGGATTCTGCGTTTTGTATTAAAGAGGTCTGCGAAACGCACGCACATCTCCCTCCGTCACAGGCACCGCAATATATATTTCATTGCACATACAGAAACTGCAGGAGGTCCTCAAAGCCACTGTTCTGGTAACTGAAATGAGAGGTACAATATGAGAAACACAAATTAGCTCATCAAATTTCCAAAAGACGATGTTAGTTGAAAGCCTGGTGGTTTCTGTGGTGACTTCTGGCCTTGCTGATTGCATCAATCCAGCACGCCGCTGACAATCATTGTGAGAGTCACATATCAACACATTGACATCAACATCACCCACACGGTTTTCCAAAAAATTTCATCTAGTGGAAATCAACCGATGTTTCACAATGATATTCGCCCTGCGGTGTAGAGTGAGCTCTGCAGAAAAAAAAAAGAGAAAAAAAGGGGCTACAGTGTGTGGCTTCGCGTGCAGACGTTTCCTGTAGGCAACTATTGATGCATGAACCTGAAAGTTTTGTGAATCACATCTGAAAACAATAACTGAAAGTTAAGAGGGCCATTCGTGAATACCGGTGAATTTTTGTGTCTTTGTGTGTGTGTGTGTGTGTGTGTGAATGTGTGTGTGTACATGCAAGATCCCAAGAATCATTTGTCGGTTTTCTCACAGTTTTAGATGCAGATGTGCAAGTTACACACGGCTCTGGAAAATACTGACAGCGGCTTTGTGAGGTTTTGTGGTTTTGCAGTTTTATTTTGACATTTAAAGATATTAATACACACATAATATCTGCAGTGGGAGAAGCAGGTAACGCAGAATAACAGTGGAAAGTCAGAGCTGTTGGCTGGGAACGGCGGTGTGGAGCTGCTGAACTGTGACTCAGTCAAGGCTATCTTGGTTAGAGGCCTGCACCTTCACTATTACTCACTCTAGAGGCCTACTTCTCGGAACCAGGAACCACATAGAGGAACTTGATTCAATATGAAACCAACTCGAGCCATTTTGTCGTACATTGACTGCCTCAGAAATAAATCAGCTTCAGTGTGAGGTGATTCAAAGTAAAATATTGACGGTGGCCTCAGAGAGGTGTCCTCTGTCATCGAAATCTATCAAAATTCATCAACACAGAGCCAATGTGAGAACAGATATTTAAATGCGTGGCGTAAAATACCGTAATCTATGATTCCACTGCAGGACAGAAGTGAGTGTATCAGCCACACACACGCACACACACACGTACACAGCAGGAACAATATCACAGAAACTGCATCGCCTTTGTTAACAGTTTCTCTTTTAAAGTCTTCCCTGTTTTAAAAGTCTTTTCTTGAAGTTCTTCCAACTGATGAATTCAATTCTGCATGCCTTCACTGTTTCATTTCTCCTTTCTCGAAAACCACAAACAGTGACATTGTCAATTTCTTGTACTGGAGTTCTGGGTAGCCTCACCCTGGAAACACCTTATTTCTCGGTATCTTTAAAAATCCTCTTCCAGGCTGTCGACACCGGTTGTGCAAAATTACAGAAAACAATTCATCCAGTTAGAAATAAGCTGATGTTAAGCAGAAATATCTTTATTTAAAAAGTCTGGCTTTCATCCCTGGACAATAGTGTGTATATGTGTTTGCTACACTTTGAGTAAAAATACCCTCTTTGGGTATTTGTTTGTTTTGCAAAGTGACATTTATGATACCAGTGACAGACATCTCTAGACCAAAAACCCCACAAGTCTACTGCTTTCTCTCCAGACAGGATGTGTAGCGGTTATCTATTGAAAGTAGCGGTAAAACCCTACCCTCGGATTTTGATGTTTCATTTCAATATTTGCATCCCATGAGATGAGTCTTCAAGTCGTTTTTTCCCATCTGCGATAATACCGTCAACTGTAAAACAGGTTTCTATATCAGTGCAGTGGACCCTGTTGCGTTTTCAGGAGCTGCTTGATTTTGATGCAAAACACACACACACAGTTCTCATTTTCTCTAATGCATCTGTTGTTTCTTAATGCCAGGCTTCTACCTCAGTCATTGAGATCACCGACTCTATGACTGAATGTGAAGACGAAGCGAGGCCCAGCTTAGGGCAGATGGAGGACAAGGGGTTCGTGTCAAGTCTGCACTCCTTTATGAAGGACAGAGGTACACCCATAGAAAGGATCCCACATCTGGGCTTCAAGCAGAGTGAGTTCATCACCGCTGCAGTTAAATCAACATAATTTTAGAATGAAATTCGAATCAAAATAATAAAGTTTTTTATGTGTTTTTTTTTCTCCAATCCCAGTCAATCTTTGGAGAATCTACAAAGCTGTGGAGAAACTCGGAGGCTATGATTCAGTAAGTCCAAGTTCTCTATTCAACAGCTGCTTTTAGTGATTTGACTGGTGCAAAAAAGTCTCAAAGTCTGCAGGTTTTTTACGTGGAAAAATGAGCTGTAGGTCAGGTGCTGTGACGCATTAGTTAGTTTCTACCACACCAGAGGACGTTTAGGCTGCAGAGCTCTCGATGTATCACCACCTATGCTCTGCTGTCTTTGATGTCGACGCTGTGGGACAAGCTCTGCAACTCATAGTGAAATAGCTCTCGAGCATTGCTAGGGCCCCGAACAGAGTGCTAAACATTGACCACCACCCCCCACCCACGCCACCATCACCAACACCTCTGTGTCCAAGGGTGTAAACATAACAGTGTAAGCCGCCCACACATGTGTTGTAAAAAAAAAAAAGAAAAAAAAAAAAACGGAAGTGTTATTTTAGTACTGAAAACAAGCAGACGGGGCATTTTGAAAGGTGAAAAAGGTGTGTAAAACAACAACAAACGACAAAAAGAAGCGTTTCCTTAAAGGTATCTGTGCAGACGCTATTCATCTGATTAATTACTGCAAGAACAAAGCAGTTTTTTTATACTGCTTTTCTGTTTCATTGATACTATAGAAATACTCCCATTAAAAAGAAGCTGAAGTTCATCGTGCATTGGGAAGGGAGGGGTGTTATGCTGTCTCAGGGCAAATTAAGTTTGGGATGTAAGAAAGTAAACAGCTGTATTTTTATATCACTTTTTTTAAAAAACTGCATCTCATTCCCATAATCTCTCAGCACACAAGGTTCAAAGCAGGAGTCCAACCACGATTGTTTGGGCGGTATTACTTCAGTTTAATCAATATGAAAGAGTATAAATATGTAAAAAACAAACAAACAAACAAACAAACACTAAGAAAGAAAGAAATCTATCATGAATAATAATTTTTTTTGGGCCCCCTGGTGGCGGTCACAGTGTGTCACTAGTCACCTGATATAATGAGCCACTGATTCTCCCAAAATCTGTCACTTATATCTCACATATTTCACTGTAAAGTTATCATAATCATTACAGGCATGTATAGTTACATCTGCTCATTTCTTCTTCTGTGTTATTTTACAGGTGACAGCACGGCGTCTTTGGAAGAAAGTGTACGATGAGCTGGGAGGAAGTCCAGGCAGCACCAGTGCTGCTACTTGCACTCGCAGACACTATGAGAAGTAAGGGTGATTCATTTTCCATGTAATCTGTCAGTTTAATCGCTTTATCTGCAAATTCATAATGAGAAATGTGTTTGTTTAGGCTGGTGCTACCATTTGAAAGACACATGAAGGGAGAGGAGGACAAACCTCTGCCTCCGAGCAAACCCCGAAAGCCTTATAAGAGAAATTTGGATGGCAAAGTCCACAAGGCGGAGAGGAAAAGGAAAAGGACTCAGTCCGATAGAGAGATGGATTCTGAGGTAACATCTGCTAAAATGTCCCTAAAAGAAATCTTTATCAGTGCACAATGTGTCTCTAATACCTCCTGTATCATTTTACTCACCCAGAGAAGTCCAGAGTCTGTCTGCCAGAGTGAAGCAGTGATGCATCCTCACCAGGCTCTCTGGGCCACCACCTCTGATCGACGCCATCCTGACTGCTCCCAGCCAAACAGAGGCGCCACCAGTCTTTGCAGTCCTGTCTTTGCCCGCCTGTATCAGGTCCCCACATCCAGCCACTGGACCGCACAAATCCCGTCTGCTGCCGGAGGGGTCATCTCTCCTCTGGAGAAAAAAAAGCGAATGGCTCAGGCCAGCCTTAACCCTCCAATGACGGCTCAGAACGAGGATAAAGAAAGACCGTCCGTCATTCGGCGCTCCCAGTCTCCGGCCCTGGCTTCTTCCAGCCAGAGCTGCAACCCTTCTGACGGCTCCCCGGTCCCTTTATCCTCCTCCTCTTCCCGCAGCCCTTCTCCTTACTCAGTTTCATCAGAGGACAGTGCAACAGGGAATGAGGACAAACCTGCATCAGGCTCTGAGCTGCCTTGTAACTCTTCCAGCTCAGAGAAAACTGCATCCGCCTGCAGTGAGGAAAGCAAGTCTGTGAGCGGCAGTCAGATTTCCAAAGAGCCTGCAGGACATAGCAAAGACGTTTCTCACATCAGCTCCCAACCTGCAGACTTGATCAAACACCACAGTAAAGATTCTGCATGGAAGTCGAGCCACAAAGAAGGTGGCAGATATATCCCACATCCTTTTCCCTCATCTTCCTCCATCCCTATGAAATTGGACTGGGCTCCAACATTTACCTCTAGTTTCACCAAAGTCATCCCAAGGCTGCCTCTGCGGCCCGCTCCCGTCCGGCTGGATAGAGCCCATCCCGGCAGGTTGACACCGCACGACGACCCTCTGGCTTGTGCAAAGAAGCTGAACAACATGGCTCTGTGGTCTCTTCAGGCAGAGAAGAGGGAGAAATCCAGGACAATGCCTCAGAAAGGTCCTCCCACCCCGCAGAGCCTGTCCCATTCCAACCCCAGTCTGCCAGTGCCGTGTGTCCTCTCAAGCTACGATAAATCAGGAAGAGACTCTCTGCACCCGCCGCCGGTGCATCCCGCATTTCTCCCCAGCAGAACAAGACTACCTCATTCTCCGCTAATGTACCGCCATGTTCCAATGAACCCAGCTCACTCTGCCCTCATTGGCTCTGCTGTTTTCCCATATCCATACCCCATCCCACTAATAAACCCCCAACCTGGATACACCCTGCCTGCTGTGAATCCCATCTATTCTTACAAGCTGTGATTCTTTCTATTTCAACTCCAGAGTTTAAATGAGACATTTTTTTTGTTACTCAAAATAAGTGTCACCGAGCTTGCGGGCCTGCTTTTCTTTTGCTCAGTAAAAAGTTGAAGATGAAGCCTAAGTTGTGTTTTAAACATTAGCATTAGTGTGCAACACACATATATTTAGGTTCTGTGGTTTCACACAAAGCCAGACACCAGCCAGATGCAACTGATATTAGTCTGCAAGTGTTGACCTTCTGTGACCAAAACCAAACTGCACTGAAGGGAAATGAAGTCACAACTGTGAAGGCTACAGACATTTATAGAGTCCCGGTGAAACGGGTTGAATCATCTGTGAGCATCAAACAGGTCCAATTATTTAAATGTAGGAAATGTCATTTATGCCACCAGAAAGAGGGCTCTCAATCACTGTGAAGTAACATGGGATTATGGGATTTTTTTTTTCCATTTTAAACAGCCATCATTGCTGATGAAAAAACTCTCTCACTGACTCAGAAATGAAATCTATTCAAATTTTTAATCACATTATGCTTAGTCATGTTTACGGTCACTTTTTTCATCTCTCTCTGACTGGTGTTCCCTTGGAATTTTTAGCACCAGGAAATAAAACAAAATGCACCGTTACTTTGGGTAAAATTACAGATTTCTCTGAGTTTAACATTGTTGGGAATATTCGGGATAATATAAGTACACAATTCAATGAAATGTAAAACAAACATGTAGTCATTTGTTGACATTTTTAGTGTGGAAATGTTACAAGATGTTTAAGTTACATTGCTGGCTGACAAACTGTAACATCTTCATTTGTAAAGTTATAGTTAAAACTTACTTTACTTACCCAAAGTCTCTTTTTTGGCAGATGTATGACCCTCCAAACATGGATGTAGAAAGATGGAAAGAGAGTCTTTAAGGGTACAAAATAAAGCAACCAAACTTAATACATTTATCTGCTCAACTGCAGTTGGTAACCAGTGTTTAGATGCGAATGATTTAGAAAAAAAAAATGATTAAAGAGGCACTCTATTATTTATAAGTTATTTAAATGTGTGTAAAATGAACATAAAATCAATATTTCTTTGATTTTCTGTTTTTTCTTTGTTTGGTTATTATCAATGCAGGTATGTCACAACACCCCTAATTATGACAAAATCAAAATAAATTTCTGGAGTTCACTTTCTTAAGTTAAATACAAGACCAACGTTCTTGCACATTTGCACTCCCTTGCACGATATCAATACTTTGTGTTGAGAGCAGAGAACCTTAAATTGTACTGTACTGTGAAGTCTGTTGAACATAATGATGCTGTATGAATACTGTATATGCCGTGTATCAGTGTTAAATATTTTAGCTTTTATATGCAGATCTAATTGTCATCAAATGTATTTAAATATGTTAATGATCAGAAAAACATAAAAATAAATTTAAACATATTGAAAATTTTGGTCCTTTTCTTACAGTTACTTATTCATTTTTTTTAAATTAGTTTGTAATTAATTTATCACTCGATTTATGAGTGAGTGATGTTATCAGGATTATTTCGGGCTAATAGATCTAATTCTAACTGTACAAAATGGGCTCTTGTGTAAATGAGCAGGCCGTTAGTTACTAAGAATAAAAGACATTTCTGAGTAACAACATGATGACACAATATGCAAGTAGTCTGTGTTATGTTTGTCACTGTGCACAGCTGTGGGAACTAGTGGCATTACAACATCAACTGCATTTTTTACCATTACTGGTGAAAAATTCCAATGAATTCTGAGGTAAGAGCGATGATAGAGAATGATAAAGAGGAAATCCGACAAACAAGATGCTGCTGCAGGCCACAATGTGGTGTGAAACAAGACAGCTTAAAAAAACAAATCACATGATGACATTTCTGTTTAGTTCACACTAGCTGAGAGAGATAAACATTTGTGAAAGGCACTATTAAGCAGAGTGTGTGTTGACCATTGACTGTATAAAAGGTGTTGACTTAGATAAAGCTTATGTTGAATTTTCTTTGTGTGAAGATGAACACACTTTTTTGCCGTTTACTGGATTTATTATTCATAGTTTATCCTATGCTGTCATTTTCTGAAGCCAGGTGTTCTGACATGTTAATTATATATATGCATATAAATTACATTTAGAAGAAACTTTCATGCAATGTAAATTCATTTTTTTCACTGAGTTTCACTCCAACTAATATACATAAAAGTAAAATTTGCTGTACCATCATACTCTGCTACTACATGCATATTTATGAACAATTATAACATGAGAGCATAACATGATATTTTAGGAAAATATTTACCTAAGCTAAGACTCGCAGGTAGAAATGCGTCTAGATATTGCTAAAATTCTGCTTTCTACAGGAAAATATCCAGAAAAACTATTTAACTGTTATATAAAATATGGTCTAATCTCAATAATAAAAAGCATTTGAATGTTTAGACGTTTTCCCGGTTATACAAATCGCACGCAGCTTGAGAGAAACCGTGCCTTACAGGCTCTACGCAGGGGAAAAATACCACACATAATCTCGCGAGAAAATCTCCAGTGGCGCGAATAAACAAGGACCTTTCTTCAGTAAACACACGCTGCAGTTTAGCTAGTCGTTGTTTCCTATTAAACTGTACTAAATTACGTCCTTTTTGTCGCTATAAATTTCATGCGAAATCTTTAACACACGGTTTCCGTTTCAGTAAAACTCTATTTTTTTTTGTATTTTCACTTCGTAAAGGAAAAACTATGTCGGACGCTTTGTCTGATGACGGCAGCGACACCAACCAAGATGACACTCTGGAGGATGTTATGACTCCGGCGGAGCTAATCGCTAAACTTGAAGAAGTAAGCTAATGACAACATAATGATCCTTTTTTTTTAATTTCATAGAGTCCATCGACAACATGTAACCCCAGTCAGTCAGTCAGTCATAGATGTGTGTCCTCCTGTCACCTTCAGGCTTGGCTGAATGAGAAGTTTTCACCGGAGCTGCTGGAGAACAAATCGGAGGTGGTGGAGTGTGTGATGGAGCAGCTGACTCACATGGTAAATAACCCGGGGAATACCTCCTGCTCCGTGGGTTGTATGTTCTACATGTCTAAAGGTCACCAGGCAGAAAATATAGTATAGTGAAAAACTGTAACCAATGAGTGTTTTGTTTTCAAGACTGATAAAACTGCAGCGGTGGAAAAAGTGTTTAAGTCATTAAATTCGACAAAAGTAGTAACATTAGGCTAAAAATACCGTGACAAGTTTTAAGTCATGCAGTGGGAGTGCTACTCTAGTGTCCCTGCGAAAGAAATGACACAAAATCTACAGTTTTGTGAGTGTTATGATATTATATATTTTAAAATTATCATGAAAATGCATTTTTCTATAAATGTTTAATTGAAACTAGTCCATCTAACAAGTCCCTTGAGTTTAAAAAAACATAAATCAACGAATTTGAGTAAACATTTGACACCCTAATCAATAAAAAACACCATGCATTATCAGGATAAGAGAGAATCAAGATGATACTAAAGGAAAACCCCTTTTTTCAGGTTGCGTCATTGAATGTTTGATCTCGCAAGTTTACCCCTGTAAAATCATAAATATGTATGTTATTATCTTAAATAGTTGGTTTATGTTGTTATGCTGAGAATAAAAACAGGTAATTGAAGCAGTTGTTTGCATTTCTGCTGTTAGAATCCAAATACTGGATCCAGCTTTGAAGACAGAAGTAAAAAAATGTGTACTTTCATATTTCTCTTATTGTAAGTCACCCTGAATAAAAGAAAAGTTGACGTCCTCTCTGACAGGAAGCCAACCTGCAGCGGGTGAAGAAAGGTGATGCAAAGGCCGGCGTCCATCGCATGGAAATAGACAGGATTCGCTTTGTGCTCAGCAGCTACCTGCGCTCTCGCCTGCAGAAGGTCAGACTGGTCAACAAAACAGCCTTATAAATACAGCTCCCATCCTTCATTAGCCTTGTTTACAAAAGTGCTTGATTTTTGTGTGTCTAGATTGAAAAGTTCTACCCACATGTGCTGGAGAAAGAAAGATCTCGAAGGGAGGGAGATCCATCACTGCTTTCACCTGAGGAGTTTGCCTTTGCCAAAGAGTGAGTATAGCAGGATAATATCATAGCTGTTTGTTTAAGCTACACCTGTTTTGTGACTCATGTTTATTTGGCACACAGGTACTATGCCAACACAGAGACTTACCTGAAGGCTGTAGCCCTGAAGCGCATGCCCCCCAACCTGCAGACAGTTGATATGCTGAAAGCAGGTGACATGATTTCTTTTTATATTCTCTGTATTTAAGCCTCACAGGCAGTCTATATATCAGATCAGTCTTTATGTCCATGCTCAAAATACTCCTAGTGACATGCGTTGGCAGATGGTGGCATTTGCTGTGACATTGTCGTCCTAAATCCTGTGTGTTGTCGTGTAATCCTAGTGCCTGAGCCCTGCTTGGACTCCTTTGTGTTTCTGCGGGTGAAGGAGAGGCAGGAGAACATCCTGGTTGAGCCTGAAACAGATGATCAGAGGTACATTTCATCCAAATTTCACTTGAATTGTCGCCTCAAACCCCACTAGGTGGCAGTGTTACCTCTTCCCCATTTAGGACTGTTATATTTTTCTGCATAGATACTAAAAATAAACTGCTGTGATCTCTGCTCTTGTCTCTGTCAGAGAGTATGTTGTGGATCTTGAAGAGGGCTCTCAGCATCTCATGCGGTATCGAACTATAGCACCACTTGTTTCAAGTGGAGCTGTGCAGTTAATTTGAATGGCGAGGTAAGTAACATCGAGTTAAGCCTCATTAACTCAAAACAGTCCTCACACACAGTCTTGTACAGGCATCTGCTTTTTCACTTGTGCAGATCTTACATAACTGCTTTGCAGTGACATCTGGATTTATTTTTGGCTCTCACTTTTTATTTCAGTGTTCATTGTCCCTTGACAACAGATTATAGAAGAAAAATAATCTCTTTTATGAATCACTATATGTTTACAATAGAGCTGACTTGGCATTTCACTGAGCTGCCATTAACACTTTAATACAGTTAATGCAGTATTTTTTTATGTTACAGGTCTGTTGCTGTGGACGTTTTGGCTCCAGGAGGTCAGAAAATGAGCAGTGTTTCCTTTTTGTAACAGCAGTGATGAGGAAGA
Source organism: Acanthurus lineatus (assembly GCA_029814665.1). Lineage (NCBI taxonomy): Eukaryota > Metazoa > Chordata > Actinopteri > Acanthuriformes > Acanthuridae > Acanthurus > Acanthurus lineatus. Next base: position 23,909,965 of record JAPZDV010000022.1, read on the forward strand.
TAAACCTGCAGAGAACACATCTGGAAACCTTCTTCTTCTTCTTCACTGTTTTTAGCCGTAAGGACTAATTTTCACGCTGCAAACACTGCACTTTAGGATCTGCAAGTCATTACAGGGTTTGTAAGAAGTGCACCCTGACAAATGAACTGTGTCCAGCAAAGCAGCTTTTGCAGTGCTGTGGTGTTATTTTTGGATCTTTTTAATCATGTCACAACATAAGTTTGATTACATAATTGTAATTTATTCTGGTGTGTTGGTGTCTGTTAGACTGGTAAATACAAATCGAGTTACTTAATCCAAATGACTCACATCACTGGCCCCTTTTCCTCTGCTGCTCAATAACAAGATGCATCCAATGACCCCAAGGTGAAATTTCATCAGTTCACTTGGCAACACGGAGCAGACCATCCCAAGGTGCATGTATGTCTCTGAGAACATTGTCTCTTTTGGTCATCATATTTAAATTAGATCTACACTTAAAAAAATATACATTACTGTCATAAATCCTGTTAAAGTTCTGATAAGGTGCATTTTTTTTTGTCTTGGCTACCAATGCCAAGTTTAAAGTTCCTCTGTGTGGTTTTGTTTTTAGCTTTTAGTGGGAAACGCTGTCTCCTCCGAGATGTAATTGTTGTAATAGCATTGTTATGTAAGCGTTTCAGAGCGAGCAATCAGAGTTTATTGTTTGCCCTCACAGAAATTGCCCAGTAATTGGAACTAAAAAACTGAACCACATGTCAGCTGACTGTTGTTGTTTTGAAAAGCACTGCTGATCTCGCTGATATGGACTCCTATGCCCCGGTGTTGCTGGGAGATGAGAGATAAACCACTGTTTTCATACAGAGGAATGATTTAACCAGGTAACAGACACCTGGTTGCACTCAGACAAGTACTTCATATATGGATTCATGAGTATGTGAATGCTAGAATTCATATTGAGATGGTTAAAAAAAGAAAACATGATTATCTTATACCCTGAAAATGTTGTTTTGAGAAGAATAAAAACTTGAAAATGATAAAATTGTTATGAAAATGTCTGATTTTATTACTGCAGCACCCTCTGTTGTTCTTTGACCTTAAACAGCAAGACTTTGAATGTCAGAAAAGTCCAATGTTAACCAGTATAACCTTTTTTACACACCAGCTGTTAGACCTTGTGTCATTAAAATGTCCTGAAGTTTGGTGTCCTTATACATCTCAGTGGTTCTGAACATCTATAAGTGGCACACATTTCATGTAACTCAATATGTTGGCCTTCATAGGTGCTTGGATTGATTCCTAAGCTTGCTAAGGGTCGTTTGTAATCTGCGTCAGACATACTGACAGACCGTCAGTATGGGGCAGCCGTTCCTCTTCAGGACAGAAGTCAATGTGCAGAGGATTTGGACGCAGGCCCGAGCCTCGGTGGGCTCCGTGTCCGCTGACAGCGCCAAGAATGAAGCCGGGGATGACTGGAATAGTTTCCACAATGCATAGTATTACAAGATACAGACATGCTGCATGTACTTAAACGCCACAGCATGGAGGTGACCTACAAACAGTTTGACATATATCTTTACAGCTGTCATGTTTTTTTTTTATTGATTTGACAGTCAAATAAAGAATGAGGCTAAAAAAGGAACTAAGGATTGTAAAAGCACATAAATATGAGTGAGTACAGAATGTGGCAGTACATGCAGGTCCAAAGCAACAATGTGAGACTGATTGGTCAGGAGAGCAGAGAGGGTGGAGTGTACAACACGACATGTTAACTGAGGTGGTATAAATAGTGTCCCATGCCACATTCTGCTGCGGGCAAAGAGATGACTGAGACTACAGCCGACAACTTTCTGCTCAAAAGAGTTTGTGAGTAATTATTTAAAGAATATTTAAGACTGCTGATAGTTTTTTGTGTGTGTGTGTGTGTGTGAGATTTCATCAGCAGAATTGCAGTCAGATTTTCAATGTTCAACAATAATTTTGCCCTTAGATCATCAGAGCATGTTTTTTATCTGACATTCAACTTTTTTTCTGTTCTCTAGAGCTACGCTCAAACGCTGCCACTCAACAGCTGATTGCAAAAACAAAAATGTCCAGTACAAGGTAAGTCATTTACACAAACTAAATATGTGGTGCTTCTGCTGCTTTTGTGTGCATTTTCTTACATAACTTCTTTATTTTGAACCGTGACTATTATCACATTCTTATTCTTATGTCTTGCTTGATATTGCACCTTACAACCCCAAAACAGCACGATTACAGTGCATAAAGAAGTTAAATCACACTTTAAGGGCATCAGTCTTTATTAAAATCACTGTTTGTTTCTTTGAAGCATCCTGCCAATGGTTGGCCTCCGGTCGACGGCGCAGTCTGCCGGACTTGCAGAGATCGCTGTCAGACTCTGTTTGAACCAACGTAAACAGCTTTGCCCTCATGTTTGGGTTCCCATCCTGAAGCCTCAGCGCCCCTGCATCCGTCCTCCGGTTTCTGATCAGCTGTCCTCTGGCCTCCTGAGTCAGGCCTATCTGACCCAAACTCTTCCCTTTTTCTTGGATGACTTGGATGATGATGAGGAAGAAGTCTTTCTCCCAGTTAAGAACAAACATGTGGTTTTCGCAGACTCGCAGGGGTTGTCTCTAACAGCCGTGCGAGTGTTTTCAGAAGAAGAGGAGCAGTCTGACCTCGACCTCCTGCCGTCGCTGCAGGGTTTGGAAAGTATGACAGAGGATGGTTACAGCTGCACCGTCAGCACCTGCTGCCCGGGAACGCGGCTCAAACTGGGCTTCCCGCAACCTTCTGCAGATTTCCAGGCCTTCCGTGCCAAACTGGCAGAGAGCATGGTTATCCTGGAGAACTGCAGTGTGAACAAACAGGCCCTCAAAGGCACCGTCCGAGTCAAAAACATCAGTTTCCAGAAAGATGTGCGTGTGCGCATCACCTTTGACTCATGGCAGAGCCACAGAGATGTGCCCTGCACGCACCTGCAGAAACGCTTCGGAGGACCTCAGACGGACATCTTTGAATTTGACATTGCTGTTCCCAAAGTGCTCGACGCCAAAAGGAAAATAGAGTTCTGTTTGATGTATTTGCCGAGTGGGCAGAACGAGCCTTTCTGGGACAATAACAACGGACAGAATTACTGCGTTGACGTGTGTGTGAGCTCACATCTCTGTTGTGCGAAGAATCCAAATGAAAGAGCGTGACACCGTCAGCCTACGAAAGGCTGCTATTCTTTATCACACAAAATTCATCAGTCCTGAACATAGAGTGAATGTTTTTTTTATTATTTCATTAGCATTGTTGCACCTTACTTGATATTTTTATTGTCATATATGTTCATCTTAGCAACTGCATATGTCATGTAAATTGTGTAAAGTAACATTGTATAAAGACAGTTTTTAAAGCAAACCAGCTCTGTTGCATTCAGTTCTCTTTTCCAGTTTTCCTTCACATTCAGCATCTGCTGGGTGTTTCAGTTTGTCTTGTCATGTTTCACATTTTGGCGTCTCTCCAGCACATGTATCACTGTTGCGCAACAGTGAGGGATCCCTTTCACTTTGAGCGACTCTGGGATTCCCATATAGGTCAGAGATTACTGGGCAGGGACAAACCGAAACCCCAAAGCAAGAGATGAACTAATCTTAGCTCAACCCAGTTTAAAGAGGGCTCACTGCTGCGGATTGATTGCTGGGAACTTTGTGATACCATCTTCGCCTTTATCATCCTTTCAAAAGTCCAACACAC